>JBBBVU010000004.1:25240925-25264964 GCA_037177055.1 Atherinosoma microstoma
GATTTGCAGATCATTGTATTCTGTTTTTATTTACGTTTAACACAACGTCCCAACTTCATTGGAATTGGGCTTTGTACTTCTGAGAACCTTTGGAAAGCTGACATCTGACATTGCAAAATATGATTATTAAATAAAAAAGCATCACTGTATATGTCTTTGGGAGTAAATTATTGAATTATTAAAAAAAAAAACATGTGGCACAGTTTCTTAATGATTCATCCATGAAATGATTAATGAGTAAATTAAATAGAAAATAAGATGAAAATACTTTTTTTTAAAACATGATAAAATAATTAAACTACAAATTGATATCAAATTAATTACATTTCTTAAATCGAAAAAACATGACCTGCATTAACCAGTTAAATACGACCTTCACTAGCACTACTATTTTTATGACATGGTGTCTATTGCATGCAATTTTATTGCCTAAAACAAATGGTGTGTTTTGTATTAGCATAGTGGTATTGCAATTTTTAATAAAGTATCAAATCCAATATTTGACTAACAGCTATTGAAGTATCAATTCCAAAGTATTGATACACCCATCTTTAATTTACGGGAATTTGGAGTTATACTCAGCATACTTTAAATCAGCAGAAACTGACTTTAAAATCAAATTAATGCAACAGATAAATTATAGAAAAAAGATCATACTGATAAATGCATCACATGAATAATGTCTTTTATATTCCCTTTAATCAAAAATAACAAAAGTTTACAGTGAAGAAATTTTAGCCCACATGTTGTAGAATTAAACGAAATACATGTTGTTGTTCCCAGTGCTTTTTTCTTTTTTTTTTATGAGGATCATTTCCTTTGGATAATTGTAAATGTTTAAAATGCAAGACACGTTCTATGTGAGTTCAAATGTTTTGACCGTTTAACCCTGTAACTATTTACAACTTATCCACATTACTTGTCAGGGATACACATCTTATTCAAAGGCATGTTTTCTTCCATGGTTTAAAATAATGGAGATAATTCACAAAGTTTGTCTAAACTCAGAATCATGTGGCGGAAATACTCATTTGAGGCAATAAAATCATTAAACTAGAAAATACAATAAGTTAATATGACAAAAACACATTCAGCTCTCTAAACACAACCTTCAGGGCCCAGGTGCAGATTTTGGATTGGCTGCTTGTTTATATAAAAGCTTCGATACAGACTGCATTTACAAATCAGCCCGAGGGGCAAACAAGACGCACAGACAGATGACAGACTGGCTGATCAGCAAACAGGCAGTTAAAACAGATGGACGAGTTTGGGGCAGCAGATAGGAATAACCAGTCTGCCTGTCAGGCTTGCATGGCAGATGGACCACCATGAAGTGCAAGGGCAGAGCCAGTCTTTTCCCAAACCTCCCTTCTCCTCCTTCTCCACCAACTCCTCCCCCTCCCTCTCTCCACTGCCGTTAATAAGCACCTGTTAGACAACAAATTAACTTGTTGACTGTAAAGACTAGGACAGTTTTATGCATTTATCATTAAAAGGAGCTTTATGATGGGAGTTAGTATTATTATCCCAATTACTGAACTCGACATTTATGATACCAGAGGGCAGAGTGGTGGCTAGAAAAATAGGGTGTTTATTATTTGATTATGGGGATAAGAGGGGATACCAGGGTTGACAGTAAGCAGGGTGGTGGTGGATCAGTGAGTCGAGAGCCCTGCCTGAGAATCTATTGCCGTGTGTCCTGGCTCAAAGTAGGAGGGAGGAGCTAAAATGCAATACGTTAGATTCTAACTTGTCTTCTAGCGCTGCTTAAAAACTGAGCTGCTATGTTTTTAAGCAGCTACATACATGAGGTACCTTATGTTATAATGCTGAACACCCCTTTAGCTGTGCAGAGGAATTCTGAGGAAGTCATCGCCCTCTGTTAATCTGTCAATTTGTGGAAAGTGTCAGTTCTTCTGGCAGCAAAGCAGTCAGAGTATGATGCTACCACCTCCACGATTAACATTTGGTAGTACAGTGTTCTTTCTCTCCCTTAAGACACATCTGGTCGTTTATGTCAAACAACTAAATTTTCATCTCACATGATCTTAAAACCTTCCTCTAACTTTTACTTTGTCCATATGCACACCTGATGGCAGACTTGGTGTTTCCTGGTTTTTCTGACCATCAGAACCCTATCTTCCAGCTGCAGGTGGCTGTTTGGGTATTATTTTACATTTTGGCAATTAAGCTACATTTCCTTGCACAAACGTGTTTGAACTGATGTTTTTTCTTTTTAGATTGGAGTCAAGTAAAAATGATTCCCAAAGGCATTCCTTGTATAAATCTACAATCCTCTGTCTGATGCCCTGAGCACCTTCGACTTTCCCGTTTTGCTATGTGTAAGCCAAGCCAATGATAGCTGATGATAACAAACCACAAGCACTATGTTTATCATAATCATGGGTAAGAAAAAGGACAAAAATAAAGGCAAAGCCAGTACATAGAGCGAAAATAAAGATTATACAATTCTAAGAAACTTTAAAGTCAGAGTTTGTTGTCATCATCATCATCCTTGAACCCTTTTAGTCGTTCTTTCTTGTGATTTCTTTAAGCAGTCTTCAGGAATTATTCTCCAGACTCATTGAAGGACATTTCAAAGCTCTTCTTTGGATATTTCCAGCTTTTTAGTTCCGTTATGTGTTAAGATGATCCCACACTGCTTCAGAAATGTTGACAGCCAGGTTCTGGGGAGGATTCATCAGACATGCTGTCACTGATTTTCAGTCCAGTTCTTGTGTAATTTGACATCCAGGCTTCCATCACGAATGATTGGGAAGAGGCCTCAGTGAACAGTAGTCAGTTGAAGAACCAGAGGCATGTCTCAGGGTCCTCTAGCAGATTTTTTGCTGCATTTGTTCTTGTTTCTTAAGGATATCACTTTTAGATACTTTAAACATTTTTTTGTTGTTGTTGTTGGGGGAAGTTTGAAACTTCATCTCACTGTCCACTTGTCTTGACTTCCTTTACACAGTACTGATATATGCCAAGTTTTCACCTCATAACTTTAATAAAGAGATAAAATTATTTTATCTCTTTCAAACTACGTGATGTTTGGCCGTTTTGTAGATGCAGCCAAATAAAGGGGAATGAATATGCATCTTTGCCACGTGCTGCTAGTAAAAAGTGCCAAAAAATGCATTTAAAACGTTTCTTTTTTTTAAGTTTTCATTTATGTACACAACACTGGTTCATTGAATTACATATATGTCAGTGTTTGTGGAGTAATAAAAACAAAACAAAACCAATATAACACCATCCATTCATTTTCTATACCACTTAGTCCAATTCAGGGTCGTTGGAAAGCTGGAGCCCTTCCAAGCGATCCCAGCAGGGCCAACAGAGAAGACAAACAACCACTCCTAAATCACATTCACTCCTAGGGACAATTTAGAGTGACCAATTAACCAAACATATATGTCTTTGGACTGTGGGAGGCAGCCAGATCACATGGAAAGAACCTACACAAACACCGAGAGAACATGCAAACTCCACACAAAACCGCCCTGTTCAGCCTGTTAGAGGCTTGAACCAATAACCTTCTTGCTGTGATGCAGTGGTGTTAACCACTACACCAGTGGTTGCCCACCTGGGGTCCCCCCCTGTGCTCTTCGGGGGACCCGGGCAGGTCCCAGAGGCTTTGATCATTGAGAGCCATTGTGATTAATAAGACCATCCACACAGATATGAGTTGAAGTCAGTCCGCTCAAGTTTTTTTTTTAATCATCAGGACATTTCGTTCACATGGAACTGGCGTTCAGGGAGCCTGAAAACCCCAAGCTGTTTAACCAGATACCAAAGTGAATAAATGGGGGTCATCAAAATCTGCTATACAATATTCTAACACATTTACAGTATCCTTAGTCAAAAATAAAACACAAGGCCAATCAATTTTGGTTCATGGAGGTCAGGGAGTGGGTGGAGCTATGACAGTGGAGCACTTCATGTCTATCCTGGTAACCTTGATTTTCCTGCAACATTTAATCAATAAAACGTGTCTGAGAAACACCACAGAGCAGATTTGCTCCTATTTAGATAAATAATTAAATAAATATAAGGCTATATGTTGTTAATTTAACTTTGGCTTCATGGAAGGACAGGACTCAGCCAGAATACATTATTTATTGTGAGAATTTCACTAAAACATAAAACCAAGCATGGTTTCAACACAGGGTGGAGCAGGGGGTCCTCAAGGTAAAAAGGTTGGGAACCCCTGCCCTACATGACCATGCAGTCTCCCAAACAAAAGAAAAATAACCTACAGGTTTCTGAATAAGAACTGGGATTAAAAATGAGTGGAAAAAACAACCAATGACTAGAGAAAAACTTTTCAGAAAGCCTGATTTCATTACACCACTGAAGAACAACAATCTGGATTCTTCAAAGCAAAACATTAAGGAATGAGAAGTGCTATTTAAAAAGTTGATGCTTAAAGTAGGGTCTTTTTTGCCAAACTTAGGCAAACTTTCTTCCACATGTATAAATTTTTAAATGTTACTTTAACCTGTATGATGTCTTAGAATGATAGGTGTAAATCAGAAATATAATAAATGTGGAGAATTTCAATGCTAAAAATGATTTTTTTGTCATGTTTTTCCTCATTCATAATACAGCCCTTTTCTTAATACCAAGTCCTTTACACGGAGAACAAAAGAAAACCCTGAAGGCAAACCATATGTGTAAAAGAAAAAGATCTAATTACTATACATTAAACTACAAATACTAATGAATAAGGGTAACTGACAACAGAGCTGGTGTTTAACTGTGATGCACAGTACCAAGCATATGCTGGCGAGCCCTGCGGACCCAGATGCTCTGGAGGTCTGAGGCATTAAAAAAAGAGATGGACACTATCTCAGGAGGTCGCAACCTTTTAGATTCGCTGCCAGTGCAAGGTGATGTTACACTAGAATGAAATCCACTTATGTGTGACATGTGGGATCTCCCCTGCCGCTCTGCAATTCAACAGGATCGTTGATCTCAAAAACAAAATATAACACGAGTGTAAGTACTGTGAAATGTGTGCCAGTTGCTGACCTTGTTGCTACAGTTGCTGCCCGCGTGTCTACAGCGCTCTGGTGCTGATTCTGTAATGGATCAAGTTTCCTTTCCTGATTAGATTAATTTGGTGGTGAAATTTAAGGATTATACACAGGAAAACATGCATGAGATGCAGACAGAAGACAGAAATGTCAAAACCAACATCATGAAAAACACGTTAGCACATCTTCATGTTTCAGCCCAAATAGAAATGTGTAAAAAATTTGCATAAATGAGTCCACATTGGTGTTAATATTTTCCCTTAAAAGGTTTGTGTGAATACAGAAAAAAGGAACCAAAGCCTATGAATATAGTAACTTAAAATACACATTTCTGCAGTCTACAATAAATAACTCAATCATTTAATCATTCCTCAAAACATTTTCTATTTATTTTGATGCAGAAACATTTTTCTATGAAACACTACCTGGTATAGCTCTACAGCACCATCTAGTGGTGTCTTATTTTTAAGGGATGAAATACAAACACCTTGTTTATTTTGAAACCTTTTATTATTTTTATAGGTTTTCTAATTACATAAAAAGGAACAAATATATTTTTAAAAAAGAAATCAAATTGGAAACTAGCCACAATATATGAGAAGTTTAATCCCAAATAACATCACTATACAAGGAAGGAGTACCTGACTTTTTTAGTTTTGGACAAATTTACCCACCACTGAGGTATTTTCTCAAACATTAAGTCAGGAGCTATTTGGGTGTCAGATGTCTCGGGATTAAAACTTCCATATAATCAAATGACCTAAACACACACACACACACAAAAACCACAATACAGTAGCGACCATAAAAAGCAATTACAACCTTAGAACATTTTCAGCCATGTGACTTTTATGACAAATACATGTTATTATCATTGATTGCGGAATACAAAGAGTATACGTAAGAGAAATCTCACTAAAAAAAGGAACTCGGGTGAAGGTCTTTTACAAGGCTGGCAACAAACTAACTCCCCCATCAACAAGCCCCAAAGAGCTTTTAATGTTTAAGTTTAATTTTAACCAAAGTCATCAAAACTGTCTCAGCTGTACACAACTTTCCTAAAGATTTATGCCACTGGCACTTTTCAGACAAACAAACCTCAGTTTAAAATGTATCGTTAGGAAAATCCAACGCAGTAACTTGAAGGGACTCTTTCGAAGAACTTTTCAAAGTGGGTGTAAATACAGAACCAGAGTATCATGTATGAACAGAAACATGAGAGAAAAAAACACATGCCACTTTCTTGGTGAAACCATATTTTATCTGAATTTTGTTTTTTCATTTGACCTTTAATAATAAAAACTCAATGACAGATTTATTTATTAATGTTTTTGTTATTTAACCATATCCAAACTTGAAATTCGCTCTGAAAACTAGACATTACTGTATTGTTTAGCTAAAATAAAAGCCTGTGGATTAAGTGAGATATTTCTGTCCATGACCTCATTGGAGGCTTCAAACTGAACTGTAGAGGCGGAGGAGAAAAGGATGAGGAGGATGGAGAGCAGAGGACTATTAACCATGGGTGGTGTCATCCTCCACAAAGTCTTTAGCCTGCTCCGCTGTGATCACATCAATGTGACTCACCTAAAAAAGACACACATACACACACACAAATACACGCTTAATAACCAATCAATGCTTCCACTAAAGCCACTCTAAGCACTAGTCATCTGAATTGTGAGACTTAAAACAAAAAAAAAAGAATAATTCATTTCCATTAAAGCAGCTCGGCAAAGAAAACCTTGATTATTGAAGGAAAATGATCAACAGTGAGTGAGGTGGTTTTACATGCTGATGATTAACAGACTAAAAACGGTTACTATGGGATACTGTCATGAAACTGAACAAGTGAAATGATCTTTCTGGAACTGGATGAAGAAGAAAATCATCCTGGTTAACAGGATACCATGTTTTCAGGACAAAAATTTTAAACTTTCTTTGACTGTGGCAAATATCTGTTATAACCAGTTTTCCTTCAGCTGGATTGTCTCCATTATAAACACTATTTAGAAGCTTTTCCTCAACTTATTTACGTTGTTATTTAGGTTGAGATAAATAATGTATCTGAGCACTGTTACGATCCAACTCAACCTATTGTGCAAAGCTAAACTTAACTAATCCCTGTGTAGAAATGAACACATCCTGCCCCTTTAGAGAAATACCGAGTCATGAAGGGAAAGCCTCACCTTGTTTCTGAATTTGACACCATAGAACTTGTCCGCTGACTCCAGCAGCTCAGGTCTGAAGGTGGTGGTGATGAACTGAGCGTGGCCTGCCAGCTCAACAATCATATCTGAAATGGACATGCATCACAAACGTATTAACCACGGCTGACCGTCTGATTCTTTTCTTCTACTTCATAGAAACATTTATGATCACTGCTGTGTATTTATCAGGCATAGACTGAAGTATTCTATGTAATAGACACAGACAGACATAACTTCAGAGTTTTGTTGATAAAGTTTATCTGCAAGCTGATGTTTATATAGAAGGGCTCAATATTCTTGTTATTGCCTTTGTCAATGAGGTCATTTGGTTGCTGTGGTTTAACTCCAAACTCCAAATGTTAAAGTGTTTTGGTGGATGTAAATTTGTTTTGCACTTCCAGGCCACCGTACCAAACATTGAGAGTGTGTCAATAGGGAAAAGACAATTAACTCCAGATCTTGATTTGGATCCCAGGTGTAAGTGGTCTTTCACTGCTGATCTTTTACCTGAGACGGCCTTCCTGTGCTGGGCATCCAGGGCCTGGTCGATCTCATCAAACAGGTAGAAAGGAGCGGGGTCACACTTCTGAATGGCGAATATCAGAGCCAAAGCCACCAGAGACTTCTGACCTCCAGAAAGCTGCTGCATCTCCCTCATCTCACCCTGCTTCCCAGTAAACGACACCTACACAGGAAACGTGGATGAAGTTAGACTGAGGGGAACACAAAACTAAATCGATGACTACTTAATGCTAATAATTCCACATTTATCTGGCAGCTTTTAATCTTGTTAAAAGTTCAACAAAATGCTTGAGAAAATATTTGTGATTCACCCATTCACACAGACACTTATACAACGCTTATTGTACATTTAGTCTATGTGCATGGCTTTTTTTCCCACATTAATCACAGACTGATGAGCAATGCAGGGGTTCAGTGTCTGGCCCAAGGACAGTTTAACACGTGGAGGGGCTGAAGGGTTGTATTACTGATCTTCAGAGTGTTAGATGACTACTAAACTGAGCAATGGATGTGTTAATTTATTTTAGTATTATTAGATTCTCTATTTTAGATGGACAGATGAAGCATCGGAACTGTTATGGCACCTTTCATAATGACTGGGATAAATTCAGTGTGAAGGCAACTGTATATTACTCACTGCATGACCTACTTTACCTTAGATTTGGTTTGTGGGAAAGGATCAGGTGTTGAAGGATATTTTGCAAATACTCACATACACATGCAGCTGCTTTCAGACAATTCCTCAAGGGAAAAACTTTCATGCACTTCAGATATATAGCCACTAAACTCTTTTTAGCCCTCACTGAAAAGAGCTCTAGAAGCATAATTTCTATGCCTGGGATCCTCAATCCTGGTCCTCGAGGCCCGGTGTCCTACAGACTCAGACAAGCTCTCCGCAAGTCTGCAAACTACCTATTGATTTGAGTCAGGTGTGTTGCAGCAGGGACACTTTGAACACCTGCAGGACTCCGGCCCTCAAGGACCAGGATTGAGGACCCCTGTTCTATGCTAACCAGCAATGCAATTTATTGACAGTTACAACCATTAATGCAAACACGCTTAGCCATTTCAGATAAAAGAAACTATTTCCTACTCTGATGCCGACTCCAGTGAACTGATCCACTGAGGGAACGCTACTCTGTGAACCAGAACCCCTCTCGCTGTCTGCACCCCCCTCTCCTTCATCCTGAGACTGGCTGCCTTCAGTATCACCCTTCTTCATCACCAACGTTGCTTTGCCACCTGGCACCAGTTTCTGGAATACTTCACTGAAGTTCTTCGACACCTGAAAGGAAGAGAAGACAGCAGAAGCATCACGGTGAATTTTAATTGCATCTCTGATGTTATTTATAACCTGCAATAATGGCAGATGGAGAAAATGCTTTAGCACTTTCTAAAAGCTATTTAATCATCTTAAAAGTACATTAGACTAACAGAAAAGGTGTGTATTAATACAGCATGAATTATGAATTCTAATTAAATAAAAACATTGCATAATTGTTCTTAAGTAACATAAATGGACAAACAGAAACCTGTCTGACGAACCGTCTTACATAAGATTTCCCAGTATTTATCATGGACCAGACCGAATGATGTCACAGCCAGAACTATGCATATATCTGCCAGAAGGTGTTAATCAAAGTATGAGGTGTACTCTACCTGTTTGAAGGTGAGCTGGATGGCCTCATACTTGCGCAGTTCCAGGACATTCATGAGCTCCATGATGGATTTGTAGCCGCGGTCCAGCTCATCCTGACGCTTGATTAGCTTTTCCTTCTGCTCGGAGAAATTGACAAACTGGTCGAGAGCTTTCTTGTTGACGTGACTGTACTTCTTCAACTCTGTGTTGCACTGCTCCAGTTTTCTGAACAGCTGTTGAAACAGGAAACATTTCAAGCAATCAGGATAATCAACAGTGCAGGATATTTGGATCACACAAAACCCTTTGTTTTTTTTTTAATTACATGCCATGAAGCTTACTGATTTAGTCAATTACAAAACTTCAAGAATAATGTTCATGGCAAGGAAAAAAATAAATATATTTTCACTTAAAGATGCTATAAAAAACCCAGATATTATCATTTTTAACCACATAATATTTTAAGTAATACACATTAGGTACCTTTGACAACCAAAAAAAACAAAATGATTTTCCTTTAAGCGTGTTATTTCCTACTAGAAGACTTGTGTTTGGCAGAAAGTTTCACTCAGAGAGTCACACATTCAAACCCACTGGTTTTATTTCATGTATTTTTGTCTACTTATATTCACATCTGAAGAGGGAATGGCCTGATTGATGATGACAAAGTGGCACAGACTTTCCAAACTCTCCAGCTATAAATTCCCCCGTTTAAATCCCTAATGACCACGGGAACATGAGCAAGTGCCATTAGTACTCTGGTCTTTCATCCACTTCTGCAATCTTGCTCCCATGGAGAGTCCCAAGGAGGAAGATTAACTAATATGAAGTGTTTATGAGAAACTATAAAGCTATTTTCAGCCCTGTCAAGGAGGGGTAGCTGAGGCACAAAGACACAAACACACACAGAGTACACACTCTGACACTTTTTAAAAATGCAGCCAAGTCCACTCATCACAGTTTTTGCTCCCAGAGGCAGCAGGCTGAAAGAAAAATTAGACACAGCACTAACTCGTGTCTGAATCACTGAGTGGGTGGGATGCGATGTTCCTGGACATTATTTCTAAAGACAAATGGCTCTAATTCTGTGTGCATTTGTGAGCATTCCCAAGTGTGACTTAACCGTAAAAAAAAAAAAAACAGTACAGTCCCTAAATGACTATTAGGACATAACACAGCAATACCAGTAATTGAGTATCGTTGTGGAGTCTGTTTATGTGGGTTGTTTTTGATCATGTCGTTCATAAAGTTTGTGTCACATGGTGAGGTCCCACCATCATACAAAGACAAATTAACACTTTTTTTCTGATCATTTTACAACCAGGAATCAAATGGAAAGGTCACTAAGATGGTACAATCATTCTTTATCGTAGAATAATTAACTCTGAGAAGTATTTTAGTATAAAAATAAAAAAAAAAAAGGTTTTCAACAATTTTTTCAGACCATAATTTCCAATTAATTGACCGATTTATTTTTCTTAGACCGATTTTCTTAGAATTTCAAACACCAATGAAACGTAAATATTCATATTCCAAAACCAGACATGGTACAAAGACAAATGAAAACTTTTTCTGATGACTTTGACACCAGGAATCAAATGCAAAGGTCACTAAGATGGTAGAACCACTCTATTGAAGAAAAATTAATTCTGAGTTGTATTATAGCAAATAATACAACTTAATTGACAGCCAAAAGGAGTCATTTGTTTGAAATGATTAGAATTGGTTCTACAATCTTAGTGGCCTTTCCATTAGATTCCTGGTGGTAAAATGATCAGAAAAATGTTAATTTGTCTTTGTATGATGTCTGGTTCAGGAAAATTTGTGTTTTATTGGCGTTTTTGACATTCATGTGGACATGAAATAAAAATGGCCACCAAAAAACCCCCATGGGACATTAGCTGACCCGGACAACAAGCAAAAATCTAAAGTAAGACACCTAAAGGGTCTCCGGGACTTCTCCTTCCTACTAGACTAAATGGTTGTAATTCTGTTGTAGTCGCTGTCCTAACTGGAAACTAGAGCTTGTACCTTGAGAAGATACAAACAGCTGTGATGGACATCCACAAGTGGAAAATGGAGAGCCTTTCTTTAGAAATTACTTTTATTTTTGGGAATATCAGAGATGTTAAAATCAAGTTTAATGTTTATTGGCTCAGACGGAAGGATCTGGTGAGTAATGCCATTTTAGTCTTTGCCAGGTCAAAATAGTTTCCTACTCCCCTTAATGTGAATCCAATAGTCAGTGAAATGTGCAAAAACCTTTCAAGAGTGTTTTTTTTTTCTCTTAGTGCATAAGTGGAAGTTTTGAGTGTTACTGTTTCCATTAGCTTTTTCTCATTAATATTTTCTAAAAGCAAATTAAACACATGACTGTAAAATCTGGCAACAGATCCCATGAATGCAGCAAAACATAAATAAGTATTTGGGAGCTTAAAAGCCACATATTTCACTGAGGCTTAAGTGGAAAGCACATAAGAGAAAATGCCTGGCTTGATCTAATCCTAAATCATGTTCAATATTCTGCTTTATCTGATTAAGTTGTGCATAGGCAACCTTTTGAACACATTTACCATTTTAAATTTATAACATTGTGATAATGAAGTGACCTTGAAGAGACCAATAAAGAAAAAAAATAAAATCATCTTAAAGGTGTAATTTTCAGATTTAATGCCACTAAAGCATAAAATCAATTGTGAAAACAGAATCACCCCAACACCCTTCATGTGTACATGATGCTTGTGTTGGCTGGCAACATCATTCAGCATCAAGAAAGCCAGAAGCCAACATGTAACACCATTAAGGTCTGCGTTTGTTTCTACCTGCTTGAGTGTGAGGGTCTGGTACTTCTCAAAGGCCTCCTGAGGCAGCGATCCCAGCTCTCTGATCTTCTTCATGCACTCCTCTTTCTTCTTAAGCAGCATGCCCTGCCTGTTGGTCATTTTCTCCAGCTCCTTAGTGTCGTGGTTGATGGCGTCATTCTGCTCTTTTTCAATGTTCTTCCATCGCTCCATGCTCTTTATGTGGTCTTTGATTTCCCCCTCTGTCTTGTCAACCAGAGAATCCAGATCTGGGGAAAGAGTTGCATGAGGTGGAAAGGGTACAGAATAAGTGTCGGGTTCCAGACACTTGTGCCAACACATTGTGGCTGATTTCATGTTTCAGAAAAATAAATGCTCTGCCACACGCTGGGTTCTGTTTCTAATCTCAGTCAACCCTTTAAAATAAAAAAAGTCATTAAAAGAAAAGGAAATCTGATCACTCACTTCACACAAAAAGTAAACTTGAAAGAATAAAGAAAAAGAACAGATTATAAAACCCGCTCAAGAAAGGCATCATACAGTAATGTCTAATTAGAGCCGATAATGAAATGTAAATATATGCAAATGATTTTTGTTCAGGAACAAGTGTTATCCAACAGCTTCACTGTACCAAACTCATCTGAGTCACAACACAAAAAAAAACATTGATACAACTGTGTGACTCTGTGCAGGAGCATTTTATCCAGTTTGTGAATCAGCAGTTCTTCACCATCTGTTGGCAGCAGAAAGCCAGTAGAGGACAGTTGAACAATAAAATAGCACTGACAATTATGCATGCGTTTTAATTAGTTTTTTAAGCTGCTTGTTAATATTTTAGTAAGCAAAATGTTTATAACATTAATGGAATAAAACTTCTATGTGTGATCAGAGGAGGTTGTTCAATATGTTTGGAATCTTTGGTGATCTAGAAATTTATCAAATGACCCAACTTGAAAGCCAACCAAGTAATCCTTGCACAGCTATAGAAGCTTAGACAGCTTCAAAACATGATAAGAAATGTTACATTGAATACCATACTGACTGGCTCTGGACCCTTGAAGCAAAAATCACATAAATTCAAATGAGTGAAATGGACTGAGATTCTGCTAACGTCCCTGAGCTCATCTAAACTCAAGCTGCACTGATCTATTGTATCAAATGAAACGAACTTAGTGTGTCTGCTGCAGAGTACCATCAATGTCAAAAATGCTTTTCAGCTGGCTTTTGATATGCTCTGCAGGAGGAACTGAGGTTTACATGCTGTTTAAAGGCCCTGTAGGAGAAGAGTGTTTGAGGCTACCATCACCCGCCCGTTGAGTCTTTACCTTCTGATCGAGCCAAAGTATCTTTGACACGCTTGTTGATGCCATCCAACTCGGATGTCGTGGCTGTGAGCACTGTGCCTCCTTCGGTCTCTCGCAGCTCATTTAGCTCCTGTGTAAGTACAAATTGGGAAATGTAAACAATTTTTTTTTTAAAAACAACAAAGAAAAACAAAGCAGATTTCGTCTGATTCGCATGACTAAATCAAAAGTTTTTATTGAAAGCAGAATAAATCTTAAGACACTGCAAATTTTACACCTGATGATACTTAATTAGCCGTTTTTATGCCAGTAATGATATTCACCTTATTTATTTTTAAAAAATCTGAAACTGAACAGACATAAATGAGGAAAATCTGAGCTATCATATAAAACTGTATAGATGTCTGGAGTGACTGTTTACCTGCTCCACTTGGTCAAGACGCTTACGTAAATTCTCATTGAGATATGTTTCCACCCTGGTCATGATTCCCTCCAGCTTGATTCTCTCATTCAACAACTGTCTGTTGTCCTGTGAGCAGAAAAATAGATCAGCACACACCATTAATCATGCGATATCTGCTGACAAACAGGAAATTAGTGCATTTCTACTAACTGAATGTCAAAGTCTTTCTTTTCTGTAACTGATGGGAGAAAAAAATCTCATACATAAACATTGTTTTATGTATTTAACCAAGTCTAGGAAAATGACAGGCTATAAACAACTCATCAATACAAAACAACATTGTATCATAAGTAGTGTACTTTGACAACTGCAAACACTGCAGAATCATACATGAAAGGCTACATGTTGTGTGGGTGGAGTTGTTAAGCAATGACAGCAGCAGTGGAGTGCATTGAGGTGAGAGCTGTGAGCAGCTGGCAGTGAAAAAGAGGGCAATGCTGGATCACAGGAACATCCCACACACAGCTGCAGTCGGCCACTTTCACCTCATTCACATCATTTGACTACAATGACAGAAGGCGGAAAACAAAGGGAAACAACAGAATGCATGTAGCAATATCTGAACAATGTGATTCGGGTCATTTTCAATGATGCATTTTAAATAGGACTCTGATCCCAGCTGCAGGGTTTGAGACAATCTAATGAATGTAGGAACAAACAATCAAAAATCCACGTGTTAAAACACTTGAATAGTCGATGCACGCTCTGGATGTAAAAACTTTCAAAGAGTCATGAATACACACATTGATGGACCATGAGCCTTTACATTAAGAATCATTGCAACATTTCAATTTTATTACCTGGAGTATTAATAATCAATACAAAGTAATATTACCTTAACAGCAACACAACTTTCAGGCCAACTTTAGTAATAACATCTGGAAATGACTGATTTTGTCAACTAAGAATCCAAACATGACAAATGTTTTCAGAGAGTGGATCATTTCTAATAAAATGCCAAACAACCATCCTTTTCTCTGATCATCTTCTTCTTTAAAAAATATAAGCATTTTACTGGACAAGACTTTGGGCTGACAAAACATTTGGTATTCATTTTCAGTTGAACAAAAAAACATACTGGGATTATACACCGCTGGCATATGTTTAATTGCACAACAAGCTGTACCACAGATCTACACATTCAGACATCGGTCATGTTTCTACTGACCTGCTGCAGCTGACGAATCTCATCGTTGAGGTCATCGACACGCCTCTGGTCCTCAAGGCTAAGCTGAGAGAGAAGATCCGTACCAAGCTCGGCCTTCAGGGACTCCCTGGTTGACTCCATGGCGTGGAGGCTGGCCTCCAAACTCTGGAGACTGCGTTGCTGGAGAGGAAAAGGAGGGAGAATGAGTTGCAAATAGAAACAACACAAAGTCTCAGCTACAGTTCAAAGAGAAGAATCAAGAAATGTGAAGAATTAACATTCTGATGAATTCTGGGATTGTATCCGTCTAAATTATGATGTAGTGACAATTGCATACTACCTTGGGCATAAATGTCTTCTCCGACTGCTGCCTCTTCTCCTTCAGCATCTTCATTTCTGACAGAATACTGTCTCTGGATGCCTTAAACTTCCTCTGTTGTGTCTCGATCTGCTGCATCTGGTTCATCAGTTGGTCAATCTCATTGTTAATACGTGGAGCGACAATTAAGGAGGTAGACAACAAAGTTTTTTTTTAGGATCAGTACTTGGCTTTTTCCCCACCTTCAGTCATTAAGCAAACTTCATAACTGAGACAGTGCCTACAGGGAACACCAGTCCAAGAAACTTTCAGTTCACCAATTCCCTTAGTATAAGTGTTTACATTATGCAAGACTCATATGCCGCTCAGTAAAGTAGGACACATTTTAAAAAAAATAAACTACATTCTTAAATGAAAAAATAAATAAATTAAATTAAATTTCAGACAAATTGTTCTATTTTAGATCAAGTTGTAAGCTCTTTGGTATTCTCTCATCATTAAGCCAAACTAACAGATTGCCTCATTGATTTTCCAAGACTGAAACACTCCTCTGGGCCTCGAAGGTTTAACAAGACTCAGTGAACACTAAACCCAAATCAATCAGCTGATTAAAAAAAACAACAACACATGTTTGAGGTTGCCCCTGCCTTTCAACCAAAACAGATTTGAATTACAAATGGTTTAAGACCATCTATTTTTCTTCTATATGAACAGCTAACACATGTTAATAAATACTCCAAGTATAATAATTTTTAAAGAGGGCTTGGTAACCGTCTCAGCTATAAGTGCATCAACTCACATGAATAAAAATTAGGCTTATTTTACAGCATCAAATAGTATCGATATGCATGTTAACATTTACTAAATAAAGATTAATATGGTGGCAAAATCTCATGCTTATTGACAGAGCAGCAGTGGAGAGCGAACAACAACAAGCTTTTAAAAAAATCGATCCGTTCTCTGACTCATTGCTGCAGGAGTGAAGGGCGGACACCAGTTCCTCTTGTTCATGAATGTACATACATTAGAAGCAGGTCAAAAATATTATCACTATTATTTTCTATATCGATCGACCTCAATCTCGTTTAGAATATAGTTTGTTAATGCTGTCAATTTTCTTCCTCAGTCCGCTGGCAGGTCATTGGATCCCCTTGTCTTGCGTTTGTCAATGAGATCTAATGTGATATTGTTTCATCGTGCAGCCCTGGGTGTATTTTAACCAGTGCACACTTGAAACCTGTCATTTCAAAGCTGTATACCATCACACACAAACACATTTGATTATACAGTGGCGGAAGTGACTCAACTTAAATACACTGCACATGCAAACTCAAATCCTTCCTGATCCAATTGTTTTGCTTTCATGTGCTGCCCTGAAGTGAGTCATGGCTCTGCCAGATATGACCCAATATATTCTAATCCTTCTTGACCTGCTTAAACCCTCCACCTGCTGGCACTGAGGCTGCTGCATAACCCTAATGAACCTAATTCTTGTTTAAAATACAGGCTCAGCCATATGACATCACCCTATTGAGTGATCGTCGTCTCACTTGTTTCTCTGAAGGCTCTACAAAAAAAGACAGAGATACATTTCAACTCATTTACTTTCACAGTTTCTGGAATTGATCAAAATGACCTTTTTTAAATATAAATTCTAGGTAGGAACTAGTAAGGTTTAGGCCTGCCATGTAAATCCTGCTCAATATATACAGACCATCAACCGGAGCAAAGTTTGAAGAAACCATACAGACACTTTTATAAGTTTATAACCATCAATTAGTATGAATGGCTTTACCAAAAATAGCAGATATTACGTTACTCCTTCAAAACAAACTAACAAAACAAACAAACAAAAAACCCAAACAAACAAGGAAATATTGTGACGTTAGATAAGGAGATAAGCTACTCAACAATGTATTACTGTGACCGTTTCACTACTATCGATGGTGAGTTATTAGAAATAAATAAGAATAATCTGCAACAAAATAGGTCGAGACTTTTTTCTTTTTCTTTTTTCTGACCATACGGACGCATAAATCCTGAAAAGCTTTCCAAGAACCAACAGAGATGGGAAACTAATTTCTGACGTCATGCATCTACACTTTTAAATGTCCTAATATTAAGTCTGATTTATTTATTCTCTTTTCATGGGATTCTTGTGAGTCAGCCAATTTCCTGCTGATCGATAAATCTCATAGGGGGAAAAAAAAAACTGTCTGTGTTTAAGTGTTTTAAGAACATGACTCACTTTTTATTCAGCTCACCCAGTAAGCAAAGGGAAAAAAAAATCTTTCTGATCTAAACAAAAACATTAGAATTACTCTACAGCACTGTTTGCCATATAAACATTCAGCTTTCATTTCTAAAAACCCTTTTGTTTGCTCTCCAGCTTGGTAATGAAGCCCAGATTTCATTGTGACGAACATAAAATAAGTTTTAATGGAAAGGATATGTTCTATGTTCCTACGCAGGTTCTCATTGAGCTTGGCCTCCAGCTCCCCCAGCTCCTCCTCAGCTTTCCTCATGTCTTTTTGTAGCTCCAGGCGAGACTTTCTGGTGTCGTAGTAGCCTCCTGTCAGAGCTCCACGGTGGCTCACTTGGTCACCTAAGAAGTCACAATACAATGTGCTACTGTAAAGAATTTATTTTTGTTTTTTTGGTGTTACACACAGCAGATGGCTGTTGAGATGATAACATGATAATAAACAAACCCAACATCATCTAGTTTGCAGAGATTCAGGAAAAGAGTTTTTACTACATAAAGTTACACACTTCCTGTTTATGTGCTCACTTGTTCAAAAGAAGCAGTGCAATTAGTGCTGCGTATTGCAGGTGAGCTTACCCTCCAGAGTTATACAGTCCATGGTAAAAGCTCTAGCCAGCTGGGTGGAGACCTCCATGCTACGACAAATTAGGGTCTTTCCGAACACGTGCTTGAAGGCTTTATCAAAGTTGGTGCTGTAGCGCAGCTTGCTGATCATGGGAATGGCATCCTTTTAGGGAAAAAATATGTTGATTTGAATTCACAGCAAAAAAAACTTACTGTAATAATAATAAAAAACAACCAAAAAAAAAAGTGTACTGGTGCAACGCCTTACGTTGGTCTCTGGGTAGGCAGTGTCTCTGACATCCAGCTTGCTCAGTGGCAGGAATGTGACTTCTCCAGGCAAGTTCATTTTGTTGAACTCCATGAGTATTTTGGTACTGACTTCATCTGTCTCCACAATGTGGTAAAACAGCCTGGAAGATGGAAGATGCAAATTTTAACAAAAAAATTATCAATAACACAAACATATCTGTGAAGTACAAAATATCAAAAGCACCCGTTTCTATGATCAGGTAACAAGCTTTATTCAATTTGATTAAAACTCATATAAATTGTAAAGTTATTGATATGATTCATAAACTCAAGGTATAAAGGTATTCAGATGTTACAAAGTAACAATTAGTACTAAAAATGTCACTTTTAACGTCATTAAATGGCCAGATGTGTGGTTTCTCACTATTTTCATCATACATCACATTCTCACAGTGAAAAAGCTACAAGACAGATTCATCTTATGCCAACACTGACTACAGCACAGGCTTCCTGTAGACAATGGTCCTTAGCTCTAAAGTCTGTAGCCTACAAACAACTAGAACCTTGCATCAACCTGATTTCATATAATTTAGGTCATTAAAAAAGGATGTGAAATTTCATTAAATTATTAGCTGCCTTGATTTTGCTCGACTGGTGAAGGCACACTCCATGTCTGAGTGTCCGGAGTGAGATCTGTCCCAAGTAGAGGAGTTAAAAGTATCTTGGGGTGTAAAGGAAGGATGGAGCGGGCAGATCGACAGGCGTATTGCAGCGTCGTCAGTGATACGGACACTGCATTTGTCTGTCATGGTGACTAAGGAGCTGAGACAAAAGGCGAAGCTCTTGATTTACCGATCGATCTATGTTCCTACCCTCACCTATGGCCACGAGCTGTGGGTAGTCAATGAAAGAATGAAATCACAAATACATGCGGCCAAAATACATTCCCTTCTCAGTAGTGGTGCAAATGATCACTAAACTCACGGTTCGGATCAGATCACGATTTTTGAGTCATGGATCGGATCGATTTTCGGATCAGCAAAAAGAAAAAAAAAGGACAAGATAAACTAACGCTCCATTCATCCATTTTTGTATTTTTGCCTATTAAAACCTTCAACTTAAATTAATTACACTCAAGTATATAAAAACAGACTAAGGAACAATATAGGGCATGAAACACAACTTAAAATGTAATTTAAGGTATCATTGCTTCTTACTGTGAACCTGGAGAGGGAAATAAAAACTAGTTTATGTTCACATCATTAAAAAAGAAAGAAATGTTTCAAATGAGGGCCATGGCCGACGTGTTCCCAACGGTTCCCAGTTACAGTTCCCCAGCTTTTAGCTGGAGACACACTGCATGACTTTTTGCCAGATTTCCCCCTCGATTTCCAGTTGAGTGTAGTCGCTACAGCTGCGGCTGTCGGCGGGACAAGTTGGAGCAGAAAGCCGTTAGCATGTCAGGGGGCAAACGGACTGTGCCGACTACAGCCGCAGTATTTCAAACGTTGTTTGAATTTTTCCAGGTGAATCTGGTCGTGTGTGCGGTTTGCCGACTCAACCAAAATACACACATCACTAACAGTCGATGAGGAGGAGGAGGTGGGACACATGAAATAGTGCCAGTCGGCGAAGACAACAGGAAACAGCTGACTGGATAGCTTGCTAATCAACAGCTTATTAACAGCGGTTCCTAAAAATATTTAATTTGCTCACCTCCAACTCCTGTTGCAGTGTAAAAAGGCTGCACTGTAAACGTCTATGCCTCCATGACTTGATCCACATGAGTTTTTTTTTTCTTTTGGTGAATTTCTCAGAGCAAATAGCTGGCCATGGTTGTTTGTTTACACCGTGAGTCCCGCAAGGTTCTTTTGTTATTTTTTTTAAAGACTGACCAGGTGCAGTGGATGGAACGTTTTCCCCTCAAATCCGCGGATCACATGCATACCGAACCGTGGAAAGTGTTCCGTACGGATCAACCGTGATCTGTTGCACCACTACTTCTCAGGGTTGCTGGACTCTCCCTCAGAGATGGCGTAAGAAGTTCAGTCATCTGGGAGGGGCTCAGAGTATACCCGCTGCTCCTCCACATCGAAAGGAGCCAGATGAGGTTGCTCGGACATCTTGTTAGGATGCCTTCTGGACGCCTCTCTGGGGAGGTTTTCTAGGCATTCCTATCGGGAGCAGTGTCGTCTTTTTGGCGAAAATACATATTACTTTTAGTCACATTAAGTCATTTCGATATGTGATGGTTTTAGTCCAGTTTTAGCTGACGAAAACTCAAAGGTTTTAGTCTACTTTTTGTCAGTTTTAGTAGGATAAAAAACACCAAAAAAAAAAAAAGTATGGGTCTTTTAACAATTGAAATTTGCACATTCAATAACTGTGAAATAAAATAATCAAGCATATCTGGTCCCTGACTTTTCCTAAAACTATGTGAATTGTTAAAAAAGAATTTCAACATTTAGTAGCCCATGTAAAGAACAGAGAAAAAATTATAATTTGTCTATTTTTTGTAGCCGCGGCTTCTGACCGCTTCTGCTGTTCTATTTTTAGTTTCCCAATGTCATCAGATCAGATGGAACAGGTTGCGCTGATGCCGCAGCAGCAGGAGGCAATATGCGCTGCGACTTCTAAATAGTTTTAAACTGCATAGTAAATAGTGCAGATGGTCATCATGACAGTATAAATATTCTTGCCTTTTTATATAACATAACTTTTGCCATGTTGTCTGGGTGTTCTCCGTCACTTTAGGCTAATATTCAGGCTTGCCAAATTGAAGTTCAGATTAAGTTTTTTTCGGTGGCAAACAAGGCTACAGTTGCTGTTTTAGCCTCCTTCCTTTTGTAAAGCAATATTTGATTATAATTAATATCATATTAGCTGTAAATGGGCCGCGCTGGACTTCATTGCTGCTGGTAAATGCTGGCATATTTACCACCCTCTCCCTCTACAACGCATTCTGCTTTTCTTTCTGATGGATTTTATTGAAAAAATGGCCATAGATCATTTAATTGTTTCCCAACAACAAACAAGCCCTTTTGTCGACGCTGCTGCCGTGGTCCATCAATGAATTAATAAACTCAACTGTGTGTCTGTATGTGACTGACCGCAGGTGTGTTGTGCAGAGCTGCTTGCAGGTGGTGGACGTGGACAAACAAGGAGCTCGTGCAGCTTTTGATAGACAGATAACAGCAGAACAGGCAGAAATCTCCGATTCTGAATATCTGACAGACCACGCATTAACATTTCCGTCCAGTTTCGTCAACGAAAACTCACGCACGTCTAGGGGTGTGTATTGGCAAGAATCTGGCGATACGATATATATCACAATTTGGAATGTCACGATTATTTAACTTTACAATTAATCACGGTATTAGATGCCACGATTATTTAATCGTAAAGCTCTCTAATAATCGTCATTTTCTATAAAAGATGATGTCTGGACCATATCAACAGATTAGAAAATGCAAAACCAATTCTCACCTAGTCCCAGCAGTCACCTCCACACAGGTGTAAAATGCAGGCTCACACTCAAAGTTATTCATGACAATGCCATGGTAACCGTTGATGACATGCTGATTGATTCCTTTCCGCCGAAAATGCTCCAGGACTTTGTTGATGCTGTCTATACCGTTCAGAATGGCCTGGAGGAAGGAGGAGGAGGACAACATATGTAAAACAACTATGATTTACAAATTATGATAAAATTATTACCCTTAAAAGGGTCAAAATTACTATCTATAAATTATAGGTGGCACAAATGACCAGACCTGGCTGTAACCATTATATGAATCCATGTCAGCAGCTTTACTGCACCCTAAAGATGTTTGCCACGACCATAATACAATACAGATGAAGTGATAAATAACTACTGATGCATGAGACAGCGTGCGTCCGACTGTTGTGTAAGATCAAGTCGAGGTGGATGACAGACGAGAGACATTCTCCCCACACACAAACAAAGCAACCTTGGCAGTGAGGCAGTTTTATGGATCCGGTAGAAAACATGAAGTGGTAGTTTGCAAGGAGAGCTGATAAACAGCTGGTACAGCAAGCAAGAAATACTATTAACTTGGTTCCTCACTTTCATAACCATCATGCATATTTCAGGGCAAGTAATTTGTTGTTGGCTTGAGAGCTGTGAAACTTAAAATGTAAATGAAATTCTTTCTTATCTTGTTAAAGCCAAGTTGTCTCGGCATTGGATTTGACAACCACCACGTGAAATTAAATGGGAATTAATTTCAGCTAAAGGGGTTTGAAATAACAAATGAGAAAAGAAAAGCAGACACGACAAGGTGAAGCAGTCACAAAATCACTGACCGACTTCATAACTTGTACAGAAACAGTTGCTTTAAAATAGACTCCATGCAAATAATACTGCTTCAATTGACACAGTATTGTTAATTAAGCTTTGTGGTTCTTTTGTTGGTAGTTTACTTGTTTGCCTTAACCCTACACATGAAGTAGTTGTGCTTTGCTCTTTTCATCTTCTGCCGTAGAGTTTCTGCCTACACCTCTCATCGTTTATTTTGTGTGTAATTTGATAAAAAAAAATTATAAAAACATTCAATATAAAAGTTAGAGTGAATTAACAGATAACTCCTTTTTCTATTTTGTAATATTGTTTAGTTCCTGTTGAAGTGATCATCATGAAGTGAAGTTCTGTTATTGTGACAGCCCTGATCTAAACATTAATCTAATAATTAAGTGAAATCAAGTGAAATTCATTTAATCAGTTTCCAACCATGCAAATTTGAAGTTTAAATATCTATTCAAAATAATATCCTTTGTGTCCAGAAAGAAGTAGCTGCACCAAAAATATCCCAACATTCATGCTCAGTAGCATAAAAGCCATGGAAAATAAAATCACAAAGCATACAACTCATTGAGAGGCCACGAAAATAAAAACAGAAAAGGAAATGTTCATTTCAATCTGATGGAGAACTAAAATAAGGCATGCACTGCAAATATAAAATGCTAGAAAGGATAGATAGGATTGAGTCCATTAAAGAGAGGAGGTGGACTGAATAAGCCAGAACCAATGAAAGAAAAATGAATGCTTGACATTTGTCCATGAAGCAAAAACAGCTTCCTTTCATCTCTGCAGATATTCATAGGTGATATTTGATTGATGTGTATGCCCAGAAGAAATGACTGGATGAGGCAGAGAGGAGTGAGTCATATGTAAATATAGCTAGCTATCATAAAGTGCAAGTAGTGAGGCAGATGAATGATTCCATTTGATACACCTATCCTGACAACAGGGTGAGTCACAAAGTGAGTCTTTCACAGTGTTCAGGATGGCTCAGTTGGACAGTTAGGCACTTTACTTGGATTTATCTCCATTTTCCCTTTTCTTTCTCAGTTCTTCAGCAAGTAATGCCCCTTTCACACTTGCACCTAGTCAGCACAGCCTTCATTCAGCCGACTCCACACCACCCCGGTTTCGTCTGTTCCCATTACAGTCGCGGCCGTCCTCAGTGTGGGCGGGGTCTTCATAGCGAGGT
>JBBBVU010000004.1:25265064-25277982 GCA_037177055.1 Atherinosoma microstoma
TTTGACCACAGTGTTGGTTTTCGAGATTCTATCGCTTCTTTCTCTGCTTCTCCTGCTGCTAATGTTTTCTCTGGTCTGGGCTTTGGGTTTTGTTTTTGGCTGGTCCGGAGCCACACTAATGAGTCATCCCCATGAAGTCAGATTCTGGCCAATAGCGGCCTGCAATCTGCACACGTCACCATTTTTTGGCCCCACTCGGCCCCTTCAGAACCTCGATGGAGTAGGTGCTAAAAGTGTATCGACTCGCCCTGGGAAAATGGTAATGTGAACACAAACAAATCAGGCGGTGTGGTGCTGGGCTGGGCTGAGTAGGTGCTAGTGTGAAAGGGGCATAAGTGGATGTGTGAAGGTTTAATAGATGTGTAGCCTATTAGCACTAGAACTGAAACAATGGCCACAACCACAGAGGACAACAAGATACTCCCACTGTTACAATGTTCAAGTTCTTTTTTGTTAATGATTGACTGTTTATGTACTGAATGTTAAGATAAATTGTAGGGGTGTCACGATATTGGCGATATCGCGGTAGGTAAATTGCCACAATATCATCGTGGTCTTGTCACAGTATTAAAGTGTGTCTTCAGGCAAAAATAACAGTTTTCAGTCCACTCTAGCAGAGCATAACCTACTAAACTGCATAGACCATGATCCTTTGCGGCCAGTGCGCTCTTTTAAACCAATGGGTGCGCACGCACCCCACACATGACAAATAAACCTGGCAGAAGGCATTGAGATCGATGAATACAGCATGGATGCGGGGGATAGCAATGTAGAGATTGCGAATGCCCCAGCGGCTTTTAAATCTGAGGTGTGAAAGCATTTTGGTTTTGTGGTGTCAAAAAATAAGAAAGGGGAAAAGGTGACGGACAAACAACAGACAATATGCAAACTGCCGGAGTACAGTACGGTACACCGTGGGAGATACGAGCAGCATGAGGAGTCACACTTGACAACTCATCAGCCCAGGAAGTTTCAAGAAATGTTAAAGTCCAGACGGGCCAAAAAACCTGCATGAAGCATTTACAACAGCCTAAAGGCTCAGGAAATAACAAAATATATCGCAGAATATAGAATGTGATTTACATCCATTTACAACTGAGGGCAGCGTGAGGTTCAAAAGGTTAGTGTCTAAGCTGAAGCCTAAATATAAAATGTCATCATGATCACATTTCAGTCAAACCAGGTATGTACATCTATTTTTATATATTGACTACAAATGACAAGGTAATTTCTTTGTGCCTGGTTTAATGTGGTGTTTTAATACCCAAGTGAAGTTTTTTAATATAGTACCTTGGTTGTCTTTTCTCCATAAATATATGTCGAGTTGTTACTTGAATTTTGCACATGAGTAAAGTTTTTACAAAGCGTTCAAAATGTCATAACCTTGAATATGACAATAAATGTATCAATGACTGGTCAAAGCATACTTATATTGTCATTCTTGTTATTGTGAGCCTCCCCAAAATATCGCAATAAATATTGTATCGTGAGGTTCATATCATGTGGCTATCGTGACACAAATTGTGAAAAAAAAGCAGCAGTATGGTTGCAGGCTGAACCCTGGTGAGGAGATCTTATACCTGGTATGGAGGTGGATGGCTGTTGGTCCCCTAGGTCCAACTGCTCACTTACTGTCCCTCACTCGGGGATTTCTGTACAGGGTCTCACGAGCCCGGCCCCACCTGGGTCTCTTGTTGTTTTCCCAGCTTAGCTGTTGTTAATGCAAGTTAGGCTCCCCGCAATCAAACCACCCTCCACCTGATGACAGCTTTCCCAAAGGTTCGACACACTTGATGTGCAGGTGCACGTGGAGACCTCATGCTGTGTCCTTCAGTGGAACCATGGAGGTTGTTGAGTCAGAAGCCATCAATGTTCCAATTAGTTTTAAAAATGGAAAGACTCAAACAGTGAGGAGAGCTTTGCTCACACAGCCTATTGTAAAACTCCTGTATTTGAGTCCTCAAAAATCACTGCCAAGTAAATTTTCCCCCTCAGAATAGGAAGGCAATTACTGGCAAACTAGTCACCTTAAAAAAATCCTTTTAGTGAGTACATGCTCAGTTAAAGAATAAATGCCATGAATTTGCAATTGCTGAGAGCTCCCTGAAAGACAATTCCCTTTTCTGTGTGCACACAAGCACGTCTTTTACACATGTCCAGACGGGAGAATTGGTTCTCTTAGAGTTCCATTATCCAAGTCAATAATAACTGAGTCATGCACAGTGGCACACACCTTGCCTGTTGCGGCTCTGAGGAGCTGCTGCTTCTTCTCCAGGTCCTCTCGTTTGGCTGCCAGGGCCTGCTGCTCTGCGTTCTCCTCACGCCACAGGTAGCTGGACACAAACACTCACCCCATTACACTTTTGTCTCTAGAAAGATAAAGCTCAACAAAAACAACCACAGCTGAAACGAAGTGCTGTACATTAATAAACAAAGCAACACAAGGAAATGAAACCATTAACAGGGAACAAAACAATCGCTTATTGTTTTTAAAACAATTTATAAACAATATTAACATTTAAAAAAAAGAATAAAACAGTTAAAAACAAATAAAACCAAGAATAAAACAAACCATAAAACACTAAAACAGAAGCAGAGTCTCATGCTGGATTGAAAGCCAAGGAATAAAAATGGATTTTAAGGCGAGTTTTTAAAAACAGACAGTGAGGTGGATTGTCTAATGTGGAGGGGAAGCTTATTCCACAGTTTAAGAGCGGCAATTGAAAAAGCTCCGTCCCCTCTGAGCTTCCGTTTGGACCTCGGCACCTCAAGGAGCAACAGGTCAGCTGACCTGAGGCACCGAGCAGGACTGTAGGGGTGGAGAAGCTCGGAGAGGTAAGGAGGGGCCAGAAGTCTAAACATTTAAAAGCAAAAAAACTTAAAATGTACTTTAAAATGCACAGGCAGCCAGTGGAGGGAAGTCAGGATGGGGGTTATCTGCTCCCTCCTAGGAACTCCAGTTAGAAGGCATGCTGGTGCGTTTAGCACCAACTGGAGAAATGTGAGGGAGGACTGGCTAACCCCAAAATAAAGTGCATTACAGTAATCCAGCCGACATGTAATGAAGCCGCAGATTACTGTTAATAATGTGTTAATAAATTCTTGCCAAGCCATTATTAGATAATTAAAACATTCCTGTAAAAAATAGTCTCATTGTTTCCAATTCTTGATTATTGGAACAACAATAACATCTGGCCGACTGAACTTATTAAAGCTGCTCTGTTTATTCGCCCTCTAGATACAGTAATGGACATTATCGAAGTAGACGGTACATGGTAGTAGGGCTGGGTATCATCACTAATTCCCTGAAGCCATTCGATTTGATTCACAATAGTCTATTTCGATTCGATTTCGATCATTTACAGCTAATTGTTTAACAACACTTATTTTTCTTTAATCTCAGGCAACTATTTTTATAAAACACTGAGCATGATAATAAAATTGCTCTAAATATCATTAAAGTTCAGGTCTTAGAGAAGATGTTGATGTTAATAAAACTTACAAAGAATACTGGATCCATTTTAAGCCCCAATATGATTCAGAGATTCCTACAATGACGGTGCGGCGCACGTCTCCATGACAACATGACGTTCTCTGTGAAACACCAGAGCAGATAAAACCTCCAGCTGCTCCTCAGTGGAGGGAGAGGCTTTACATCTTCACCTCGCTCACAGAATTTTTGATATTCATATTTGTGTTTGATATTCTGATGCGCGCACTGTCTGCTGATCACCGCGCGCAAGGAGCATATAAATTGCTTTGGTGTGAATTAGTTTAACACTGCAGATCTTTCTCATGCACCGAAATCTAAGTAACGCACTGAAAGAAAAAGGAAAAAACAAAAACAAAGAGATAGTACGGCCATTTTTTAGACATGTGGTTAAAGACAAACAGAGTTTCATAGAAGGAGGTTCTTACTTTCTTTCACTCTGGAGTTCATCTTTCTTGTTCTTGACTTCGTAATACTTTTTGTCCAGCTCCTCCACACGTGTCTTGACCTCATTTAGATCCTGGTCCAGTTTCTAAAGTTACAAAAGAAAAGTGGTTCATAAAAACTCCCCTGTCAGCAGGCTTCTTTCTAAGATCACATCATGGACAAATACATCAAAGCATACTAAAGCCAATCTGAAATGAAGGGAAACCAAAAGTATCTACAAATTATATGAACATGACTTCAAAGGTTATTGATCCCCTTGCACAGTGCTATTACCAAACTCTTTATGCTTCTTAATGAAAAAACTGGAGACAGAACAATGCCTTACACTGTACTGCTCCAGATTCTTCTCCTTGTTTGTCTCAGTGTCCTCCAAGTCTTTGTGGATGGCTGCAATCTGCCTCTTTTTGTCATTGATGGCCTGATCCAGAGACTTCAGCTCCTTTTTGATCCACTTGTCCCTCTCCTCTTTGGAGGTGAACTGACTACCACGGCCCTGCTTGGCATACAGGTCAGTCCTCTCTTGTGTCGCTTGAGCCAGTCTGGAAATAAATGGTAAAGGGACGAATCACAAGTTTGAACAGGAAAGTTAAATTGTAAATCCTTTTAATCGTATCGATTCACGCCCCCAAAAAATTGTCAATACACTTGTGCACAGGCGTCAATGTCAGCTGTGCACAGCATTTATCTTTCTTTTTTTTTTTCTTTCAATTTTGGTTTCCTGCTATTAAAGGTAGCACAAATGTAAAGTATAAAAAAAGAAAAAGAAAAGAAGAAAAACTCAAATCTCATGTGCTGCCACCTTTCAATGTCTTGGAATAAAAATGTTTTTAATACGAGTTGACTGATCTGTGAAGTGATGCTAATATCACTAGTTGCATACCTGGAGATGCCTCTTTCCTCCTTTTCCTTTACCATGTTGAATTTGGGTTCAGTCTCCTGCAGTTCTTTTTGTTTCTCCTCAATTTTCTCCAGCAGCTTCTGACGCTCCTTCAGCAGGCGTTTCTAAAAGAGCAGAAACACGCAATTTCTCAGCAGATCTTCAGATGATTCATAGCAAATCACTGATTAAGCTCAAGCGACAAGGTTATGTGGCTGACTCATGCATGGTCAAAGCTGAGGGATACAAAGATAGAGAGCAAAAAACATAAAATGTGCCACAAACATCTAAAAAGGTAAAAAGAAGTAAAAGGGAGAGAAGAACATTTTTCACCTGGATCTGTACAACAGCAGATGACTGATCTCTCTACATGGTGACCGTTGGATGCCCTCCCACAGGTATGAAAAGAAAAACCTCTCCAGTTTTCCCCTGGGCCCCTTTTGTTTGATCGACCACTTCAAAGCTGATCAAGCCAAGACCACCTAGAGTCTGTGAGGCTTTTCATTTTGCCCCAATAACTTTTGGCTGATGTCGTACAATCCATGGCCAGGTGGGCTTAATCCAACCATCCGCCAGCATGTTGCCTGGGACCCATCATAGTTTACATCCAGACTGAGCCAATAAAAGTGTTATCTATGATTATCATCTTCATACTCGCACATGCTCACAAACACACTCTCAACACAAGGCCATATGGAGAGTAGTTTATGCCAACTCTGTACACAAAAACTCAGGCCAAGAATCCTGTATAGTGTCTGATGGTGCTTAGTCTGTTTTGCTTCTCAATTCATCCCAATGGAGACCCTCACACTTAGATAAATATAAGTGTTGGGTCACGTGTTTTAACTCTGATAGATTATAAATATTTCATAGATACTGTTCAACCAAGTTCTGCTCAGTTTCCTGAGTCAAAGCAAACTGCTTTATTCAACATACTCTGCAATACTCTGTATTATTTTTCTAATTCGAGGTTTCCACCTTATATGTCCCATCACTGGCTGCAATTTTAGTCAACATTTCACACATCAATTCTTCCCATGCCAACTTATTTTTGGCACTTCCGCATAGGCTTCACATTTCTAAGCCTGAGGTTGCCCCTTGGTTTATACATAGCAAAAAGTGACCGCCAATCAAATACCAATTTGTCTCAGAAATGGGCCAGTTGTTGGTGACCACGATTTGTCCTTAAAGGGAAATCTGATTTAAATCTTGTGGTGAAAGCATGGTTGTACTCAATCAAAGTAATGTATTTGCTTCACTACTGAAGCAGATTCAACAATGTGAAAAAACTTTTAATGTGAATATGACTGGGGACACTTACATACCTGTAATTTTACAATGTCATACTGCATCTATGAAAAAAATGACTGGTGGTATCAATCTGATTCTTTATCTCTTCCCAAAACCTCTTTTCCAAACTGTTGGTATTATAAAAAAGATTTTCATTAATGGATAATGAAATTATAGTCAATAAATAAGAGATTTGTTGGAGACTATATCATCAACCCAGTAAGACCTGGTTGAACATCTGTGTGTACCTGTAGGCATGTGTGAAGGGAGCACCAGATCGTAATGAGCTGATTATCTATCAAGTTTAAAACAAAGATTTTATAGTTATGTGATGATCAAAATTACTTTTTAATTGATTATATTAAAAAATCATGTTTCAATGCAGCTGCATTTTCATCTAAAAACTGGGATGAGGAGTGGGTTAAAAAGTAAAGACAACAATCCCTCATCAACACAGTGATGGTGAAGGGGATGAAGGAGGGGGAGTGTTGTTGGTGCAGCATCACATGTGCACTGTGACGCAGATGGGAGGCTTCCGTACCCTCTGTTCACTGTTGCCTGCCAGCTCATCCTGCAGGTCCTTGGCCTTCAGCTCGAGCTTGGTCCTCTGCTTGATCTGCTCCTGGCGCTCCGCCGACAGTTGCTCTCGCTCCTCCTTCATAGCTGAAATCTTTGACTTCAGCTCGCGCACAACGCGCTCCGTTTCCTACAGGAGGGGAAGACAAAATAAGGAAAGGGCTTTGAAATTTGTTTTATTAAAAAGCATAAAGACAACTTCCTCAGCCTGCAGTGATCAAATACCAATCCCAATTATTTGGAGAACCATAAGAACTCACTGTGATGATAGTTGATTGCATCAACTTTCTAAAAGTATGTCCACTCAACACAGATTTATTTATTGTTTGTATGACTTCAAACATTCCCGCATCTATGAAACTCTTCATTTGACAATTTGATTCAATCACTAGAGTAGAAATATGGCTTTCATAAATACATTTAAAAAATGATCAAAATACTGCAATCATTTTTAAGGATGGCTTTTTTTAACCTATTTTCTTACCTCTACTTTGTCTCGGGCATCTTGCTGAGCATCACGAAGCTGTCTGGATTTGTCTCCACATGTCTCTCTCTTGGAGGACAGCTAGAGAAGGTGCAACAAAAACACAACAATGTTGGTAAAGGCAAGAAAACAACTTTTTGATGCTGGACTCATCCATATTCCAACAAGAATCTTCCTGCTACTTCAATATCAATTAAGCTTCATGGAGAAGTTTGGATAAGAAAACAAATACTTATGCAATATGAGTGTGTGGTATATTAAATAAGTCAAAGATTTGAACTGTTTTTACTCTGCATATAGATGATCGCTCTACTCCCGAAACTTTGTTACCTCATCCAGTTTGGCGCGGGTTTCGTTCAGCTCCTGGTTGTAAATGGTGTACTCCAGAGCTCTTCTCATTTTGTCCCACTTCTGGTACTGAGCCAGCTCTTCCTTCTCATCTTCCAGGGTGTGCAGACGCTCCTCAATATACTTTAACAGCTCATTGATCTTCTCTCGCTTTCCCTCTGGGAAATAAAAAAAAATGCTGTAGTTTTTGCAAAAATTTAAAAACATTCTCTAATTACAAGATGACTGTTGCTTCGTACAACTATTGTTCACTGTCATGTATTCCTTAACTTCAAATATTAAACTTTATTAATAATAAAACTGGAATTTAAATATATGGTATAGTTGGCTTACTAAGGTTTCGTGACTTTGCTTGTGTAATCTTTACAGATTTTAAAATTTTAATGCAACAGTTTTTACTAAACTTGCTAAATAAATACACTATTAATGACAAGTACACTTAGGCAAATGAACCAATCAACAAAAGTTTGTATAGTTAAACAAATCAAAAAATTCATTCATTCAAATGAATTATTCTAAAAAGCTTTTACCCGTCTCTTTCATGAGAGAAATACTCTCCTCCTTTCGCTCATCGTAGACGCGTGTTCCTGCTACCTCTCGCAGAAGCTTCAGGCGCTGGGAGTCAGGAGCTGTGGCCATTTGATTAATCTGCATAAAATATTAAAATTATTCAATAAAAGATAGCTACCCTAAAGTTTTGTGGTACCCTTAAAATATCCCTGCAAGAAGATGACAAAATTTTACTAATTTACCCAATCTGTGCCTACAATTACCATGTCTACTGATATTACATGCTGTGATTTTAATATGACAAGCCAAGACATCAACACTCTTTGACTCAGGCACTGCTTTATAAACAAATGTGAGGGTCGGCACCAGATCCTTTCTCACCTTTCCTTGCTTGACAATGTAGTAGGGGTTACTGCGAGAGAAGCCTGCACTCTCCAGAAGGTTCATGACATCATTCTTACTGCAACAAGAACAGCACATATAATACGTAATTTCAGCAAGTTGTAGCTCTCTGTGATTACAGGGACATAGACAAGTCTAGCCACAGCTTTACTTACGTCACCATCTTCTTGTCCAAGAAGTACTGGTCCTTCTTTGCACCAATGACACGACGAAGGGAGACTTCCTCTTTGTCAATCTAGACAGGGATGAAATTGTCACTGGTTCAAGTTGAGAAAATCACATAGCAGCTAAATTGGTTGTTTGTCCCACATTATTACTCGACTTATTAAGTTGCAAACTGTTTTCAGATTTCAATGGTGCTCTAAACAATCAGTTATGTTCATCCCCAAAATAAACACTGTAAGGACTAAAAGCAGTGTAGCAGTCTTTTACTTTTTATTCTGTGCTTTATTTGATGGAAACTGTAAGCAAATGTGCCAATGCTCCTGTTAGACATGCATCAACTGAACCAGAAATAAATCCAATTAACTATTAACGGTTACTGTTGTATGAAGGTTTTAATATTTTTTTTATTATTTGTTTTTAAAATACTAAAGCACTTTGTGTTGCTTCTGCATGAAAAACGCTTTATAAATAAAATTGAATTGAATTAATAAAATACATCCAGAGAAGAGGGAGTTATTTGTTTTTTGTTTTTTTATTCAATAGCTCCAAGAAGAAACTGTGTGTAAAAGATTGCCTCAGAGCAGATCTAAATCAATTATCAAAACACCTTTTTTTTTTTGCTACATACATAAATATACATCAAATTAAATTTTATCGATAAAGAACTTTTCATACAACAAAGTGCTTTACATAATAGAAACAATTTTGGTATGTTAAAAACACACGTCATCACACACCCAAGTATATAACCTAACAATTTTAAAAACACACACCTGATCATTATCTTTCTCTCTCACACATACACACAACATGCATCCATCCCCCACTACTCCCATCCCCACCCTAATTTGCACAAACTCTAACCTCTAGCTTCGGTCTTTTTAACTGAATATTAATATGAAAATAAAACATCAATATAAACATATATACAAGTTTTTTTTAAGCTATTAGAGCAAGATATGGAAATCACATCATTCATTATGCACCAACATTAATTCTAGGGCTGGACAATATGGCCTCAAATCTATATTGCAGTATAATTTCGAAGCATGTGCGGTAACGATATATATTGCGATATATTCTTTCTTCCATTTATAAAAGTGAAAATTACTGTTTCTGAACATACTCACACATCGAAGCAGAAAAATTAAATTTTCAGAACATTATAACTTATTTAAAAATTCTAAACCTTTCAAGTAATTTTTAACAATATTGTGCATGGTGTTTTTTTGTTTTACCTTCAGTAAAAATCTGTAGTGATGAATATATCTGTGGTATTTTGTAAACATTAAAGGCTTGGCCAAGAATGTCATTGAGACAGCTTCTAAATGTGCATAATCAATAATTCAAATTAAACCATGAATCCTTCGGGATCCCTGATTTCTCCTGAAAATAAACTAATTTTCATTACAACAAGTTTAGGTAAAGAAAATAAATTTCTACATATTTCTGAGACAACTTTCTCTGACCTCACGGAATTTTGTACAGTTCTATTTTTAGATTCCCTGATCAGATCAAAGGGTTTTAGAGGAATGTTCGCAGAGTTTATGTGGGAAACATTGAACACTGTCATGAAAATCTACATTATCTATATGCTGACACTGTTTAATATAAAGTTAAAACGACTATTTAGAAGTTACAGCCAAAGCACATCAGTCACACTTATTGTGTTGCAGCACCGAGCTCATGAAGCTGTCTGACTTTTTTCCCCTCCACTCTGCGGGAGGATCAGCTGATGTGTGAAATCGGATCCGAAAATGCTGATGACTACAAGAGAATAGGCTACTTTATAGCAAATATAATTTCCTAATTTCTCAATTCAAAGCAGAAAGCTGGAAAAATAAAACACCCGCGTATTTTAGAGAAATGGAGCGCCTTCAGAAGCGGCGCTGTGTGCCTGGTCGAACCACCGCTCCCATTGACTGGAGTTGGGCAATCAGCTGTGAAGCCGCCGTGCGGTGCTTCCACACTGCTTCCACGTTCTGCTGGACTCGATTTCAATCGTTTGCCTGTCAGGTCCATATGATGGATGTTGCACAGTTTCCTTAACAAGAAGCACCTCATCCTCCCCTATCTGCTTCCTGCTTTTGATTAAAGTAGGCGTGGCTATGGCGATAGGCCGTTAGAGCCAAAATCTCTACCGCTGGCCAAATTTATACCTTTTCTACCGTATACTGTTTATACCGCCCACCCCTAATTAATTAATTCTTATTAGTTATTCTCAGACAAAAATGAGCACGAACACAGACAGAGTGGCATAATTCTAGCCTAAGCTTTGAAGTCCGGAAAAATTATATTTTGGACAGCCACGAGTTACACTAATAGGATAAATATTAAATGTTCATCATTCCTACCGGCAATCGATTGTCAGAGTTGTCAAATATAATCTCGACAAAAGCCGAAATGACACGAGGACCAGTTCCTTCCTACAGGGAAAAAAAGTAAAATTATTTCAGAGAAGATTTAAAAACTTATCTTCCAAAAATAAGCAACAGATCTGCACATTAAAATGTTTCCCTTTGTTCAAATACCTTAATATGCTTGCTTTACATTTTTGTATATTCATATTCCAACACTGTCAGAGATTGAAATTAGAAAAATAAGCAGTAATCTGTAGCGTGTCTCATATTTGCCAGTGCTTACATGGAGAAGAGCCAGGCGCTGTTCAGGCCGCAGATGACTGAATTCATCACTTAGGACAAACTGGATGGCTACGTTAACAACAAAGAGGGAGCCACACTTAGATGACAAAGAGTAATAAATGTGTTAATACAATGTGGAAAAAATAAAATGAGGTTCACATACCATAGAAAAAGTTACTCTTCCCTGACCCATTTCTTCCAACTGAAACAAAAAATAATGATATGATTACACATCAGAAATCTTACAAAAGTAAGCATATTCAAAAGGCTCCAGGACAAAACAAAATCACGAGTTAATAATGACAGAAGCATATACTCACCGATGACATTATGCTTCGAACTGAAAGGGTCAACAACAGTTTGATCCCTGTAACTTCGGAACCCCTGAATAATAACCTGCACAAGAGACCACAGTAAGCACAGAGATCACAGCATCCTCTTACTTGGGAGAATTTCGACTACATGCAGTAAGTAAAAGGGTTTATATGACGAAACTTTTGTAAAGTGCTCCAGGCTTCTTGACTGAAAATATACAAACTTAACATGTGTAACTGGCTTGTGGATCATGTCACTGGCAGGGCAAGGCCTTGGCTAACGGTAGTTTTCATTCAGGACATTTACCAGTCTGATAACAACATTCAGATAAACAACCACGGTAAAAAATAAATACTAACAAATATAAAAACAATTTTCCACGCAATACAATATTGCATAACACATGTTAACATAAGAGTTAAAATGCGCCGATAACAAGATAGCCTACTAGCGTTAGCTTAGCTTCTTGAGAGAGGGATGTACAGTCCAATACAGGATAACGCCAGGCAGTGCTAGCTAATGTTAGCAAATCAGCTACATGATTTGTGCGTTCTTTTCAGTGAGCTTTCCAGGCTTCTGAATCCAGTGCCCATGACAATACAAGTAAAATCGCGAGATGCATGTGTTTGTCATACAATGGTTACCGTAAAGCTAACCTGGTGACTGTTATTAGGTCAGTCATATTCGGCAACATCTACAAGTGGACGCGTTAGCTTACCTGTTTGATGTACATGGCTGTCTAAGCAGGGCTTCTCCTTGGCAGAATTTGGAAATACAAACCCCCCTCCTACAGTAAAGTGGAGAAACCGGGGATTTAGAAACACCGGGGATTTAGAAACACACACTTAGAATTAAATAGTTGCATTCAAAATTAATGAAGTACTGTGTGCTAAAAGAGAATAACATGGAAAATGGCGGCGGGGGCGGGATAGAAAGGATCATACCATTATGCAAAAACGGGCTCGTAGGAATGTTTTTTTTTTAATGATGTGTAATTTTACAAAGATAAGCAATGAAATTGTTGATATTGTAGTATGGAATAAATATTAAAATAATAGTGTGCTTGTCAGTATACATGTTTAGCATACGTGAGAACTTCTCACCAACTTACTTTTCTATTTGGTACATTCTGTCTTCCCTCTTCTGGGCGCCAAATAAAGTTGTTGGAGTTCCTGTTCTGGATGGGCAATATCTAAAAAATTTTTGTCGATACAATACCATTCGGTTATGGTACTTTTTCATCGATAGGATACCATTATAGATACTTTTTTGCACCTAAAGGATGCTCACGATTGTACAGAGATGACATACAGTCGTAAACAAAATTATTCATACCCTTCCATTAAAGAAGGAAAAAAATCAGCTGTCACTG
>JBBBVU010000004.1:25334495-25355436 GCA_037177055.1 Atherinosoma microstoma
CAGCACCTAAATTCCTCATCGAATTTAGTAGAGAACTCCTCAGCGGTTCTCCCTCTCGAGTTTAATAAACTTCTCACCGTATCTGAAGTCGTGGTTCGCCTAGTGGTGCAACAATACAACTTTTCATAAGGTTCGAGTGCAGTCAGTTAAGACTTGCAGGCATCCCGATCTTATTTCATTTCTGTCTGGAAGACATTTAACTTTACAATATTTAAGAGTTACAGTCTGATTAACAAAAAAGCCTGAAAGCTGTTGAATCTGTTACACCTTGTTTAGTTTAGTTTAGTTATGATCTGTTTAGTTACAGCTATAAAATGGAGCTTTAAAGGACCAAGATGCATGACACCAAAAGAAAAGTTTTAAAAGCAAAAAGACACATTGAGAGATCATGATGTTAATAGCTGGTTGAGAGATTTCTCATCCAGGAGTATCACATTCAGGTCTAAACTTAGATGAAGACAAAACTTCAACTGTGTGTCTGAGCCATCCAGAGGTAAACTTAATCTTTTGTTTAGGACTTTGTCACGTTTGATGACTGATAGACCAACACTGTTCAGGGGTTTAGTGATGTGTCGTGCATGAACGAGCCGGCTCTAATAGCCGATTATTTATAGTGAACGAGAAGAACTGATTCCCGTCTAAGCGAGCCTAAACTTTAGAAGACGCAGGACTTTATTTTGATGGGTACACCACGTGGTTAATTCCATAAGAGGTAAGACGGGGATCACAGCACTATGTATAAAAGGAAGAGCCTTTTAGAAGACAGAGTGTTGTGGTACAGACCAGGTACACAGAGAGCGCTGGAAGCTAGTTTATATCACAAGTGTGTCAGGAAAAATTTGAGAAATTAGCAAATTTAAAGAGTCATAATATTCAGACTTTGGCTTTTATTTTCTTGATTTGCTTGGTTTGGATCTGTGTTCAGTTGTTTGTCTAAAGGTTTGATTGAAATATTAAACATATATTTTCTAATGAAAAAATGAACAAAAATAGGGATCTCATGATTTCAAAAAAAGAATAAAAATTGCTTACCAACAAAAAAACACACTAATTGCTATATTAGACAAAACTATAAGCTCTGAGTGAAACTAAATGAAGAGCCATTTGGGAGCGGTAAGAGCCAACTCTTCAAAGGGAGCCGAGGCAAAAGAGCTGAATCTTTGAAAAGAGCCAAACTTCTCATCTCTAGGTGTAACATCCCTAATAATGTTATTCATACTCCCCTCCTCTTAAAGGAACAAAATCCTGGCCAGCATGTCCTTGTGGGACTCGGATGGGTTAAATTTGGGCTGCAGTACCCACGTAGCCTTTATTTAACCCTTATGGGCCCCAAATGGACATGCTAGCTGGCATGTGTTTGATTAACAGCTTTTCTAAACCTTATATTCCAAGAATATTCAACTTGTGAAGCATCATTAAACATGACTGCACATGAAAATGATTCCCATCTGGATTTTTATCATTTTAGATTTAGTTGATCAAATCAGACCTTGAATCGTTAAAGTCAAGGTCCATGATTCTCTGCATGTCTGTGGTGCATTTAAAAGCATCTACTGCCCCCTAGTGTTTAATGTTCCACTGTATTACAGACTTACTTTATGTAAGTCAATACCTCCCTCCAAATGTTTGTCCTGTTTAGAAACCGACTTCCTCCTCTCTGTTTCTCTCTGTTGGATTTTTCTTTGTTTTGGGGATTTCCTGCCAGTTGTGTGCAGAGCTCTTCCTTGCCTGAGTAAGTTTGATTTTGCCTCCTTCTTTTTTCATTTAGGTCCTCCGATGCAGACAACTTTGGTAGAAATAAAATATAACAAAATGATGAAATGATGCGGACGTGAACTTCATCCATCTTTAAAAGAACTAATGATCTCTTCTGAGGAATATCGTAAAAAGCACAAAATAAAACTAGTTTTACATACTCATTCTGCTTTTCATGTGAGCCTAAGCTGAGGCAGAGGTGAAGAAATATGTTTCAATTCAAAAGAAAGTTTAAATGAATCTTTTAGGTTTAATCTAAAATAGTCTTTGTGCATCAGAATATCATTCTGGCTATCTGAAATGTTCATCTTGACGACTAGGAGGTGATTTTATGGGTATCTACATACCCTTGAAAGAAAAAAAAGAAAATCAGGAAATAAAAAACAAAAGAAAACGACTGGGATAAAAGAAAACACAATTAAACATTTAATAAATTAATAACAATTAGTAAGTAAAGATAAATAATGAATAAATAATATTAAATAATGATAAAAGGAATAAAATAAACAATGGCATGAAAAGGTTTATCGCAAATGTCAAGGCGTTCGGGTCCTTAAAAATACCACATAGAGGACACAGGTGTACAAGCAGCCTTTTTGTTGAATTTGACCTAAAAAAATAAGAAAATAGCTGGGTTTTTCTATTAAACTAATAAAATGTCTGATGCTCCAACCATTTATCCAGGAGATACACCCAGTACCAGCAGCAATCTTAATTCATGATCCTGCTATTGAGAAGATGGGGCTGCAGCTGCTCCACCTTCATGTAACCGTGTACATTTAATATTTCTGTTCTTGAGAATTGTTTTGTGGTTCATTTTTATGGTTCAGTTGCTTTCTGGCTGAATTACCTCAGTGTTATTTCTGTATTATATCATAAGAGACACATGGCAAACAGTGTAATCTGCTGGTAGCTGGAGATGTGATGTGGAGATGTGATGTGGAGATGTGAGTGGATCCAGATTAACATAGATAAATCCTACTCATTTTAAAGTAGCACTTCTGAACTTTTGGCAAATTTTCACACCTTGGTGCCCACTAACGACGGCTAGTTCTGTATCCATCTTGCATCCTGTAAGTTTTCTGAGCTCGCTCCAAGCAGTAATTCAGCTCAATGTTGACGCTTGTCTCATTTCTCCCTCTGTCACTTTGTTTCCTCTGATAACGTCCTCTTGGGTTTCTTTGCTGAATCAGCCACGGTGCACATACAAAATGGCCAGCCTGACCATCTGCTGGTTTGTGAGGTGGCACTAGTTGTCATGTGATGCCTGGAATAAAACTGTTAGGAAGTTCCTCAGCCTCAGAACGCTGCAGGACCATGACAAGTCCAGGAATGGGTAAAATGAATGTCAGTGTGCCATCAAAACAAGTTAAATGATTGTTAAGGTCAGAAACGTATGTAGAATTGCCTCAAGGCCATAATATTATTGGGGTTTTTTTGGTTGTTTTTTTCTGAAAAAATGAAATAAAAGATATACAATTTTGACGTCATACTGCCAAATTTCCAGGGGAATAATTCCAGCTGGAGTGGGACTTAAACAAATGTGACAGCTGTTTGATACCTGGTGGTAATCATTTTCCGCTGATTACTGAGAAACAGTATAAATATAAAATGCTGAGCATGTTTTTACAGAAAAAAAATGTAAAGAAAAACCAAATACAGTATTTAATCAAAGGTTGTTTTTTGGGTGGGTTTCTGTCTTAGATACACTAAAACATGACATACAGATTCTTGACACTGATGTGTGCGAATTCCTCCATTAAAACATGCACATGCGTGCACATGAACGATTGTCAATTGTTTTTTGATTTTGCCTTTGTGATTAAAAAAAAAAGAAAGTTACTAACAAATCAACAGAAACTACTGACAGCTTTTTGGCCAGTAGGTGGCAGCATTTCACTGAGTTTGATGCTGATCGAAGGAAGTTTCCAACAGGTGGGACATTCATTAAATGCTTTTGAGACTTTATTTTGTATCTCAACAACTCCAGTGAGCACATTTTGTCTTTCAAAACAGGATATGAACATGAGTCTGATCATGGACATGATTCACTGCATTACTTATACTCAATTATACAAATGTGGTGATCACTGAAACCACAAACATTTAGATTTGTTTGAAATAATAATAAAAAAAAACTCATTTAGATTGGGTATGAACTATAGTAACTCCAGTTTTTATACAATTTTAGTCACTTGTAGAATCAATGTGCACATATAAACATAAAATACCTTATTTCCAGTTTGGTTTTTTTATTTTTAGATATTAGCAACCCACATGGACATACTGTAGTCACAGTTTTCAAGTCCCATCGTATCTGGAACAACTGATGTGTAGCTGCAATCAAACCCAGATTGTCTGAAGTCACAGTGAGTTCCTGCTGACATGGGAAAGGCGACGTCTCCGCTATCGCACGTCCTCCACAATGTAACATGGTGCTTTTGTACATCTGGGAAAGCTGAACTTCGAAATTTTATCTTCACAAACTGACCTTTTAAGAACAATAATACATTAAGTACGTGCACATGTGGTCCGTTAAAGTGTTAAAAAGAAAGATGAAAGATCACGCACTTAATGTGATCTTAAACAGATTTACAGCACGTGAAAACTGCTGGGAGTTGTCTCAATAACAATGTGCACGATGCTGAAATAAAGGACTGAAATACTGTGGCTGCATAGTGGTGGTTGTGGTGGTTAGTGCTGCCCTCTCACAGCAAGATTTGAATCTCAGTTGGGGTCTTCTTGTGTGGAGTTTGCATGTTCTCCTTCTGCATGCGTACAAGCTCACCACGTACTTCCTCTCACAATCCAAAAACAGGCCTGTCAGGGTTTAACCGGTGATTCTAAATATGGTCGTCTCTGTGATTGACTGGCAACCCATCCAGCATATACCCCATCATTTGCCTGGTGGCAGCTGAGATAGGCTCCAGCCCCCCTTTATGACCCTGAACAGGAGAAAATGGATAAATGACTTGTTTGTTTTTTTTAAATATATTTTTAGTGAATTTTATGCTTTTAAAGGATAGTGAGAAATCAGTCTAAAAGGAATATTTCTTATATTATGTTCAGTTCTTATGAGCAGACAGAAGTCAAGAGTGCAGTTTGGTGAATTAAAAGGTTGCTTGATGGGATACAATACGAGCTGAAAGTTACTCAGAATGAGAACGGGGTTCCGGAAAAGCGTTTTTCTCCATCTAAAATTTAAACATCAAACATGTAATAGTGGTTCATTTGGAAAACCTCCTGTGGTTTTGACACCGTCACTTCTGGTTCAGATAGTTTCACTGTCCATATTGCCACATGCTGTTGCATGCGCAGCAGACTGGGGAGCCTGTTGCAACTCAAGACTTTATATGGTTAATAAAAAGTAGTGACGAGGTTTTAAATACTGAAAAAGTTCCCTCCTCTGGTGTTCTGCTTTTTGCTTATAGCCTCCACAGTCAAGATCTGTGTCTGAATCTGCAGACTGAGCTATCAGACAGGAATGGAAACACAGGGCACACCCTGAACAGCAGCTTCACTCATTTAAAAAGATTAAAAATACCGTATATCTTCCTGATAAGGCACGCTTGCGCCATATTTCACAGCTTCCATAATTGTCTCTTGGGCTCAGTTGCCACCATCAATGACGCCAACTGATACAAGCATGAACTGCTTCTTCCTCATTCACTGACAGATTGCAACGTGGTTGTGGTTGAAAGCTTAGAAGAAGAATACTTAACAGTTATGAGACTTCATTTAACCTCAGGCAGCCTCCAGAGATTTTTTTTTCTTCTGGTTTGTTTGGCTAACCTCTTAGACTTGTAGTAATATGAACTTGTGACTTCTGGTTTCATATTTCATAAGCTGTGAAAAGTTCCCGCAAAGCTGGTATTTTGTGTTGTGTGATTTACTTTTACCTTCTTTTTTAGGTCTAAAAAGGAGATTTAGAGCTGGCTGAAATATCATTTCAAGTATACCCCTCAGATTGATCTTGCAACCCACAGAAGGGCTCTAAATAATGCAAAGAAACTGCTGGTTTAACATTAATGCGAAGCAGTCAGGTGAGCACGTTGCCCAGCATTTGAAATATAAATAAAAAACCTCATGGTTTTTCATACACAATGTTTTGAAGTCACAACCTTTATTCATCTTTGTCAGTGTGAGCTGTTGCTTTACAGTACATTCAGAATGGAGACAATATATATTAAACAGCCCGCTTCAGTCCTTCAGGTTTGAAAATCTTGGTGTTTTTATTATAAGTATTGCATCTTCAACTTACACGGCTAGAATCATCACCATCAGAGAGCATGTTTTTACAAAGGATGGCCACAGGTTCAGAACAACAGGAAGGGCCCTACTGCACACAGGACCTGCTTACTGAATTAGCCCGACCTCAGTTTCATTCACCCATTTGGCTCAAATCCTCTTGCTGGGCTGCAGTTTACAGGCAACACTGCAACGTTCACCTCATCAGGTCGCTTCACTTTTTTGGCTAAGCTGCAAATCAAGAACGCGACCCTAAACAAAAGGTCGAAACTTTAAAAAGGAAAGGTTAAATATATAGCTTTGTGATTACCAGCTTAGAAATCTGCAGCATAGCCAGAAATGTTCAGACCTTCCAGGCGACCGATCCAGGACCAGTCCAGAAGAAATCCTCAGTGCAACTTCACAGCTGCAACTGGACAGATTAGTCATTTTATGATAAACATTCCTCAGAAGCCTGATACTCACTGCACGGCAGTCTGAAAAGGTCTGTGCAGACTAGTCCTGGATCAGGCAACCTTTTCTAAAGCTCAGCCTTAGCAAGAAAATGAAGAAGCACACACATACACACACATACACACACACTCACACACTGTACACACTCAACATGAGAAAAGAATAGACCTGCTTTAGTCAAACCAGCTCTTAAAAGTTTGTGTCAACTCAGAGACCAGAGAGTTTACAGGGACTCCGATTTGTCCCAGTGCAGTAAAACAACATTGTCACACAGGTTAAAACTCAAGCGTCCGATTCAGGTCTGAACAGGGGAGTGAAATGCATCTGTTGTCAAAAGTGGGACCCTTCTCCTGTCAGCAGTGCACGTTCATAAAACCAATATATGAAGTAGAAAGCAAACCAACAATAAGATGAAGGTTAATAACTTAAATGGGGCAGAATAAATGTAAACTGTCCCTCAGAGAGAGATAAAGAGAGGACACTGAGGTGTTCTGAGGTGTTTTTGGCATTGTTTTTTTTTTTTTTTAATATTCAAGCACCAGAAGCGGTGACTTCCCGATTCATTGCCAAAGCCCAACAACCTCAACAGATCTCTGCAGAGCTTACAAGTCAAACTCTACACCTTAGCGACGTCCTTCACAGAAACCAAAGGTTTGTTCGGTTGTGTTTAAATTTTCTTTAAATCCTCCGTTAGAGGCCTTTGTAAATGTAAGACACATCTTGTCAACTAAAACACAAGTCTAATAGAGACTACGATCCTCCTAATAGAGGAAAGTGGAGTTTTAGACCCCTTTTTATTGTGTAGTAGCTGGCTCAGTATTTGCCAGTCAAGTCTTGGCTTTCGGTGAGTCTTGAGCTAAGCCACCACTCACCCCCCCCCCCTCCGCGCTTGTTTTGGATCTGCATACGTCATCGTTTGGGGGAGTCAGCTCTGGTCAAGGCTGGCGACTCTAAACAGGCGAGGCTCAGCACTAGGAGCAGCTTAGGGGCCAATTACATTTCAAGTGTCCATTGAATAAAACATCATCAGAAAATGCAAACTAAATGGCTACATTTTTTTTTGTTTTTATATCCCCTCCCACCCTCCCCATGAAGAAAATAAAACACAATAACCCATAAAATATACAATTTCTTAAAATAAGGAATGAGGAATATGCATCAAAAATAGGAGTAAAATAAGACAAAAAACCAAAATAAGTTAACTTTTTCCCATTTCTTGTGCTCTTTTAGGGATGGAGAAATAAATATTTAAAATGGTGGTGTTTTTTTTTTTTTTCATCCTTTCACACACAAATGAATAGATTACAGCCAGACATGACAATGGAATAGAAAACAAAGAAAACTGTGGTTGAAGTGCAATTCTTAATGCTAGTGGAGATGGAGATCTTTGACATCATACAACCCGTTTTCTTCTTGCCACTCTTCATAAACACCTGACCACCAGTGGAATGCCACATGCAGCTTTTTACCCCCCATTTACAAGTCATACAAACAAGAGGGGAAAAGAAAAAAAAAAAAAAAAGTCTAATAAATAAAAACAGTGCCACAGAAAATCTGCATCCTCCAAGAGTCCTACTGGATGGGAAGCTGCTCTGTTGTTGAATATTATGGGTTTTTGAAGATTTCAACCAGCAAAAAAAAAAAAAAAAAAGTGCGTTCACTGTCATTCTGAAAAGAATATTGAATTTAAAATTAATAATAAAACACAATTCAAACAGCAATAGAGGCAATACTTCTATCCAGGAGCTCTACTGTTTATAAAACTTATTTTTAGTTTTATTTGTTAAACTATTTGTATGTACAAAAAAAAAAAAGAAAAGAAAGAAATGTAACTTGCTTTTTTTTCTCGTTTTGGACGGTCACGTGTGAGTCTTTAAAGGAGAGGAAATAAACTGAACAGGAAGGAGTTCAAACTAACGAGACAAAAACAAGTACGACTTATTGCTTGTTACTGCTGGATAAATGATGGATATTTATTCCAAAGTTTGTAGCTGTTTGGACTATTTTTCCTTGTTGCTGCTGCTGTTTTGTTTTTATTTCTTGATTTGTGCCTTTTCTATGGACAGCTCTAAAGTAGGCAAGTGCGGGATGGCTTGTTGTAGCTGCTTGTCGAGGGGAAAGAATCCAAAACAAAAAACACATGTACACAAAGTTACAATTTCAACTCTTTGAAAATGCACCGACATTCTACAGGAATGTTTTTTTTTTGTTAGTTTTTTTTTCTTTTAAATTTGTTCCTTCTCTTTCGTGGCCATTTTCCTCCACGTCTGGTTGAAAACAAGCACGGCACACACACCCTTTGTTTGCTTTAAAAGCTCAGCGGTGGTGGATCTGACTGATCTGCTTCCCGGTGGTTGGTTTGTTTCACAATAGCACCAATTCAACAGTCCGAGCTTCTGCTGTCGTCGAGCAGAGGTCATGAACAAATAAGACGGGGGTCAGATTCGGGGCTGGAAGGATTTGGGGTTGGGCTATAGCTGTGTTGATATGGCAAAGATGACCCATCGGGTTGATCTGGGCCCAACACCAGAATGTTTAGATGAGATACATCAGGATCAACCCGACACACACCCACAATAGAAATAACCAAGTAGAAACTCTGAATTACTTCAATATTATAAGAATTTAAGTGCATTTTGAGTTCAATTGGGGGTTGTCGATCTTTTAAAAATGAATTTCATGGTTCAAAGAAATAACAGTAGTAAAACCAACTACTCATTTTTGTTGGGGCGTTTTAAAATGAAAATTATGTGTTTGTATAAAGTGTCCGGTCTCCCTTTAAAATAAGCTTCAAACCAATTGGCAGTCTCGCGTCACTGTGTCCCGAGTCCCTGGTACCAGTGTTGGTCAGGGTGGCTCAAAGTTCTGAGGCAAGGAGGACTCTCCGTGGAGCTCCTCCAACAGTAGGTTCAACAGAGTGGGTGGAAGAGATGGACAGAAACTAAAAGGCTCAGGTCGGGGGAGGGTGAGTCGGTGCAGTGGGAACGCCCGTTAGCTGGAGGCGTGCCCGTCGTTGCAGGGTGATGGCATGGCTGGATGGATAAACAGATGGGAGGGCAGGCGGGGTTGGTGGGGGGGTTGGTTGGTGGTTGTAGTGGCCTGGGGGTCTAGGAGGAGAAGGCAAGTTTGACACTGCAGGAGGAGTAGCCCTCGTCACTGGCCATGCTCTGCAGGCTGCTGTGGTCGTCCAGGTCGCTGGTGCTGGCCGTGCTCACACTGTCCAGGTCTCCATGGGAGAACTCCGTGCTTTCCACATCAACCTCAATCTCTTCTGAAGGAGAGGACGGAAAGATGAATAGATGACAAAAGGGGAGGAAATAAAGAGAAATTATTGGGGGTTTTTTTCTGAAATGAACAACACACAGCAGTGAGAGCTTTAACATCTATTAAAAAGGACATAATACCACCTTTACTATGAAAGTGCAACAAAGTTCTCTTTGCAATACAAAGCAAACACAATCCTTTACATCAAAAGAGACTGGTACCAAAAACAGAGATTCCACCCCCCCCCCCACACTCTGGATATTTATCCAGTTAACCTCCCTCCACTTTACAAGTCCAGAAGACTTCAGACCCAACCGGGGACCTCACCTTGATCGGAGTCAGAGCGATCAGAGCAGAGGGTGGAGCCCACGCTGTCCATGCGTATCCTCTCTCCCTCCCCCGGGCTGCTCTGGACAGCATCGTCACTGCCTCCCTTCAGCAGCTCCAGCTGGCGCTGGAGGTGCCTCTGCTCACGCTCCAGAGACTCCAACTGGTACTGGCTCTTCCTGTCTGCGTCTTCAAGTTTCTGGATGGGGAAAAAGAGGAAAAGTTAACTGTAGTGATGAAGAAATGGAACTCAACACCATGCAGAACGCAGTTTAACAGCTTTTATTTCATTTCCATATTTCATCATCCATTAGAGAAAGACCTGTTTATTTAGAACATGTTTTCGTTTCTGTATCCTTCAAGACTCAAACCTTCATCCCACCATATAACGTCTATATTTAGAGTGCTCACGGCTTATCTCATTAGATAGTCAAGAGACAGGGAAGGTGGAATGACGTCCAGTAAAGGGCTCAAAACTGGCCCCCAGTACTTTTTCATGCATTCAGCCACTTTACTTGTGCCCCTCCTGCCAGCCCAGAATGATTTTCCTCACTTGTTTTGTTCACACTGCATTGGCTTCTGAACTTGGAGCCTCCATTTACGCCTTTCACCATTACACTACAAGCAACGGCCGTGGCAGCGCCTGATACAGCAGCGTTGCGCTCTAACCTTGTAGCCTTATGTCACGGTCGCCAACACTAACGAGCGTGACTCCCCGCGACAGACCAAAACAATGGGCCGTCAATAAGCAACCGAGAGACTCCAGTTGACAGCAGCAGAAGTGCAGAGTGGTGGTAGTGGGAAGCAACAATATCGGCTTTATACACCACCCCCCCCCCCCCACCCCCCGACTCCGTCATGTGAATGCTGCTAAACCAAGCTTTTCACATGCAGACTGCTCGGTCTGAGGCAGTCACATGCCTGTTTTTACAGTGGATAGGAAAGTGTGCTACAGAATGTCTCAATGGTTTATTTATGCAGCCTTCAAATCTTGATTACCATGCTAGCAAATAATCCCCAGTGACCAGGTAAGTTTAGTTTTTCCACAAGAAGATGAAAAAAGAAAAAAGTGTGTTAACTTAATTAAGAAAGGCTTTACTCTAAATAGTAGAGAAAGTACTAAAGCTACAGAGCAGGTGCTCTTCCACCTCATCTTCTGTTATTCACTGTGAATACATTCATTTACTAAGTCACTAGTAAAAAGGATTGCGATGTAAGCAGCCAGTGGACCAAAGCTGCTGTAAAACTACAGTAAAAATCATGTAAATCTCTTCATCTCCAGCAAAACAAATAATTCAATATTACAAATAGGGCGATATATAAAAAATATACCGATACAGAGATTTACAACGATAACTGACGTAATTTTGCCCACCTCGGTAAATTTGGTATTTAAAAAAAAAAGAAAAAAAAAGGGTTTTTTGTCTTTTTCGGCTGTGTGTAAGAATTAAGGCCATGTTCATCTCCCTTTTAAGACGCTGCATTACGTGTACGGAGTATGTAGTCACGTGATTCCCAGCATGTACAGAACAGCGTGTCACACGTACATCTGTCTGACAGTACATTACATCGATGATGAATGGAAACTGTGCACCATAGTGCCGTTATAGTCCATTTATCGTTATCGAGATGAATTGCTCAATATATCGTGATATTGATTTGAGGCCATATGGCCCAGCCCTAATTACAAAATACTTATAAATGTGATTTAATGTATTTCCATTTACACGGTTGAACAGACTTTTGTCAGTGTAATTGTAGAGGTGTTTAAAATCTTTAAAAAAAAAAAAAAACTCGTTTTGTCTTTTTTCTGTGTGCAAGTCCTGCAGCAGATCTTTACACCACAGTACCTGGCAGGTGAGGGTTTGATGCGAGAGTACAGAGAGTTAACGAAAGAAACAGAGACGTGACTGCCACTGTTAGCATAGTGGTGGCTCAACTATGGTTATGACACGTCTTGGTTCTTTGCATCAGGAAGAGGACACCATCACGGCCCGAGTGAGGCTACAGGTGGTGGAATAACTCAAAGGGACACAATAGCTGAGTATACAATGTGTATAAGCAGAGCAGAAGCTAAGCTAACAGCGCTCATAAGTAAGCCTAATTCCAATGTACACCTGACAGTGTGATCAAGTACGTTAACTAAGAAGCATATCAACATGGTGCGTGCAATACTTCAGCTTCAGTATATGTACCTTTATATGTGCTTTGGCTTTGGTGAGTAGGCCCAGGGTGGTGTGGCGGGTGCATTCAGGTCCCAGAGGTATGAGGGCCTTCAACCGCTCCAGACACAGCCTCAGGTGAGCTCGTCTATAAAAGAAAGACAAACGGAGAAAAACACATAATGATTGGAAGATAGTTTAGAGGCTTGTTGCTCAGACAGTGCAGGTCATTTTAATTTACTACGATGAAGTTAAACACATCTATAATTGAGTCCATTACAACCCTAAAAACAGATCCTCCAGTTTTCGGGTCAACAAGGCAGAAGATCACATCTGCTTTATGTCTGACACATTCTTTTCTGCAGGTCTACATTACAAACAAGTTCCTCCTGGTAGAGGTAGGAGGGCTGATGGCGGTTGTGGTGGTGTAATGGTATTTCCTGGATCCTGCTTGGCTTATATGCTCCATCATCCCGACAGTACCTTATTCTGTGATTGGAGACAGACAACAAGTCCTATCTATCCTGCTAATGGACCTGAGTTGAGAGGTAAAGGGAGATAATTGTAGCTTTAACACAATCAGTGCTCCATTAGTCAGAGCTGCCCTCATAGCTAGCCTGTAGGGAAGGGTGGAGAGACATTAAGAGTCGGTGGAGTGACCCAGACTTAGGAATGATCTCCGGGGAGCCGAAAGGAGACGAGCCCAAAGGACCGGAGCAGGAATGCTCTGCACATGCAGGGCTGCTCAGCTCTCCCGACATGCTCTGTTGCTTTAAGACTGGTGGATATGTGCAAGCGCTAACTAGAGCATATCTGCTTGTGTGTGTGTGTGTGTGTGTGTGGTGGGTAAACTATGCATGGATAGTGCTGATAAGAACATAAAAGCGAGCCTTTCCAGTCATTACACAAGTACTGTATGGGTTATTGTATGTGAACAAGTGCTGCATAGCTGCAGTGTAAACAAAAAGGTGCCCTGATACAGCCTGTAGTGCTACACGTTCAGACGTCACAAGACACACACACACACACACACACGCAGAGCCTATAATGCTGTAGGTCTGTGTGATGTCTATCAGTCTGGCTCAGGTTCTATTCAACCCACCTTTTCTCTTCATCTGCAAACTGTCCATCTGTACCTTTCATCTGCACATAATCACCACCTATTCACAACCTACTCTTTAACAGCCTGGGGGGGATGTGCACAGCTACAGCTGGGAGACGTCAGACACAACATGGCAGAGCATTTATCAAAAATTACATTTTTTAACCATTGTGTTCGCCACTGTAATCCGAATGACTAGCTCGGAGGAAATGCAACGTTGAGTGCATTTAACTGCCATGTGCCACGCGTTCGCTATTAGCCACATTGAGTAGGCCATATTGTACATGTGGAATATTTCAGCACAACATACGCTCAAATAAATAATTTATCCCAACGCTGTGGCATAAGAACTGACACAAATATAATCTGACATTAAACGGACATAACATTTTTAGTTTTAAACCCTCACTTCACATACATATACACACTTTAAGGGCATTTCAGCCACTGACTACTTATTCCTTCACATATATACTATTTCCCCCCACAAATAGCCTGATAAAGAGAGATGTGAGGGAAGAACAGGACGCAGTGCATCGTGCATGGGCCTGTCTGGCTTATCAGGAATAAAATGAACTAACTCCAGACAACAGAGACTCTTACTTGAGATTAAAATCCCCATCTTGGCAGGCAACCCCAGATAACCCCCATTTACAGACCCTCCAGGTCTCCTATTCTTCATCCTCCTTTTACCCTGACCCACTGACATGACAAATGTTCAGAGGGCGACTGCACAGGCACCACACAGTGCGACCACATTTCTGCTCCTGGTAATGACAGAAATATTTTATCATGGCTCTTAGTACCTACACCATAACAAGTGACTTCTGTATGAGGTGTCACTAGTCAGGCTTGCTGATCGCCACTTTTTTTTTTGCTGAACCGGTGTAAAACCCAAACATTCCTCTGCTTGTTTCAGAGCAATTTGAAGATCTCCCCTTCTTGTTAGCAGCATTCAGACATCCTGACTGTATCTCTTATTGATGGACAGACGTGCAAGATGCGTGCTGGCATTTTATCTAATCTCTAAAGTGAATGACATACTCGACTGTGTAGCACTCTGATAATTACAGATGGCAAAGATGCCCAAGAAAGCATGAGAGGGAGTGTCCAACAAGCAGCGTGTGACTGCGACAGCCAGAAGAAGAAGAAGAAGAAGAAGAAGAAGAAGAAAAAAACGTAGAAACTCACAACAATCACATTGGATAGTCAGGAAATTGACCATCAAGCTGTAAATCTCAGTGTTCTCCATGTCAGCCAATACCACCTGCATGATCTCTAAAACTATCTAGACAAAAAATCCAAATAAACGCACAAATAATATTAAAAAAAGAAGCTATTTTTTTTATAAAAGATAACTAACCTTTAACTGTCAAAATATTTATTTTATTTTCCTTGCAATGCAAATTTCTTTAGTTGAAATGGCAGTTCAGCAGAAGCATTTTGACCTACAGATTGAGACCCCGCTTAATAGCATCAATGCCCACAAACATGGGTCCTTAATCCCTGAAAAGGCTTGTTTATCATGTAGACTCACAGCCAAAAAAGCTTAAGCCACGCACGGCTTAAAATATGAGTGGCAGCTTGTGACCATAAATACCTGCATGCTGCAGGCAAAAAAAAAAAATCTGTTTTTGCCTCCGCCCTCTTGTAGCGGCGTGACCGGCAACAGATCCTGCTGTTTCCAGAGTTCTTAGAAAAGACTGATGCTAGTTACATAAACAGCTATGGATTTACTGTGAGCCCTCATAACTTCGTGTCCTCATCTGTTAAGGCCAAGGATCGGTTAAGTAAACCTGGTAAAAGGGTGTGACATCACTGGATCACAGGTATTTTTAGAGGATGGCTGTTAATGCAGCTGAAGGGGAGTCGCCACCACTAGCACCTTGTTTTATTTATTTATTTATTTATTTTTTTTACAAAAAACAAAAGAAAAAGGAGGGGACCAAACATCTTATTAAATAAATGAAAATAAGATATCACAGAGTCTGGTTCTTCAACATCAGCTTTTCCATGAACTTCTAAACAGGTGCAGAGAAGAGTGAGTAAGACAAATATCAACTTATTGCTTGAGATATGAACAAGTTCAGACAGATAAAACAAATATAAATTCAATCAACAGATGCAAAACCCAACCAAATCACAGATAGGTAAGCAGATAAGTGCTTTGCACTTCGCACCTTCAGTGTCCAGTATCCAGTCTTTAATGAATGGCACAGTGAGCTGCAGGTTGCCTGAATGAGGATCTCTCCATCTGTGGCGGATTACATAACACGTGGCCAGCTGCTAGCAGGACCTTTGCTCCTAACTGTCACGCACAGCAGGGATATCAAATTCTTCACTGTCAGTAAAACAACAGGCAAAACAGCTTTCTGGTGCCTGAGAATCTAAACAAAATATTACAGCACCTCCTTTTTTGTTGCTTGTGGGTACCGAGGCAAACGGCCACCTTTGAAATTTCTTTGCTCTCTTTGACAGCGAACATCTATGGACAGATTGATCTAGAATATAACTGACTATTCAAAGGACGCCGCATCTAAAGTTGCTGCTGTAGCTGTCGATCTCCCACAAGTTCATGGAGCTCACAGAGAAAATACTCAAAGCATTTATGAAAGAGCTTTACTGAGGCTTTTAGTTCTTAATCAACAAACTGGTCTGCAGTGGAGAAATTCCATTTACTCGTGCTCTAGATTTAAATTAAAGAGGAAAAACTGCAAGTACCTGCAAGTCATTTTTTATGCCATTTTCTCCTGCTGATGCATTATTTTTCTTCACGTTACAAACTCAAATTTTTTAACCACACAAATCTGAAGAAATGATCAAAATGAAAGTTTTGTAATGAATCCAACTGCACTCTGACTTCACAAGTACAGCTGAAACAATCAGATGATTGATCAATATTCAGCTCAGAAAATTGGAAACTACTGTGACATGCACTCCTTCTGTATCCCTAAGAAAAAGGGCTGGAAAACAGCCAGCCTTCCCTTTCCTCCTGAGACAATGGAGCACTTCCAATCTACTCACTCCACTAATGTAAGTACGCGTGTGTGTCTTGGGCTTGCTTGTGATTATGTGTGTTTGTGCTCCTGTGACTTGTGTTCCTGATGGGCCCCAGATGGGTACGCAGGCGGGCAGCTCTGCCTTTTGGCTCTGACATGTGAGCAAGCAGCCAGCCCTGGGTCTCTGCACCGCACCTTTCCTCTGCATCTACCCTGCTCTCTGAACCAGACTGCTCATGAATCACGTGTACATCATGTTTCTTTTTCTCCTAATCTCACAATTTATGCTGTTTTTTTTCTTCTTTTTCTTCTTTCAGCTCAGTTTAAATCAAATGCAATGTACTTCCTCATTCAAGGCTTCTAATATTCCTTCAAATATGATCACCTTTGCACCAAAGTGAAGAAGTTGGCCAATTCCAAGATCACGATAAGTGATTTGATGAGTATAATTAGACCAAATCTATGCTGTTGTTTCCGCACTGCCGAAATGCATCAAACTGCTTTCAGCGTGATTGAAGCAGAGTCTTTTTGAGAGATGCCTTTTGAAGCTCTCCCTGCTGGTATGGAAGAGCTGCCCACCATAACTCTTACAGAACCTACGCACATCCTATGTACGACAGCTCAGCACTCACCTCCCATTGTTCTTGCGTCATCCATGCACACAATACAGAGTGCATGAGCCTTTAGAGTGGCACTGAAAGGCACACACATTCTGAATATTGTGAAATATACAATGATAGAATAGAGGCACAACAGACAGAAAAAAACAATAAAGAAAAGCACTTTAAATATTAGCTAATGTGATGTGGAACAAATGAAAAGCTGTCATTCTCACACCACCCAAAATACAAAAAGAGAAGAAGAAAGAGCTGCAGTCTCTGGGAGGTATTGCTGTGCAGGGTTTCCTCCAGGGTTGTTTTAAACTGTGGGCCAGTTAAGGGGATAAACTGGAAGGTGGGACTTCATTTGTCTCCCAACCATAACATATTTGTTTGCCTCCTTGCTCTTGAGGTTTGTAAGAGACCAAAGTTTTCCTCCATTTCTCACTGATATCCCCTCTGACTGTTCTTATTAAGTGCCAAAAATGAATGGCAATTAAAAAACACCTAAAAATGAGGAAGGATGGTACCCCAGGTTTCTTTTCATCCCCCCCGACTGAACCGCACAACCAAACCGGCACAGTCGAAACACGATCAGTAAAGGGGGAAAAAAAGTATATGGCTGCCCTAGATTCAAAACTTGTGAATACATAAATAATGGATAAGTTCTCAAGCCATCCAAGATGTCTGACATAATTACAGGACATGCTTTTAAAAGACAGAGTCAGATTTCCAGCCCTGATACCAGTCAATACACTTCTCTTTGACAAATCCCCCACTCTCCAAAAGCCTTTTAACACACACACACGCGCACACCCACACACACACACCCACAATCTGACCTAGTTCTAATACATGTCGAGATTGGAAATGTGACCCTTTACCCAGTTATTATACTAATTACACATCATCAATGACTGTCTCTGTGATAAATCTCTTAAATTGACATAAGAAAGGAAATTAATACATCATTAGATGGGCCTTATTGGGGGGGGTGGGGGTTGAATTTATGAGGGAAATCTATGCCTCCTCCTCTGCCTTACTCTACTGCAGCAGCATTAGAAGTCATCTGAAGAAGTCTCAAATCAAGATTCAAAGTGAGGTCAAAGATTATTGGCGCGATTAGAGTATCATGTAATGCAAAGTGTCATTTAAAGCAGACTGAGCCCTGTCCACTGAGCTCTACATCAAACCGACAACTAATTATCTCACTGTACAGAGGGGGGGGGGGGGATTTAATCAATTAGAAAATGTGGGTAATGAGGGGATTTTTTTCCTTTCAATGCATTAAGAATTCATTTCATTTTCCAATACTTTCCAAATCCATTAACTCACCATTAAATAAAAACGGGTTTACCTCCCAGTTCATACATAGTGAACAACATGTGGAGCATTAAATCCACGTTGCAGATGGTAACATGTAATATACATGGAGAGGGGCGGGTCTTAAGCCACTCGCCGTACGTTCATCCTCCATGATGCTCTGCTCCGACTGTGGCAACTGAATAGATTATTTCGGGGGCAGATTATGATACTTCCACTTGTTTTATTCAAACAAGCTTGGTTTAACTTTCAATCAAATTCATGTCAAATACATATGACATCTGACACATTTATTTACCCGCCACCATTCCTTCCCCTTCCTGGGTCTGCGCTAACACAAAAGGGGAGAGCTGTCTTACGGTTCTGTTCTTATGTCTTTCTCTCATTCTTTGTTGTGGTAGCGTTATTCTCCCCTTCCCCTCGACGCTTTCCCACATGACTTCTGTCAGGCTCCAGAAAGTTCACATGTTTACACATACAGAAAATGGTACCTGATTAAATAGATTTTCTTTTTTCCATAGGGGAAGGCACTACTCACTAGGCTGACTGATGGAAAAGTCATCAAAGAGGCACCAGGCTGGCTGCAAAACTGGAGCCAATCTTATGTGTTTCAGCCAGTTATAGCTTTATTATCCTAGCTATAAATAGCAAGTTGATTAAATGAAAAATGCAGAAGGAGCCAAGATCAAATGTTGACAACATCTCTAGAAAGTCATTACTTTTGACTTACTTTCATGTGGAAAACTTTGTAATGATGAGTTATAATTTGATAGCTGGTTTAAGCATCAGTCCATAATTGGTATGTGACATGTTTTATCATTATTAGCTGCTGGATTGTAAATGACTATTAAGACCTACATAGCTTTAGCATTTAAAAAACTCAATAGTCCTTGTTACCAAGACAATGATAATTGAAACTAATGTTTGGAGTTTCATTACTCCCATTAGCTCGTTTGGTACATTTCACACACAAGATTAGAGCAATTTTTGCCCCACAGCAAATGTAGGTTAGTTTTCCTTTTTTTTTTTTTTCCCCCCTGATCCGACTCATTCCTCATCTACTCTATGAAACATGGACAGATGGAGTAGATGTAGAGAGAATCTGAGCGAGATAGAGAGGGTAAGATATATAGAGTGGGGGAGGAAGGGGAGTGTTTGGTCTGTGTAATCTGCCCAGAAACTAGCCATGGGCACAAACGCAAGCCAATCCATCAGGAATCTCCAATGGGTTTAGTAATGGCAAATGACAAAAAAATCTGCACGATTAAAACCATTTCCATCTTATATCCCATAAATGCAAAATGTCACATGACAACAAAAATGTCCCTTCCGTGAACTATGAGCTCGTTTACCCATTAATTGTCTGCTTTTTTTGACCATTTTCACTTTAAAAAGCAGCTGAGCGCTCACTAAGCCGCTTCACGTTTAAATAGCGGAGGGTGGAGGTTTATTGTTGAGCTGGCAGTAAGTACAGAACATCTGCATGAGATGAGGCAAAACTTTGATTCCACACAACAGTTTTCCTTCTGCTGCTCTTCAGAGCAGAAGAAAAAATAGAAGAAAAAAAAGGGTTAATGCATGGATGTTACCCTTTGTGGCAACTGGTGCTTCACATCCTGAGAGGCTCTATCATCATCGAAAAGTTTTACTGACAACCCAATCTTAAATCTGATGAAAAGGACTGAGAAAGAAAAAGCAGCGTTTCGAAATGAACATTTATTAACAAGTCTTAAAGTTTCATGGGAACTTTGCTGCATGAGGACCAACATTTCGTTGGGTCTTTGGGTCCAATGACAATAAAGATATTTCATTCATTCATTCATTCATTGTCTGGTTGGAGCAGTGACCAAAAAAAAAGGAATGCTGAGGGGGTGAAAATCCTTTGGTGAATGTGGGTGACTGGAAATGAGACTTTCGAACATTTAGGCAGTTGTGACCTCAATCCCAAAAATGAGATTCAGTGGGTGGAAAAGATTTTTTCCAACTGGAAGCAAGCTCATAGTAAAAATGTATTTTGGACTGGTGGTTAAAACCACATTAGAAAGTGAAAGCAATAAAATGCAAATGAGAGCTCAAAAATCAATGCGGATCTGCACGAACTCAACAAACCAATCCCAAAGGCCACAAGTAGTAAATAAAGTGCAACGCAGTTAATTACTATGTAGAACAATGCTGCTGTCACACGACCCCGCTGAGGACGTGTTCCTGACACATGGCAACGGTGCAAAGGAGCGGGGGGGTAGACAGAGCTGAGATGGAAAACGTGCAGACAAACATAAGTAAAATGACAGAGAAAAAGGGATGAAAGAAGATCGCAGCAATTTGTCCTCCACAAGCAGCCACCACAGCCGCAAACACATGTTCGCTGGAGTTGAAAGAGACGGGGGGGGGGGGGTGCACTCTGCGTGGCTGGGCTGAGAGACTCTGGGGCTGAAACCCATCACTAACGCACAGATTAGTTCACACGTGCACACTGCCTTTTAATCTGCTCCACTGACAAAGGTTGGAATAAAGAGCTGAAGAAAGGAGGCGACACAAAGCCACGGAGTAAACGAAAGGGATGGCGATGGAAACTGAGCCAGGATGAGGGAGATGGGGGGGGGGGGGGGGGGGGGAAATTTTTTTGTGTGAAACGTCATAAAACAACTATTGTGCCCACTTTCTTTGTTTGCAACAAGTCCCCCCCCTTCCAAACCCACTAGGGCTTTT
>JBBBVU010000004.1:25355536-25368070 GCA_037177055.1 Atherinosoma microstoma
CCCCCCCCCCCCCCCCCCCCCCCCCCCCCCCCCCCCCCCCCCCCCCCCCCCCCCCCCCCCTCCCCCCCCCCCCCACATCCTTTTATGCGTACAATCATGAGACAAATAATGTGATCAATTTATTTGTCTGCAGCAAATCCCACTCATTATACAGCTAATACGGCTGCTTTATCGGCTCAGAATGATGCACATGCAAGAACTCACACATCTGCCTTCTTCCTGAATTCTAACCTACACGACAACGCTAGCCCATCCTGAGATCTTACGTTCCCCTCTAACCTTCTGGGGATGGACGGTGAGGGCATTAAAACTTTGGATTAAAACTCCAATGTGGCCTGGCTCCAAAAGTGTGCCTAGTTTAAAGCCAGATGTTGGCTCTGCAGGCAGGTTGTCCTGTCAGCATATGACCTTTTTACGGTTGTTCATGTGTTTAATATGTCCAGACGGTGGGGGTAGGAGTGTAATCCAAATATTCGACAATAATCTTAAATGCACAAAAACAGACGCACACACTCGCTTTCTCATTCACCCATATGAGAGCTAGAAAAATAATATCACTGAGGCACGTATCGCAGTTGGCGGCAGGTCGATCCACCGAGTACTACACCTCAGTTATCTTTTAAAATGTCAAATAATGACATTCAGTGGACGCTCTGATGATGGGGAAAGTACGTGAGGTAGCTGTTTTGGGAGAAAGGGGTGGAGACTTCTCTCCCTACTGCTTCAGCTCGCCGATCTCATTGGCGGAAAGATAACCTCGGTGATTGGTCAAAGGGCTGTGGTGTTTCCCTCTGTCCTCAGCTGTGCTGCTAAGAATAGAACAGTCAGATTTATCCCAATTGAAAATGTCCCGCACCTTCTACAAGCACTTCATTTTTCTCCCCTTCGATCTTCCTTTTCTCCCCCCCCCCCAGAGATTAAATTAGCATGGCAACTAATGCAACTTAATGCTCCAGGAATTAGGAAAGAAAAAACAAAACGGGGAAACAGTATGCCACCACAGCCTCATCCATTCAGTACAAGCGGTACACAGTGTCATTAATGGAACAGGTTGGACAGATCACACACCCTGTGTGGGAGGAACATTTTGCTGAACATGGTAGCAGTCCCTACCAAAACTAAATGCTATAAACAAGTACATGTAAAAATGGAAACTAAAACAAGCTGAACAGTCAGTTTAACACTTTATATCTGCTGGCTTAATTGCGCATACTCATCCAGCTTTATTGGCCATATAGTCACACCGTCCCTCTGCATGTGGCGCACTTTTGCATGATAAGGACAACAGGAAGGCGCCACAGCGATCTGAGACGAGGGTTAGCAGAGCAAGACATGAGCAATGGGTGAGCCATTAAGTGGCGACACCCCCTCCCCTCTGTGGGACATTCTTTAACTTTGTGTACAGAACATCTGTGTGGGGATGGTTCCTGAGGTGGAGTAAGGGTGACCTTTTGTTTTACACTGTCCTCTTCGTTTGACAGCAAAGCCAGTGGGGATGTCAGGATATGCGAGATTGTACAGGTGTGCGCTCCTTCCACTAAAGTTCCTACAAGGTGCTTTGTCAGCACATTTTTTTCAGCCTCGCCTTTGATAAAGCATTTAATGCAGAAATTATGCGGGGAAAAAAACAGAGTTGCTGATTCAGACAAATAAAACAGGAATGGTGAGGTTATAGGCTATTACTCCATATACAGTAACATTCTTATTTAAACTACCCAGCAAAGTGCTCTACCGTGTGGAGCAGCTACAAGAGGCGTAGTCTATTCTGAAGATAAATTCAGTGCAAATATTTAGCTCCTTCTAACATTCTTTCATCCTCCAACAGTGGCTTGCTTCCTTCTCACTTCTTGTCAAAGCCATATCGACCCATGTTAGAGTTATGATGTCAAATGACTAAATGATTATACAGCAAGAAAGCTGGAAACAGAGCAGGAAGTTGCTGCTTATACTTGTAGCAATCAAGGATAATTCCGTCCTTCTTTACTTTATGGTGCACTTCAGAAGCAATTAACTATATAGTTGTCTGGATTGACGGTAATATGCGAACTCCTGAGCCCACTGCGTAAGTTATGAGCCAGGTAAACCTTTAGAAAATGACCTCCTCTTTACAGTTGTGGCCTTGTAACACTAGTTGGGAGAAGAGTCGGCTAAAACCACAATCTGACTGGAGGTGGCAGGTGTCATTAGCCCACCTTAATACTGGCTCATGTCTCACTGTGGTAATTACAGAGCGGAAGCTCACAGAACACAAAACTGGAGCACAGATCGGGCTTGCATGCAGCTCAATGCTTCCATTAGTCAGGTGTGTTTGACCGATCCCTGTACTCATCCCATTACCCCGTCAATTACTTCCTTGCCCTCTGAGACCATCGCTAGCTAAGCCGAAGCCAAGCCATACTGTTAAGAACAAGTATCGTGTAGGCTCGGAGAGAGGGGGAGCTGAAATGCTCCAGCACGTGTGCATGTTCTATCTGGACTCACTAGACTAAAGATCAAGTCCCTTAAGCTGCTTTTCTGTGCCAAGAAAAGCTTACAAGTTGTCACGTTGGTCAGAACAAACGGTTCCAGTTTCTAGGCCCTGCAGCAGAGCCTGAGAATAGGTTGCACTCACCGGGTAGGCAACAGAAAGACTGGAGAGGCAGATTTGCTTTCTTCAAGAGGCATCAGAACAACCATGACAAGTAACCCAAGCTTATTCACATTCAACTGCTTAACCAAGCTCACGGCTGAGAGGGCACTTCTGGGCTTCTGGTCCACTGGCCGCAGAGAATAAATACGCTAAAATGTTCAAATCCATCAAATATATTTGCCATTTGAAATTTGGTGTTAGCTCAGATTATCATTTAAATGTACAAATTCTTGCTGTTCATTTTAATTTGGGGATGAAAACAGAAATAAAACTACTTGATGGGATGATGGGAAAAGAAAAATCTTTTACCCCCTTATTTCTAAAAAGGAAAAACATTTTTCTTTTATACTGGAGCATCATGTACCTTAACCTTGCCCTCTAATAGGCGAATAAAACTCAAAATCCTCCTCACAAAACCTTCCGAATATAAAAGAAAAGCCTCATACTGGATATTTGACCAATTTTTCTTCCACTGAATAAAATACATTTTCTAATTCTCTTTTATTTCTGATGGTAGCTAGATGTAAAAACAGCCAATAAGGCAATGATGCGAAAACAAATTCTAACATTAATGCTGCTCCTACATGCTATTGAGGGAGGACTACCCCAGCCAAGAGTCAGCCTTTTTAATATTATGCAAACAATGAAATGTGTTTAATTTGCACTGTTTGTTCAGCTCCTCCTATAAAATGAAGCAGAAAAACGAATATTGCATCCGCTACCTAGGCATAACTTGCCACGATAATTTGAATGATAAGACTGGCGTCAGTCAGAAAAAGAATTAAAATGCATAAGTGCGGGTAGATAAGGAACAAAAATGATAAAAGTTCTTGCAGATTTAAGTAAAAGCGTGCATTGATTATCCATAAATACAGTCAGGTAGCAACAAGCATCTACAGACTAAAAGCTGAGCTATGAAAATCACTGCCATTAACACACATCTCTTCATAGAACACAAAGATCAACAACCTGGGATTGGGAATTTATTCTTAACATGTTTAAAAGAAAATGACTAAGAGGCAGGGGGGTATGAGATCAAAGTGGTAGAGATGTAGGCCTGCAAGCCTTTTCCTGTTAAATCCTACTAAGGCAGGGTAATTTAGTAGTGACATGTGGAAGTTAAATAAGGTTGTTAGAAGGTACAAGATCAAAGTGGCAGAGCCACAACGTTATCTGGTCCCACTGCAGAGGCTAAGTATCTGGAATGTGTATGCGTGGTGGTTTTTTTTTTCCTCCTTTCAGCGACTCATCCTCCTCCCGAGGTAAACCGCTGTCACGACGAGGCTACACGTTACAGAGGTTATCAAGATCTGCGCTAGCCACGCAAGCCCAAACGCCTCACTGGCCGTGGAGAGAACGGGCCGATAAGTGGTGGGAAAAGTTGTTGTCTGTTCTGTTTAGAAGGAGGAAAAAAAAAAAATACTGATGCTGTTGTTGCAGAATCACCGTACAGGCCTGACACACTTGGGTGAGCAACTATGCCTGATATGTATAACTTGCAGCAGGGCAAGGGAATTGGATTAGCTGCTGGCAAAATAAGGGGGGGATTATAAATGTTTCTGACTTTAAATGCACTTCTTAAAAGATGGATTACCATGTACGTTCAGCCATCCTTTTTATGCCAACATCTTAATCACCATGCAACAACATCATGCTCCCTGTATCAAGCTGAAAAAATCCAAAGTGAAAAAAATGCATGGTATATGCGGTTTAGGAACAGTAAGGTGGTATTGGTCTGCATGTTCACGGCACCTGCAGCTCTCTTTAAGTGATTTTGCAGGTTTCCATGGGTGGAAATATAAACATATGATATAAAATCCATAACTAATATTGTTAAATGCACAAATAAGTAGACACGTCCCATTTTAAATATTGCACAATAATTACTATTTTTCAAATTCATTTTATTCAAATGTCTAAAAACTCTGCAGTAGCCTTCCTTCAGTCTATGCCACCACTCTTAACCAGTCCCCACTGATCCTTTCTGCTCCATCTGCAGGCTTTGCTGTAGCTCCGACTGGCAGAGATGGTTACATGCCATAAATGGCCATAGTAACAGGCCATACAACAAATAATTTGGAATGGAGCCTCAAACAATCTTCATAATTTGTTGTAGGAACACACAAATGAGCTGGCACCTTTTTTTTTTTTTGACATGTATTTGTGTGGGTGGACTGCTGAAAAATGCAACCCTGCATTTGTGCCGCAATCTGCTGAGGCCAGTCAGCCGAACGGCTGGCCTTGGCTGGCTATGCATATGAGCACCAAGATGACACAACAACTCTCGTCTATATTTAACTCACTGGATCTCCTTCCAATGTTCCCATCGTTTCAGAGGAGGCTGACAGGGAGCATGGCGAGAAAAGCAGGCTGAAGTGATATGTAATTACATTGAATTGATTCAGCCTCCTACATCCCTTCATTGTACCCACACATTTTGAGATAATGAAATGGAAGGCAAGTTTTTTATACCATTTACCATAAATCCTTTAAGTAAGCCACTCTTCCTTATGGCCAATAAAAACAAAAAAAAACCTTTAGAGCTTGACTTTTCGAGTCTGCAAAGTCACAGGGAATAAACACCCGCATGTGGGTGGCAATTTCAATCTGATAAGGGCTTCTTCAAAACCAACTCTTGCTTTCTTCAGAGGATGCAGTGGTAACTATTACAAACAAAGGTCTCTCTGAGCACTCCCCTTCTTACATTGTAGATAGATATCATCTTAAATACCGAGATGAATCATTCTATAGAGCCATATTTGGCCGTGAAAATCACCAAAATAATATTTTTTCACATATAGGGTTGGCTTTTAGGCCAGACACTAACAAGCCCTGGTTGTAATAACATCCATGCAGCTGTATTTAATAGCACAACTGGGGATGGGGGGGGTTATTCTCACAAAAAAACAGAATGGTGAACACCTGACAACCAAAAGAGAAGGCACCTTTGTAAGTTGTTTTTGTCCAAACAGCAAAAAAATTCAATAAGACATGTGCATGACAGCTTAATGAGAATGACCCCGAGGTGGTGAAATAGTGTATCCATTTACTCGCCCGTGTGGTCTCCAATGTTGAGTTGCATGCAGACACTGATAATGACATTTGCATCACATGAACCACACAGGCTCACGGTTGCAACCAAACTATTGCATACTCAAAGTCTGCACAAAAGGGTGCACAGAGTGCAAAAGAGGGGGAAAACAAGGGGGATGGACATGCAGAGCAAATTGAAAGTAGGACATAAAAGACTTGTTTACATATAAGGGTTGTGAGGAAGTTGTGCTCTGTGATATAAATATGTAATGCTATATAAGAATCATCATTAACTCACCTGTTCTTTTCCAGCTCATTATGTGTTGACCTGTAACAGAAAACAGAAAACAGAGGCTGTTAAATAAAAAAGGTACTGTAGTAGACCTTTGGACACTGGACAGGCAAAATACAGATCTAGTGTATATTTATGAGGAAAGTGAAAGCACATTACATGAGAAAACTATTGTAAAATAAAGACAATAAGTATAAGAAGAAAAGGCACAAACATGGGCTCAAAGGCACATGGTGAATTGGGATGTCTAAAGTGATTTATGGTTTTATCAACTAATCCCAAACAAGTCCATTTTTAGGTCCAGCACATTAAAGCTTTTATACCAACAAATGTCAACATGGCATCCAGGGATGCACTCTGGCATTACATAGCCTCTTCCTCAATAATACTGTACACAACATAACTCTGGGAGGATGAGTGTGGCACTGCAGGCACATGTCCACACAGTATTAAAAAGGACTGTGTGTGTGTGTCTATATGCTGATGGGCAGGTATAAGCATGCACATACACACAAGCAGCTGGGGTTCAGTGCTCTGTTAATAATGTAAAGTGAATCAGCTGGTGCCTGAGAGAGTCTTTGTATGGCAACATGGGAACAAGAAGTTCTTTTCAACACAAACAGCACCCCACATCACCTGAGGGGCCACAAGGCTCTTGGATGCAATATCATAAAATGTGTCTTCATTTTATGAAAGATCAATAATGTAATATTCTTTTTTTTTTTTCTTCCTGATTTTGTTTTCTCTTTAAAACAACAAGCTTGCTTGACAAACTGACATAAATATAGAAGCAGGCAATGTTAAGAGGAAAAGAAATAAGAGCTAAACAGGAGAAAAACCACCTGTCCATCCCCTCTTCTGTTTTAATGTACTTTTCTGGAATGTTAAGCAGCTTGAATTGTCCTGTACATGAAATGTGCTCTATAAATAAATTTGTCTTGTCTTGCCCATGTTCACTCGGATCAACTTGGCCCTAGATCATGGCAAACTATTATTTCAGTTTAATTATTTATATCATATGAGTCCCATCACAAAGACACCATATATCAACATGAGAAAGCCGTGTTTTTCTTGTGGTTGCGTGTGTAAGACTGCACGATGAGTTAACCGTGGCAGTACATTTGATTTAACATGAAAAGGTCTATGACCAGACTGAGTAGGTGCTACCAGAGCAAAACACATGGCTCACATGTAAGCTGGGTTTCTGAAAATCTATAAGTGCTTAAGTGCTCACATGTGCACTCTTGACAGGTTTTAGCTCACATATACTAGAGTCCAATGGTTCTTATAGTCGGCTGTGTTCACAACCCAGTCTTACAGTCAAAAACATCGAAGATCACACAACTGTTTCATGTAAACTCGTCTAAATTGGGAAAGGAAATGTCACAGTCTTGATTTTAGCGCAGCTTTTTTAATGTACATAACTATTTTCTAATGGCAGGATGTCAGCCTGATTTCTGAATCTGTTTGCGAGTCAGAACATTACTTTTGTTAGCACATGATGAATAGTTGCATAATTTGATTCATCTGTGTCAGTTGTTACAGTGAATGCACTGCATCTGTCATGTTTAGCAAATTTCACAAATTATATTCCTATCAAAACAATGGGATTTTGCCTGATTATTACTACTACAACTGTGGCTGCAGTAATTGCTTATCCAGCAGTGTAATTATTTTTGAGACCCACAAATAACTTTAGGATTGGATGTCGATCTTACGATGATGCTAATTGCATAACTGCCCAAACTAGGCAGGCCTTTGTTCTGTGGGCCGTTGAAATCAAGCCACTGTGTCACAAAGGCACACACTTTATCTTAGTATCGCAAACGTTTAAGAAAATCCAAGTTAGCCTAGTTTTTCATGAGCTTTTACCATCGCAAATCCTTTCCCTGCTCCCTGAATCAGATATCTGCAAATCTGGAGTGTGACAACAATACAATACAATACAGATTATAAACTGGCTCAAGGCCCCACGTAACAGCATCAAGCTTCCTCCTGCTGTCATGAAAGTGTACGTGAATGTGTGTATGTATGCACGCACACAGAGTGGGTCAACCAGATAAAACATCCCTGCTATAAACGGTAGGCAGGAGAGGACAGAGTCAGATAAGCCCATCGCTTTAAGCCTCAACGTGCTACTGAGAAGGCAGCCATAACTGGAGCAAGCAAGCAACAGAGCAAAGTGTGTGTATCAAAATATAATGTTGATGTATCTGTTATAATAATAAGTGCTTTATAATAATCTTCTCTTACAAAACTGCTAAACTATCATTTGGAAGGTCTATACTGTGCTCGTCAGTGGAGAATAAACAGTCTGTGCCAAATAATGCTGTTTTAGTGGATCTGCAAGGTGTGCAATTCAAGTGGGCATAAAATGAGTCATTTCACAATATGCAGATCCGAAACGGTGCTGGATGCTAAATGTGTTAAATAACAGGGTGAGTTGTGAACATGTCTCCAGAGAGGACAAATAACACATAACATTATTTCTGCACAATCTAATCTCTGGTGCATCTCTGTGTTACTATGCTTTTAAACACCATATCTTTTCTCAGTCCTTCTTGCTGCTATCGCTGCCTCTCTGTAGCTCAGTCTAAAAAGTTGTCCTCCTTCCGATACCAATTTAAGGGTCAAGATGCTCATCAGATATACTTTATGTTCAACAGAAAATTTGTCAAAAACATATTCTCTTGAGGTATGCTTATATATCTTTCTTTTTAGAACCATTTCATACAAAGCACTATAAATAGGGCCGCCGACTTACAGTTTATCTGATCATGGCTGTTGCCATGCAGAACAAGGCGACGTTCAGCGCTTATGATGAGTAATGCGCAGTTCCTGTTTGTAGCCTCTCTCTAACATTAATATTAAAAGGCTCTGAAAGAGCTAGAGAGGAACTTGTGTTTGATGTATGACTGTCAATGAACAGATTAATGTAAGCGGCCTAGCACCAAGGGAAAACACAATAACAGCAGGCCTTAACTTGGGAAATCCTCTGTACTTCTACCACTTCATGCAAGTTCTATGTGCCAGGTAAGGAAGCATCTCACATCAAGCTAAACAGGAGAACAGACATAATATGTTTGAGGTTTCGCTTTTGGTTGCATGCAAACAACACAATCCATAAACATTTCCTATCAGGGGAAAGAGAAACTAATGGTCTATTTAACAAGAGAGAGGTGTCATCTGCCAAATCAAACCTCAACTGACATCATTGCCCATCTTTGCAGTAACATTTAAAGCCCCTACTCTCACTAAGATCCCTAACCTGGGCCATTGTAGTACAGGTCACAAGCAGATGATAAAAACCCCACTACCCCTCCATGACCCAAACCATCAAAACAATGGGGTGAACAACCAGATGTGCACCTTGGTATTTGAGAAAAACTTTATAAAAATAAATAAAAAATACAATCAAACTTATCTGGACATAAAATATTAATCTTCACACAGTATAAATGCAGTATTTGATGACAGCTCGCCTGTTAAGCAAACATGCTGGCAGCAATCACATGGTGTCTGCGGTACACTCACCCAACAAACTCACGTGTACAAATCTGTCTGAATATTGGCCTCCATAATCACCAGCGTTCCTATAGGGCTTTAAAAAAAAAAACGATTTTCTAAGGAATACGCCGTGAAAGAGAGCAGTTTCTTACCTGTTGTGGTTACTGCTGAACTTCTTATTTCGGAATTTTCTTTGCCTCTGATAGTTTGTGCTCTGATTTGACGGGAAGGTCGACGCATATCCGTGTTCACACTCTGTTGAAAGAGAACTGGGGGTTTAGCAAAAGTCATGGTTTTGTCATTTTTCTCAACCCCTATAGCCATAGTAGTTAGGTGACAAGAAAGTGTAAGAAATTCTCTCCAGATAGCGGAAGCGTTTTTTTCCCCTGACACTTCTTCCTTTTTTGGGTCCTTAAAGCAACACATTTTAAGCAGTTAGTAAATAGAATACTGTTAAACGTGACAGTTGAAAAGATCACCTCTTTCTCTTCTTTCTAGATATTCCGCTGCCTCCAGTAACCGTTGAATATTCATTAGCTGGACAGCCGTCATTTTTCCTGAGGCTGGCTGTCGTGAATGATGATCTATTCAGCGTTTAAAGTTAGCTTTGCAAACAACAAGACCACCCGTCAATTTTGAATATAGCAAAGACAGTACATCAGTATATGACGTGTTATTATCTTGACCGGTACTGTTATTAAGTATTTAGCGAAACGAAAGAGAGAAAAAAAACCAGTGTTGGAAGCTAGCAAGCTACAGCCGATCCTTCGTTGTTAAAAATGTTAAAACCAGTGTATCAAAGTATTAATCTTTTTTTTAGGAAATAGGATATCAAATTTGTACAAAAAAAACAAATATAAACTATATAAAATTTCGCCGAGGGAACCGGGAGCCAGCAATGTGCCTGCTGCTGGTCGTTTCCTCTGCGCTCCTGTTTGTTTACCTAGCTGCTCAGCTGGGAGGCGGGAACATAAGGAAGAAGAGGCCGGTTTAAGCGAGATGCATTCTGGGAAATTGAGTGCGTCGTTGCATTTGTGGAATACTGCGAAGCACAAACTTTATTATTTTAAGATTTAAGTCTGCCTTCCTTGAACAGGAAATCATCTGTAATTGATTTATACACTATTCATAATACAGCATGTCAATTTCCATTAGTAAATGCCAGCTTATATACTAAGGTTGCACAACTATACCAGTAGCAAGTATTTACAAAAAATGTTGACTATCTAATTTGGGAGCTTTAAATGGGTTATTGATGCTTATGATTACAATGAAAAGAAATGTGGAAATAAGTAATACTTTACAAATTAATAAAAAGACTATGTATTTGGGTTAAATTGAAACATTGCCACCATTTCGTCGAGTCATCTTCCCAGTCTCTTCTCGCTGAAGAAAAAGAAATACTACAAGTCCCATGATTTACTGGGACTGTGGGAGGGTATTTGCCGCCTGAAGCCAGGCCCAGCAACACATGACGTTGATCACGAGCGGACGGCCGATTGGCTAATGACTTTGACAAGCGTTGAGGGTTGAGCTCGCCCCTGACCAACCGCAGAGGAAGTTTGCGCCATGTGGAAACCAAGGTGACACGCCTCCAAATAGCAGGAAGCAAACAACTGAGAAGAAAGTCTCCTGCGTACTGATTCAATTTCCAACGTTACATTATAAGCGGAGAAATAACATAGAAGCACTTTCTATGCTAGCGTCGGTTCACGTGGTCGACATTTCTGCACAATAAAAGGTCCTGCATGAACACAAAAACTGCAAAAGTCAAACAGCTTATTTATTGGTCTCAATAAATCACGACTGGTTGACGAAAACATGTGCAACATTAATGACAATATTGATTTTCCTATTGTAATTCTCCAATGACCTACTAATGAGTTAAATCTAAGCCAAAATCCACTTGCATTTTACGAGATTTACCATCTGGAATCAGTCCCATAACTTATTTATAGTGGCATAATTCCTTACAGACTGATAATGTGGCGGATTTAACAGCCATATCACTCATTAATGTGTTTCGATAAAAGTCAGATTTAACATTTATTACCTCTTTTCATCCATATAGAACAGTGTTTTTCGATCGAGCCTGCGGGGGCACAATGACATCATCCTAAACTGAGCAGTAGGACGCCGCAATGTGATCAGATTTATTACAACGCACTGGGGAACCTACATCCACACTCACACGCCTAATTATTAGGCTATGTCATGCTTTATCTGTGCTTCGGGGGGGGATATACAGATTTCTCGTTTGAGAGTTGTGAAAGCGCAAAACGATGCCCAACAAGCAGAAAATACAGCTTAAAAAATAGTCAAGAAATTAATGAAAGCTTGTGGTTTAATCCTCTCCTATGAGCGCAACATCCTATAAATGACCCATAATTGTCTGGTGGCCTGTCAGGCTGTGCTTATTGCAAGCAGGGTTTGCTTAGTTGAATGAACTCAGCCCTTTGTTGTCTGAGTCTGTTGACAATGAAGTCTTCTTCTTTTTTTCTTTTCTGTAATTTAGATAAAACATGTATCAAACGCAGCACAAATAAACTCACTTCCGTCCTTCCGCTCGGCGCTGTCAAGAAATCTAGCAGCCTCCAGCAAAACTTGTACGTTTTTCAGAAAAGTGTTGATCTGCTCCATTTGGGAGTCTTTGGAGTTGAAGACGTCATTGAAAGGACAACTAGACATCTCGAAATCTTGCTGATCCAAGAGAGACGCTTCAGAATCAAAGAAGAACTCCTCACTCTTCAAACTTCTTCTTTGCATCTCAGTTTTGGCCATTTTTCCTCTCTTAGTTTCAGCGGTTTGTGCCGACGTGCTGAGCGCAATAAGCAGTGAGGCAGCGGCCAGTGGACAGTGCTCTTGTTAGATGGTTTCTTTTCCTTTTTTCCCCCTTTTTTTTATGAATGCAGAGTGTTTAATGTAGAGCAGTGGCCAATGTCAGTGGATGCTGGTGCATGGGAAAACCAGAGCCCGGCCCCTCTGTGCCAGAGGTGTCTGCATGGTCCTTGTGCCCGCAAATTTATATCACCCGAATGTAACGTAAAATTGCGGGCACAAGGACCATGCAGAC
>JBBBVU010000004.1:25374742-25400766 GCA_037177055.1 Atherinosoma microstoma
ATAGGCTCCAGCCCACCCGCGACCCGGAATGGATTAAGCGGTACAGAAAATGGATGGATGGATGGATGGATGGATGGTTTAATTGATTTGATCTGATATCTGCTATCAAGTTTATATACAGTGTAATTTCTACTACCAGTTTCATAAATATGTTTTGTGGTGTTGGTGGGTGTTTATCCCTGTACTGTCCACTACATTCATTGTGCCAACTTTAACATTTAAGCAGAACTTTTCACCCCAACATCATTGTCTAAATGTAAACATAACACAAGGAGTAAAGCACATATCTCAAATTTATAGGTTTACATCACGAAAAGGTTAAATTCCTGTTGAATGGGCATTTCCCATGAGCCTTTGCTGTTTTTGACCTGTGAATCTGGAGAACAGTCTAAGCCATTAGCTTTAGGATACCAGAAAATTCCTTCACATTTTTCACACCTTTTAATTGCTCTTATTTTAAAGGACTCTTCTTAGAGTGTAAAACATGGGAGCTCTGTAGTCAGTGTCTTAGCTACTAAATCATTAGATGCCTGCATCTGTATTTCAGAATTGTGAGATGTGTATATTTTGCATGACATGAAATTTTTACACATGGGAACCAAGTTTGAGCCTGATCCAAAACCAACACTGGCCACCAACCTTTCACTTTTCCATCAGTCAAGAGTGGGTTAGAGTTATAGGCATAAAAACTATGGCGAGGCTTAAATATCAATCAATTACAGGATGGCATTATGTCACCTGAATGCTTTGTTACACAAAAGAACAGACAAGGAAAATAATACCATCTCACAATTTCTGCAGCTTTACAAACGTGACTATTTGCGAGTTGTCTTGGGAGACAGGGCTCACGTAAAAGAAGGAGCACAACTGGAAAAAGGTTTATGGTGACATGATTTCTCCTGGTAATGTACTAGAAACTAATAGCCCCTTTCCACTAGTACTAACTCAACTCTACTCAACTTGGTTTTAAGGGTTTTCCATTCAGTAGTAGCACCTGGTACCAGGTACTTTTTTGCATCTACTCGGCTGAGGATTCAAAACGAGCTGAGTTGAACTGAATATGCAATGTTTACAGACTTCTGATCAGGGTCCATGGAATGATGTCACTGGGTTAGTCATAAGAGCGACTCCTTCAAAAGAACCACGCCAAACTCTCCTGTACCTTTCCAAAATGTTTCCTCTCACCGCAACCTTCTCTGCCTCTCTTCTTTTACCTTGAGTAAGATAAGCTGTTTTGCATCCTTTACTTCAATCTCAGGACTGATCACAAACCATACTGAATCACTTTTGAGTTGTAAAGTGAAATTGGGTGACAGCCAAAATAGTACTTTTCTCCTTTTTGAAGACTCTTCTCTCCATTCAAACAACTTTTAGAGGATAATTTGTGCATTGCTGGAAATTTTACACAAGCTCAACTATATATTTTGTATTCATGTTATTTTCATATATTTTTGTCAGTCCAGTTATAGGCAAACAAAAAAAGAGTATGAACGTGTGTCATGATACCCCGCCACGGGGTAAGTTGTTCCACTGGATTTTGCAACTAATAAAACAAGGACACGATTATCATTGTTGTATTTTTTTTTACTTGAAAGTGAACATTGAAGTCAGGCACAGCGTGTTTATGACTGACTTTGAAGAAGTCATTTAACATGGCCAATGAACAAATGTTAACATAAAGTAATATGCAACATGCAGTGGATTAAAGTCCAGACTGCCTCAAATGCCTGTTTTACCTCTCTTAAACTAGTCAGTTCTGGCATATGTAGACTGATTTGCCAGGGGGCGCGTTTTTCATGGGCCCATCCTTTGCATATTATGCACTGTACTTATGTTTCTCTTGGGTGGCTGTTTCCAAATGGCTCTACACAGACCAGGCACAGGGACTCATCTTCTTCTGACAAGGAGTCATCTGGAGTTTTTCTTTTTTTTTACCCATCCTCTTTTTCTTCCCTGTGCTTTGCTTTTTTGGTATTTTGGATTTAGTGGTGGAGAAGATAATTGCAATGTGACAACTTACCCATGTGACAACAAGACCCGGTCTCCCCTACAAGAAATTACCTTCAGAAAAATCAATAATGATACAATTTAACTACCACAACTCCAAACCCCAACCCATACAAAACTCCACATCACCCCACAACTGGTTAAGAAATAGTCAAAGGACAAATGTAAGGCAGTTGTTTGTTATGTGTAATGGGAGGAGGTGTAACACTGAGTTTATTTGTCATTCTAGCTAGCTCAGCTAGCCTCAACAACTAGTTAGCTAGCTAGGATTTATTTTCTCATAAAGCAGCTTTAATGTTTGATTCACGAAAGTTGGCTAAAATAAAAATGAACATTTCAAAGTTTATTTCAAACATGTTCTTTCATTTGCAATACTTACAATATTTACAACATTTCACTTGTGAATGGACTGACTGACTGTATTACTTCAGGATTACTTATCATCAATTTTATTAAGTTTCTTGTGTATTTCAAGGCCTCTAACGAGAAGTGTGCTTTTGTTTTACTTTGTTAATAACACGAGTAACTTATTAAGTGACTCATGTTGGGCCTATTATCATTAATAAGACTATTTTTCCAGTGGATTTCTGTTCTGAGGGGGATTATTGCTAAGTCAACTAAGTTAGATCTAGTCTCTCCGTTTGCAACACTTGAATATTTATTGGGACAATAATGTTTTCTGATTTGAATACTGCCTCATAGACATTTCTACTGTATCAGAGTTGCCATTACTCAGCTGACTTGGTTTTATTAGTGTGTACAGATACAAGCAGAATCCTCTTAAAATTTCAACTTTGTAAGTGGGTTGATGTTTTAAAGTGACACAATATTTAGTATAAAAACAGATTATGAATATCCGTATTAGTGCAGCATCACTGCAATTATAAAGTGCTTATACTTATAATCTACTTTGCTTAGGGATCTAAGTAGCTATGTCTTTTCAGAAGTATTTCTGAAACATTTTGAACCTCCAGATGTCAAAGCAGAGGGGTCTTCAGCCCCAGAACATGCAGTTCTTTGGGACGTCCTTCTCACCAGGAAATAACAGGTACAGATTGATCAGCTCCTCACCAACTAGCATTATGTCTCTTCATTAGAGACTTACATGCTCAGCCTATTCTTAATAAACAAGTTGACCTAGCTGACTGGCCATCAGTTCACTTCTCATCCTATATTAGCAGGATTCTCATAAATGTTGTTTTTTGTTGTTGTTGTTTGTTTTGTTCATTGATATGTTAGTAAGTGATAACCTAATTTATTTTCTGCTGATCTTGGGCATGGCCCACGCCATTGTTTTTTAAAATTGCATTATTGTTTTGAGGTTTATGAATTTCTGTTGCTGTGAAAACTTAAGTTTTGTTCTAGCTTAAGCATTTTTTAAAAAGTAAGACAACTTTATATCTGGTTTATTTGCATATAGAGGATGGTTGTTTTTTCCTTGGTTTACCATTTTTTATCAGTTATTTTGCTTTAGTGCCTCAACTTAAGATGTTTGATTTTTATCATGAGAGGTTATTATGACTGTTTCCCTTGTGAAGTGTAAGAGATTGTGCCGTGTTCGTGTATCATCCAAGGATCTCTCCATCATAGTTGGGCAAACTAGGGGCTCTCCAAACATCATCTTGCACAGGGCCCCCACATATATAGAAACAGCCCTGGATTTGATGTAAATTTTCTTGACGATTGTCTGTAAACTATGAAGAGGAAATAGATGTTGCTTCAAGGAGCTTCTACTTGTCATTTTGTAGTGTCATGGTCATAAGTTCTTACATCAAAATACCACTCAGCAAACTTCTAACCTTGTTGCTTTCATTTGAAAGTAATAAACATTATTAAAGTCCTTCCAAAAACCACCCACTGTCAAAACACAAGCAACAGCTTATTACTCAGCTCACAAAAATGAAAGCACGCCTAACACATATTGCTGTCATCTGTTTTGTAGCTGTAGATGAGCAGCCTCAGTCCCATGGAGACACCAGGTGATGGTGTGCTCTCAAAGACGCTGAAGGAGAAGTGAGAAGAGGAGCCAGAGATGAGGACGAAAGCAATAAGACAAACAGAGATGCTGTGGGAATTTGCCCTTTATCGTTTTCACACCGGCTTCCTGTTGTCACCGCTCCCATTTCCTGTCTCAGAGGAACTGCTCTATTCTTCTCCTAGCACATCCCACAATTCTCCTTTTCAGTGTGTTTATTTCTCTGCCAGAGCTGCTAAACCTGTTTTTATTTTGGGTTGAATACCTGTGGTATTTCCATCTCAATTTGTAAAGAAAATAAATAGACAGTCCTGAGGTTAAGAGTCACGCAAAGCAACATTGTTTAGAGACTAAATGTGCTTTACCTCATACGGTGTGGTGGCAAAAAGAATAAAAGACAGTTTAAATAGATGATCAATAGATGCAGATGTTTTAACCTCTATCCTCCAAATCTTCTCTGATTTTTTTAAATGTTGTTTTACTGCTTCCCATCTCACTCCTTCACCTTCCTCCCCCCTGGGCCTGTGAATCGCCTCCTCTCCCTCCCCTCCATCACCTCATGTGGGTTTTTGTCTGTTTTCTGGGCGGTGGCAGAGTTGGGGGTGATGACTGTCTGCAGTCTGGCTGGAGATGCTGCCTGTGAAAGGAGTGGTAGCCTTTCCTTGGGTCTTTGCTGATTTCATTATTTTCATTATTGGGAGACTTCCACCATGGCAATCCCATTAGGATAAGACGGGGCCCAGCAGGAGGGGGCATGCTGCCTGGGGGTGTCATGTGTACGTGTGTGTGCATGCTAGTGTAGGGAGTGTGTGTCCCACAGGATAAAAGACTAAACTTAAGCACGGCTGTATTGAACCAGATTGTCAAGGGGTTTTAAATTGCAAATGTCTCCGTTTTTTTGCCTTTTCAGCTGCTTTGTGTAACAGATAAACTGCTCATGTTAGTCACCACATGAGCAGCATGAATATGAAACAGTTTAAACCTTCCAGTAATGTCTTACCTGTAAGTAGGACGTTTCTACAGTGATAGTTTACAGCCGCTTTGTTATTTTGCCAAAGAAACTGATGGAAAAGTAGGTTTCCAAACAGTCTCCAGGGCTGGAAGCAACAGTTTTATAGTTATTTATTTCCATAAATGGGCTAGATATGTAGCCATATATCCTCTATATGTGTAGTCCCAAAACAATGGCAAAAAAAGCTGATAAAAGATCAAATCTAAAGCTTATAAGAACAGACAAATGAATAACAAAGTGGCTAATATAAAGTTTTTGTACAAAAATACATAATACGTGCATGAAGATAGACATAAGAAATTTAATAAAATAAAATAACTTTTACAAATTTTACAAAGTTTCTTAGACAGAAACATAGCAAGAAAATAAGTGGCAAAAACTCCACCAGAAAACAGTATTTGCTCATTAGCTCATTTAGATAAGACTAGTCCACATGTATGTGACCAGGCATACTGTACGTCTAATCCAATTAACACAACAAACTTTCCCCTGCAGTCATACAAGAAGGTTCATTAACCTTTTTAATTGCCTGTCATCTCGTTATGTCTTGTTCATTTAATACGACTCAGCTGATAAAATTCTTACCCAATAAACCTTGCTGGCCCATATTACTTACAAAATGGCTTCATTGAGTTTTTACACATTAGCACTTTAACAAAGGAAGTCAATTCTCTGAGCAGTTTTGAATTAATTAACTGTAAAGTGCAAATGTGCATGGGCGGGCCGTTTATGACCATTTTCAGACAAATATTTGCAATTAACAGCCACATCCCTCAGCTGCATCTCTCAGCTGCATCTCTGGTGACGTGTAGAGGGAGCAGGAGGACTTTAATAGTCAATGATTCATCATGGAAGTGAGGGAACGTGGACCTCAGAGGCCTCCCTCCGACATCATTATGTGGAGCCGAACTCCCGCCAAGCGCTCATCACCCTGACAGCTTAAATACCCCGTTTAGCGCCCCTTTGTGTACGTGTGTGGGTGAAAAAGGGCTAAGGAATGTCATTTAAGCCAAAAAGAAAATGTATTAGGTACAATTATACACGGCAGACATTTTAACATGCACCATAGCAACACTGCCTCAGATTTATACATGCACATTCATGCGCATGCACACAAGGCCCTGCACAAACAGACCCCTCAACACAAGACTGCAGCTTTCAAAGCCTCATAAGTCTAATACTTCAGTGGTGCTGTCAGCAAAACAAAAAACTCTTCATGACACAAATTGGGTATTAAGGGATGCCTGGGTGGTAGAAGATATGATCAGAGGAAACATACAGTACGTACCATATTTACTGTGTTGCCCAATCTTCGGTCTAAAACAGACTTATAAACAAGATAAAATGAAGAACACAGATAAAAGCCCAGTAATGCAATTAAACTTGAGACTGCAGCATGGTGATTGTTATCTTTGGTAACCATGGAGATTGGATCAAGTGTCACCACTAAGCGCACACATATCTTCATGAGGATCGTCCTGTGACAATCATTCTAATTTTCCCTAAGGGTTAAGTTACATTTGAACAGGGCGTCGTCATGTGATTTGTTGTCCAACTACATCTGAAATTTCAAAAGGAGGTTTGCAGCAAATTCTGAACGTCAATGATGGCAACACAGAGAGTTTGCTGTCAAGGAGAGTTGGGCTGGATGAGATAAACCAAGATTTTCAACCAGCTGAAAGGCAGCTCTGATGGATTCATTGGGTAGCTCACATTTCATTCATCAGTAACATTTATAAAATGCCTTTTTTTAAATTTGTCACTACCAACCCGTCACATACTGATGCTTCAGGATGCACAGTGTGGGTTTTGAATGTGCAACCCCCAGTGTGTCACTTTTAGCAATGTGATCTCATAGCAGAATGTGAAAAAGGTGATGTAGAACTTTGTCCTCTTGATTTAGCCCTTTTTTCCCATTTGCATAAATGCCCTTATATATAGGGAGGAAAGCTCTAGAACGCAGGCCTTCATACAAGAATTTGATATTTTGAGTATTTTAATGGCCAACAATGATGCTTTCCTTACCTTAACCAACTGTCACTAAGTAGTAAGACAGTAAAACCAAAAAGAGAAGGTCACTGTTGTTAATGTTATTGTTCTGGGAAATAGGGCCTACTTTTTCTATGACATAGTCATGTTTGTGTTTCGATATTAACTGAGTGGGTATGAAATTCAGTCTAGAAGACGTTATCAGACATTGCTATTGGACTGAAGATATCTACAGACCAGCAATATGTAAATGTACTGGATAGACTGCCTGATTATTGGCTTGCTGCACGAACCAGGAATTCAGTTCTCAGAGTAGTCTGAGGTTTGTAGACAGAAGACTGCATGAACAAGGGATGGCGTAAGTTCGTTGAAAGATTTTTATTCCATGTCAAGGCTAAAAGGAAGCCCTTACCAGTCTGATAAATGTTCGAATTAGGTCTAAATAAGGAAAACTAAGATAATCCTACAGCGGGAGAAATCTTTTATGCTACAGCATCAACAGGAAAGTTTTAAAGTTCCTCTGCGATGGCTGCCAATGGCTTTTTCTATTGTCATGTTTACCGTTTTACCATTCTCCAAAAAAGGTTGTAGATATCAAGCATATAACAAAAACTGTATCTAATGTTGATTTAAGTTTTTTTGTTTTGTCAGAAAGTGTATGTTCAGCATGTGTTTGAGCTGGAGACTTTAACCTAAATGAATAGAGTTTTATTTGTGTGATTGTTTTATCAGCCCAGCAATTTTGAACATGTTGGGAGTAGAAAGTACAGATAAGTTTTGATCAAATGTGAGGCTTAGAAATAAAAAGTCGGCTGAAAAATAATTACTCCAGTAAAGTACAGATACCCCAAATTTCTTCTTAAGTAAAGTATTGCAGTATTTGTACTTTGTTACTTGACATCTCAGTCTGCTTCTTCATCTAGTCTCACAAAATTTAGCTCTGTGGGGTTTTGCACAATCGGACACAGAGACAAATATACCACTGGAACACATTGTATCCTCATCTCAGCTCATACCTTGATAAAGGTATTTTTGCGAACAATTTTGGTGCCATTAAAAATACTGCATATCTATATTTTTTTTTGCATATTTTATGCTGTATCTAGATGCACCATTTAGATAACAGCGTGTTTCTTTCATGAAAACTCTCTGTTCTCCCCTTGACCACTGGCTAAAACAGGGTGACCTTAGCAGTTGGTTGTTTCTGGGTAAATAGGTCCAGGATGGGCCTTGAGCAAGGCAGAGGCCCAGCCAAACAATAGGAGCCAAAGGGAAAGAGCAGCAGATAGGGTCCTCCAACCTCTACAGCTAAAACTAGGTCTTCCATTCACCAAGCTGCTCTCTACAAACAATGGGGCTGGATGGGGGGTTACTGAGTGCATGAGTAAGTAAGTGAGAACTTTACGGCCACTTTGAGGTTGTGTCACACAAGCACATGAGTAAAACCTTAAGTACTCATGCATGAGCACTGCAAATCTTTATGAGCTAAACACACAAACATAGAGTCCCTTTTGCTGTGCCATACGATCAAGTTGTGTTTTTTTGTTTAAAAAAAAAATAGTTTTGATGTCTCCCTACTACATATCTGCATTTTATCAAAAGCAAACAGCTCTCCACTATTCATGTCCCACTCTTATTGCCTCTGAATGGTGATTTGATGTGTATCGTTTAGCCCTCTGGTCATGAACCTTTGCTCTGTGATATTTCATTCCCAGGAAGGTTTTTAAAAAACTAGAATGGGCTTTAGTATCCTATTTCCACGGCTGATTGCATGTCAGATGTCACTATCTTCCAACATTTTGTTTGTTCTGTTCCTCGCTGGACATTAAAATGAATAATGAGTTAAGCCACAGCTGTCCCCAAGGAAGCACTTCTTTCTTCTTTTCCATTTTTGCCTATGGATCATATTTGATTATAAAGCTTTATAAAATCTAACCCACTGGTTGGTGAAAGTAACTCGGATTGGTGGTTATTGCTCCACTGAACCCTTCAAACATCATCTTTGAGAGAGGGTGGGTGCTTTGCCCCAAAATGTCTGGGCAGAGACAATGAGCTATGGGAACAATTTCGGCAAGTCAATCGGCAACTCCCAGGAAAACACTGCCTTTCTTTGTGTGCCAGAGGGATGGGAGAAACTGAAGGGAAGAAAGAAGAGGGAAAAGTTGATATATCATATTGAGTCAGTGAGGGGGGGGGGGCAGCTTCTTTCTTTCTTTCTTTCTTTCTTTCTTTCTTTCTTTCTTTCTTTCTTTCTTTATGGAAAAGCATAAAACGGATTCAGTATCCTCCATCTAGTATAAGATCTTTAAGTCTGCCATGTATACACATATACACAAGCAGCTTGTGCATATGTGTGTAGGGGTGTGTAGAAAAGAATTGGGGTAGCTATCCGCCTTCTTAGACAAAGGACGCAGATGGCTGGCTGGCCCTCCTCAGCTTTGGGGTGGGGTTGGGGTGCAAGCAGACGCCTGCAACGGAGCGCCATGCCCTCCCATGGAGTTCATTTCAGTTCCCCACTGAAAGAGATGGCAAACAGGGGGGCCCTGCTTATAACAAACAGGGTTTAGAGATCCTGAACCCACCCCCTCTACAACACCCCAATGCCCCCTCACCACTGGCCCATGACCCTTGCACCTAATCAGGTCATATGCACTGATATGAAGGTGGGAGGAATGTCAAAACATAGAAGGGAAAGTTTGAAGACTGAGTCAACCTGGCCATGAAAACAGTTTGAATTATGTAGGCCAGACTGTCTTCAGTTTTTTATTTGGTTGTAAAAGATGCTACTCATCCTAATTTTGTTAGTCATCTTTAGAGACAGCTTTATGAGTATAACATACTTAACATACTGTTGATTCCAGTTGATAAGTGCCTTATCTATGTGGGGAGACATGTTGGTGTGCAGCAAGGATCCAACTGCAGACCAGATGTTTAGCTTTTGAGAAGAGAGCAGGCTCCTCTTTTTATAAAATGTGTGGCTTCCATTTTCACTTCAAAGTATAAATGCCTAAAACTCCCATATTACAGGTTTTTTTTACGATTGCTTAGCAAGATTTTGAAAACAGGGCTTGGAATTTCAAAACACTACACACAATTAGACCACACTCCAGATCCTGTGGAAAAATGTAACACTCTTGTAAAAACTATATACACATTTATAACAAACACATTGTTCCCATATGAAACACACACATTTCATCAGGCTTAAATCCGTTTGAACCAGTTACACACTGTTGTGTTTAACTTAAAACATTTTTAGCAATTCTACCTCTAAGTGATTAGATAACTTTACCAGTGAAGCACACAGAGAAAGTGGAAATATACAACATGGTAAATTCACCAAACACAGCACAAAATCAATGCTGCAGACTATTGAAAATAAGATTTATTTCTCTTCATATAACCACAATCTGTCAAGAAAGATGATCATAACAAAACATGTACCAACAAGCCCAGAAAATAGACAAATAAAAATACTGTACAACTGGTATGGGTCAACACATCTCTCTTCACCTAGTTGGATCTGGCCAAATTGCATCCAATTGATTCAACATCATAGGTTTGGATTCCCCCTCTCACCCTCACTCTTCTTCAACTGACTTCTTCCAATTTGGTTGAAAGCAGGTGAACTCACCTGCTGCATTTTTGTAATACTCAAATCTGATTGGTGTGTCTACAATGAATCAATCATGTGTTTGCACACCTGATGTGTGTTTTTATGCAACTGGCTCATGGGTTTGGGTTTGTCAGTCAGTGCTTGGGAATTGCAAGAAAGTGACATCATGATATACTTCTGTGTCTAATGTATACAAATGTGTTTAGTGTTTCGCAAATCACTGTGTGTATTGTTCTGCAAAAAGCGTGAAGCAGACTTTGTGTTTATAGTGATGAAAAACTGGTCAAATGTTTTGCTCCTTGAGTGTAAGATGTTGATAATTATGTAATTCTTTTGTTTTAGTGTTTATGCAATCGTAATTTTTTTTTATCATTTTGATATAAAAAATGGGAATAACCAAAGTACATTTAACTGGACTCTAGGACCCTTGAATAAACAACAACAAAAGCATAGATATTCTTAAAGATAAGCATGTATGCTTGCATGTATAAGAATGAATGATGGATCCATCCTTGCACAGCTGTGGTGTTGATTTGGATTCCCCCTCTCACAGATGATTTCTTTATTGTAGACACACCAATCAGGTTTGAGCATTACAAAAATGCAGCAGGTGAGTTCACCTGCTTTCAACCAAGATGGAAGAAGTCAGAGGAAGAACAGTGAGGGTGAAAGGGGGAATCCAAACCAATGCCACAGCTGTGCAAGGATGGATCCATCATTCATGCTTGTACATGCAAGCATACATGCTTTTCTTTAAGAATATCTATGCTTTTGTTGTTGTTTATTCACGGGTCCTAGAGTCCAGTTACATATACTTTGTTTATTCCCATTTTTTATATAAAAAAGATTACAGTTTTTTTTTACGATTGCATAAACACTAAAACAAAAGAATTACAAAAATGGGGATGTTGCCTGCGTTGTTGATGAAGTTCTCTGGTCAGATCCAGCTAGGTGAAGAGAGATGTGTAGTATTTCATCTATTTTATTCAGATTTCTTTTTGTTTTCTTATTTTACTTTACAGTACTTTTAACCTGTACTTGTCATGCAGTATTTTTATCTGTCTATTTTCTGGGCTTGTTGAAACATGTTTTGTTATGATTATCTATCTTGACAGATTGTGGTTATATGAAGAGAAATAAAACTTATTTTCAAAAGTCTGCAGCATTGATTTTGTGCTGTGTTTGGTGAATTTACCATGTTGTATATTTCCACTTCTACTGTGTACTTACCTTATAGTAATCTTATTGAAAGAATTGCTTAAATTGTTTTAAGTTAAACACAACAGTGTGTAACTGGTTCAAACAAAATTAAGCCTGATGAAATGTGTGTGTTTCATATGGTAACATAATATGGTTTTTATAAATGTGTTTATAGTTTTTACAAGAGTGTTACATTTTGCACAGGATCTGGAGTGTTCTGCATTTTGTGTGTGTGGTTGTGCTAATTGTGTGTAGTGTTTTGAAATTCGAGCCCTGTTTTCAAAATCGTGCTTAAGCAATCGTAAAAAACTGTAATTGTGACGGCTGTGTTGGAACAGTGTCCAAATTCTGCTTCCTGGTTTTTTTACTTTTTGAATCATGAGCGATAAGTGTGTTCAAAAGAGCAAAAATTGTGTCCTGTCTTTTGAAAAAAGACTTTTGAAAAAGGAATTGTGTGTGAACCATGAATTGTTTTTAAGGCTTTGACCGCAGAATCTTGTTTATTTATATCTTGTCAAGTAATGTGTGCAGTCAGTTGGTGGCCGTGTGCAGTCCAACCTGATCGGCGGTTAACGGAATTTAGTGTCCTATCAATTCAAAAAACTGTAATACTTTTAGCCTGTAAATTAAAAAAAAAAGTGTTTTTACATCTAGATTTTTCTGTACAGGATTAGGCAAATGAGATATAAGATATTAGTGAGATTTACAGAAATCCAGGCTTTCTGTTTTGCTCTGGTTCCCCTCATTATGCTCAGCTAAGCTGAGCTGGCTTTAACTAGTGTACAGTTGCAGGGCATGCGGTAACCTCGTGACAATACAGCAAATAAAAATAATCACCAGAATGTCGACCTATTCATTTAAAAGAACATAATAGAAACTGTAAGTAAGAGCTAAATTTTCCTAAATGAATGCAGCCACAGAGTGGTGGTAAAAAGAGGAAAAGGCAAAGATAGAGTACTAGAGGAAAAGTGGTATGATAGACAAGAGTTATCAGTCCCTTCCACTTATCTCACATACTTGGGTTTTGTCTTAAAGGAGGCTGCTTGCATGTGCAATCATGTTCTTAGCACTGTCACACATCCCTAACTGGAGCCAGAGTAGACTATCTTGTTTTGTTATTTTAACTCACATCTGATAACTTGTTTTTCTTCTGGAGATCTCTCATGTCCACCGGTATACTGATTAGCAGAGTTCCCACTTATGTTTAGGCTACACCAAAACATGTCAACATACAGCATCTACTTTCCCTAAGAGGAGTTTGATTAAGGGCAGGATTCAATAAGGGATAATCTGCAGGTGATTATCTGCAGTAGATAGGGAAGAGGAGAGAGGAGACACATACATAATTCCTATTTAATACACAGCACTTAGTCCCAATGACCCAATGACCCATATCCTGTCTTGTAGAGGAGGGAGACTATATTGTGATTTTGAAAGGCTTACAATGGCTTATCTGGAGGGACCTCAGGCACAGTGAGACGCTTTTCAGCCCACTCCTCATCCAGGGGGATTTGGCCACAATGTGTGCATTATAAAGGGTAGTGGGATGTATGTAAGCGCTTTGGTGGCTGCTCCATACATTGTACAGAAAGTATAGTAGATGGTTTTGTGTCCGTGGAGGAAGATGGGAGGGAGGGAAGACTTGGAAAGTATCATAAAGACACTGAAGGCAGGACACAATATTGTTTGTCCAACAAAGGGGGCATGCGTTGTGCAGCATATATATTGTGTTAATGTTTGCCCGTGGGCATCTGGATGAGGATGAATGTTTGCATGACAGTTCATATTTGTTTATAGGGATGTTTCTAAAGAAAAACTTGGTATTTGGAGTTGTATTCAAAGTTCTTTTCTTTTTGGGTTCGAGTAACAGTATGGGAATTTGACATTCAGGGTGCAATCCATTAGGAGTGTCCTCACAACCATAAAAATATGTGCATATACTTAAATGCATATGGCCATACATATCAAACATTTATGCACATGTACATCAAGATTATTTGCAATTCTGAGTACGTACTATGCAGTTTGTGTGGACTGGTATGTGTTTGTGAGCATGTATGAGGGTATTGTACAATGGTAGGGATAAAGGGCAGATTGTGTAAGAGGCTGTGTGCCTGAAAACACTGAGTGTAACATGACTGAAGGAGCAGAAGTTCATAAGAAAAGGTTTTCTGTTGCAGTTGTGTAATACTACGTGTGCATGTGAGCGTAGCGTCCCAGAGTGTAGCATTACAGTGCGTGGTGTCAGAGCCCTCGTTAGCAACCAGTGAATCGAGGTCAGTGTGACTCCTGAATAGAAGCATAGAGGCAGGAAAACATAACAGAAAGAGGATGAACCAATAGCTCCTCCTTGCCTCATCTCTACTGTCTTTCTCTCCCCCTTTCAAATTTTCTCTTCCCTTACCACTCTGCATTTACAACTAAAAACATGTTTTCTAGAGGGGAACTGTCTTCTAACCAATTCCAGAGGGCTGTGATGTAACTTTTTCATGTGAAAGCTGCTTTCCACCTATTAACCACAATAATCTGACAATGAAAAAACTGATACATTTCCATGAAACCCAAGACATGTTACCTCATTCACGAACATTTTAGCCGATGTCTACATTAATGTCTTATCTTCCGTTTTAAGCTATTCCATTTCCAGGTCTGTCTTTGGGATCTGGCGCTAAATTCTTTATACAGTCATGGTTCTAGGGGTTTGGTATGTCTGTCATGTTCAGTTTAGTTTAGTTTCCTGTTTTATTCTGTAAGTTTTGCCCTTGTCCATTGTTTTCTGGTTACTTCCTGTTCATTAGTTCACCTGGTCTCATTTGTTCATTCACTCCACCTGTGTCTCATTGAGTTCTCTGTGTATCTATACCCCTTGGTTTCTGTTGCTTGTCGCCGGTTCATTGTGTTTGTTTGTACTCGCTGTAGTTATCTGCTTGTTTTCCGGCTTATTAAACCTCACAACCTGCATCTTGCCTGCATTTGGGTCCTCTATCTGGCACACCGTGACACAGTTACTTTGCGGTCATTATCGGTCATCTGATGACGTAACCCACCGGGATTCCCCATCTTCCTCGGTGGTCCTGGCTGATGCTCATTAGGAGTTCCTCCACAGGGGTGAGGGGTTGTTGCGGTCGCCCTGAACCTATCTTCCATCCCTCCGACCTCCACTTATTGGCTTTGAAATAAACCCTTATGGTATACCCTTCGTGGTGATCCTATGGCGATATTTAGTCTATGAAAATTAATACTGACTACTGGAGGAATTTTTTCTGAGGTGCAGATACATTATTACCAGTCTGAAGAATGTTTTTGCTTTTAACTTGGACCCAGCTTGGGGGCAAACAGGTTACATCTGGTTATAATATGATACATAATATAATTTTGTAATCAATTAGGCTAAATAACACATGCCAACTGTAGGCGACCAGCTAATAATAGGGTGTTGGCTTTGCTGGAAACTCTGCTCTGCACACTCTGGCTCAACTAACCCGGGGTTGTGATAGGGACTTCATAGCCGGGGTTGTGGAACCGACAAGGCGGGTTAAGATGTCAGAGGATTTAACAATCTCGAACTCAGGCTTTATCAGAGGCTTTGTTAAGCCACCTTTCTGGAATACCCCCCAGAATCACAAGTAGTCCAAGGAAATTGACCAAATAGGTTGTTTACTTTTAAATGTGACCGATAGAAGTGTATTAAACTACCAGTAGAAAAGACGGAAAGACCACCTTAGTTTTCCCTTAACAAACCATCAACCATGTGGATGACACAAGTATGCACAGTGCTCTCAGCCATAGAATGCAAGTATTGCATCTAGTTTTTTTCATTTCTGAGGTCATGTCCACAAATACACAGGTATTTTGCAAATCAGTTTTTTGCTTCTAAGGCCCTGATTTACTAAGATTTCAAATAGCGAGTGCTAAATAAATTCCCCTGCAAATAATTTGCGCCTGTGTTTCTGTGATTTGCGGGTGATCTACTAAGATCGATTGCGCAATTGAAAACGGGCGCAGACAGCCTCATTTACATGAGGATTTAGCTAACTATTCACTGTGTAGAAGGAGAGCAAGAAAATCGCAAACGGAAAACAAATGGAGATTGAAATATTAGTGGAAGAAGCAAATAGAAATATGTATGCAAAGACATCTTAATGTGACCAGAAGGACTGCAATGGGAGGATATTTGACAAAAAGTAAATACAGTCAGAAAAACAAGAAGAACATCAGATGATGGCAAGAAGAGATGACAAGATATTAGATGGAGAACAACAACAACAACAAAAGCTATAAAACCTCGGCAAATAAGACAGGTGGGGGGCTTAAAGAAGAGATTTCTCTGACCAATATTAAGCAGCAGGTGGAGCTCTCTTTCTGCAAGGAGCAGATAATACCAGGTATGACACGCATACCCGGTTGTGGAACAAGGTACAGTATATGCACAAACTGAAACATGTTTAGTTAATGACATTGTTGTTATAGACATAATAGATATAAAGGTGCCTCCTTTTGACAACATTTGTCAAAACAACAGTTGTGATTTTAATATCCCCACAAATTATCAGTTTTTACGTAAAGATTTTGTTCAAAAAGTTCAGTCATTGCCACCCACTGGCCATCAGAAAAGATTCTGAATCAGACTGATGTTCCTCGACAAACCTGCAGCATTTGATCATTGCTTCTCATCCAGATGCAGCCGCTTGTGCGCATATATGAGACAGTTTACGCCTGCCATTCAGAAGCGCTAAATATAAGAGCAAAAACAGCCAGGGCAATCAGTTCCACGTTTAGTAAATCATGTTGCGCCGCAAAGCTGATTTATTTGCATCTACTCCTCCCAGTATTGTGCGCCTTCTGGCTGAAACGCCCAGATTGCATATTCATTCAAGGCAAAAGCGCAAAATGCATTGCAGCATTATTGTAAACGTTTTGCGGAGCATTCCTTTGTGACAGGTTTGATATATCAGCTGCAGCATGTTTTTGCGCCCGTTATCAACTTTGCGCCTGTTTCAAGAGGCGCAAAGTTGATAAATCAGGGCCTTAGTCTAATAAAGAAGAAAAAAAATCATATCAACATGGCACAGAAAAATCTTGGTCTATGTGAAAGCGCACTGACATGAGTGAAATATTTTCATGAGCATGCCAAAACAAAAGGTGGAAACTTACCCCATCTCTTAATCCATGCTGGCCAATCAGTGGGTTGAAAAAAATAAGACTTATCTTTGTAAATAAGTGTTTTATGTAGCAGTGTCTTAAATAATGCGTTGCTTTCATTCTTCAGCCTATTTGGCGACTTACAGTGTAAATGTATGCAAACATGTCAAAAGTACTGTTAACAAGATTAGTGTGAACACATTATTGGCTATGTCTATAATTTGCATGTAAACAAAGGAGTAACCAGCTCATATTGTGATACAAGCCAAGCAATCTGATGCTGTCCACACACACTGGCATCCGAAAAACTTCACCCTGGTAGGTGTATTTCTAATTTTGTATTCTGAAACAAACTTTTAGAAAAAATTACATTTGCATGTGTACATGAGATGCAAATGAACAGAAAAATCTTTCAAAATATGTGTAGACCTGGCCTGATAAATGTTCAGTCAATAATGCAACAACACTTTACTGAGACAGTTTTGTCACTTCGTGATTAGATTTAGGCAGTAGCATCCTCATGGTTAAAGGACAGTCTTGAAACCAGCAACCAACAAATCATCTGAAAAATATAAGTTTTTAATTGATATTGGGATTTTCCAATATGGCAGCTCCGTTTTGCTTGTTTGCCCTGCGATAAACTGGCGACCTGTCCAGGGTGCACCCTGGCCATCGCCTATTGTTGGGATAGGCTCCAGCTCTGCAACCCTGAATTGGAATAAGGGGTATAAAAAATGGATAGATCTTTGGTTTATTGGCTGAATAGTTGTAAAGATTTCTAAAAAAAAAAAAAAGTCATGTCTCTAAGCAACATCATTGCATGTTTGCTCATCTATTTTTCCACTGAAACATGTTTCTGCTTAAAACTGAATTCGCAGAAGCAGCTTTCTTACATACTGGGACGTAGCAAATCAGTCACAATCTTTTGTTCAAAAAGATTGTGACTGATTTGAATAAATTCAATCAAAATTTATTTGTATTTCTTGAGTGCTATTAAACCATTCCCATAATGATCAGAGGTTAGGAAACCTAATAACATTCCATGAAACATGTTATTGGCGCAGAATTGTGATGTCCATCTCACATCAATTACGTAAAAGTTGAATGAAATGTGACATGACCGTTCAAAATGAGGTTGCTTTGAAAAAAAATCAAATATGTATCTAATGTAGTACCACATGAAAGAGGCTTGGGTCGAATTTGGATACATTGGATTTATGCTGTTCAGACTGTCATAGAAAGATCAGACACGTGTAACATATGCAATAAAAGTTACGTTTGAGCCTGTTTTGCCTGCAGTATGAACATAGCCTTAGTTAGGTTTAGGCAACAATGCATCTTGGTTATATTAAGGTACCAAAACAACTCGGTTTAGTTTACGAAAAGATGGATAGTTTGGTGTCAAGCTTTTTAAAGCTCTAAACTGAGCCTCCTCCAAATACCTTGATAAAATAAACATAAAGCTAAGCAGAAAGTTTATTCTGATCAAAATTTTAGAGCAGCTATTTTTCATCTCCCTTCCATCTGCCTCACCTTTTCTTCCTCTTCATCTTCTCAGTCCACCTACCCCCTCTTTTTTCTTCTTGGCAGAGATTTGATCACTGGGGAGTCACACTTCTGTCTCCCTTCCCTCCTCCCTTTGGTAACCCCCTCTGTTGTTGTTGTTGCCCTCCAAATCTCTTCTGGCAGAGGATGGAGGGGCTGAGTGAGACAGACAGAAAGAAATGGACTTCTACCACCCTGCTACACTTACTTTACCCTCCCCCATTATTATTTTTGTCACCCCTCCAAATCTCTCCTGGCAGGGTACAGACAGAGATAGAGAAGGAAGGTAGAGAGAGTTTTCTCAACGGGGGAAAATCTCTCAGGACGGCAGGAAATTACCCATGTTGGTTTTTCGGTAATCCTTTTTTAATATCAGGTTTTGAAACAAGAGGGTGGGAGAGGATAAGAATGCAGGAGCGCAGGGAGAGAAATGGAGAGACAAAAGAGGTATACAGGCCAGACAAAACGAGTGGCGGCTCCCAGGGGGGGCGGTAGGCTGTCTGTGTGTACATAACACACATCTCAAGTGTTGGAAATGAATAGTACTATGAGGCTAACACAGTTTGTCTTGGCAGGTGTGTAATTCTGTTGGTATTCACTGAAATGAACAATATTAATGCAACTTTTAAGTTGTTTTACTGGAAGGTAAACACCTTTCAAAAAACGTTTCACTCCAAAAAAGGCAAATCAGTATTTTAAAGGAAATGCATTACCTCTACGGCATCGCACTGCCTTGATGTGCTTCTTAGTCTTTGTTGTTATTTTGACCACAAATTGCTCTCATTAAATCTCTCTTTTTTTTATTTTCAGATTCAGATTGAAGAGCTGGTCAAACTAGGGCTTAAAAATGACAAAAAATGCTGAACACAAAATATAATTGATTGCAAGTAAACATGACTCAGTGAACACTGATGTGTCTTTTGTTGGATTAGTTTAGATCAACAAAACATTTTTATTCCCCTAAAATTAATTAATGTAGCTTCAAAAACAAGTTGGTTTATTTATTAGAGGATAATAAAGACACATATTAGGGTAACTTCAATTTGCAATTATAAATATTGCTGTAATAATAGCTGATCTGATGATTTGGAAAGTGTGAAGTGGCACTTGGCCAGACAGATGGATAGTTATTAGCCACCCTTCATTTTAAGGCTTTTGGTCTTAGATGTTGCAGACGGCAGTGAGAGTGCTCTTTGTTTGGAGAATCTGGGAAGAAGTCAAACAGGGAGCTGAGGAAACCACAACTCTGTTTGGAGTTACAAAATTAGTGAATTTTCACCATGAAATATAACCTAAACCGCAAATATTTCATAGCGGTCTGAGAGAACATTATCTATGGGGAATTTTATACCATGCAAAAGCAACATCAGAGGTATGGTGGCCATATTTTAGCAAGGCTCCAGTATGTATTAGCCACTCCTGGTTGCTCCAGGGATGAGTGGCTCTAGTTCTCCAGCTGTTCAAGTTTCTTGGGGTCTTGTTCACAAGTGAGGGAAGAATGGAGCGTGAGATCGATAGGCGGATTGGTGCAGTGTCTGCAGTGATGCGGGCTCTGCATCGGTCCGTCGTGGTGAAGGAGGAACTGAGCCAAAAGGCAAAGCTCTCGATTTATTGGTTATCTACGTTCCTACCCTCACCTATGGTCACGAGCTCTGGGTAGTGACCGAAAGAACGAGATCGCGAATACAAGCGGCCAAAATGAGTTTCCTCTGCAGGGTGGCCGGGCTCTCCCTTAGAGATAGGGCACGGGCATCTGGTTATGATGCCCCTTGGACGCTTCCCTGGTAAGGTATTTTGGGCACGTCCCACCGGGAGGAGACCCTGGGGTAGGCTCAGGACATGCTGGTGGGATTACATTTTTTCACTGCGATCGCCTCGGAATGCCCCCAGATGAGTTGCTAATGTGGCTGGGAAGAAGGAAGTCTGGGCTTCCCTGCTGTGGCTGCTGGCCCCGCGACCCGACAACGGGTAAGCAGCAGAAGAAGAAGATGGATGGTTTTCATGAAGTAAAGGACATCTATATTTCTCTGTGTCACTACATTCATGGTAGCTACCTAATGTGCCCATAATGGCCACTACAAGACAGTAACATTGATGAAAAGCCTGAAAAAGCACAAATCCTTACCATCTTTTACATCTCTATAAAGGATTGCCTTGGCATAAACATATGCAACAAGTTAGACACAACACCTGAAAGATATACTGGGCGGCTGTTGTCCATGCAAGAGTGCAGAACAACACACATTCATCAGTTGAAAAGTTGTGACAAAGTGAATAACTGGTTGTGTTTTCTTGAAATTTATAAGGTCTAAGTTGCTTAGATACAAAAGAAAGTGTCCTGTTTTTGTTGTCTCTAAAATACTTGGAGTTTGGCTCACTGCAGTCATGAAGTGGCAAAAATGTTTTACAGTACCTTTAATTTGCCAAGACATTCCTTGTTCAGAACTTGAATTCAACCTCCAAAAGTCTGAACCTTTTAAGGCACGCTTCACTCCAAACATCAAAGCTAGATAAGTATGGGCTCATACTGATAAGGAGGAGAAGGATCTGTGTCTACATTCTCAGCCATTAATCAGTGTCACTTAAGGAAAACCCAGCCTCCCATTAGCGTTCCGCTGTAGAGATAGCAGCTGACACAAAGGAGGAGGATCAGGCCATAAGACAAAACTCACAGTAGCCACATTGCACCTATTGACCCCTTTATGGCAGATGCACCCCTTTTGTAAAGGAGCTAGGCATCTGTCTTAGCTGTCCTTCTCTCCCACCCCCTTTTTTTCTTTGGGGTGTGGCAGCACAGAAGAAAAAAAGGAGGGATGGAGGAAAAAAAGGAATGAAAAAGAAAATGATTCACTGCTACGAAGGCATTGTTAGCTAAGTGTATATCACTCTCTTTTCAGGATGCTTTGTGATCCTTCTTGCAACACACAGAGGATATATGCCCATACAACACTCACTACACATATACACATTATTTATCTGGCAGGAGGTGGGGAATTACTGCAATTCTAGAGGTTGCAGAGGGAAAAAAGAGGTGTTTCACTTCACTTGAAAAAAAAGAAAAGAAAAGAAAAACATGAAATTAAAATGCAATTCTTCTTATTTTACCCTGTGGGTATTGTTAGAAAAGCTGTCTCATAAAAAGCAGTTTTGACTAATCTGATGAGTGCATCTGCAGAGAAGACATGCTTTTAAGTTACATTTCACTTAAGTTCAACAAGTTTTTTTTTGGCCAAGAAAAGATCTTTAAATGTCCAATCTGTTTTCAGATAAAGCTATGACATTTTGTAAAATAAAGATGATAATAAATCAAAACCAACAGCAAATATCTATAAACCATTTAAGCCTTACATTTGATCAAAAATATAAAAAAAAACAGGTAACAAACATTGTTAAAGAAATTCATATCAAATTTGATTCCAGCAATATATTCAGAAAAAACAAAAGGGGAAACGACATGTTTACATCATCTGTTCTTTAACAAAAGTTTGTGTATTCTGGAAAGTAAAATGTTTTCCCATTTTGTACTGATTGAAAAGATTACAGATGCTCAACATTTTGGAGTCTCTGTAGTTTAATCTCATAATACTCTGTGTTTTCAGGGGATGACAGATCTGGACTGCAGGCAGATCAGTTTATTGTTTGGACTCTTCTGCTACATCCTGATCTTAGTCCCAATTTATTGCTTTGGTTAGGAGCCTGCTACACATTTTCTGAATGCACAGTGTCTCGGTTTTTGATATGTAGGGTTTCCTGTGATGGTAATGTAAAAGTTGCAGGATGCAGGCTTGTATAATAGGCTCTCGGCATGATGGCTGCATCACTTCATCTACCTCTCATTTTACCCCGATACACCCATCACTCTGGAACAGGGTAAATCTGGACTCATCAGACCATTAGGGTTCTTCCATTACTACAGAGACCAATCTTTATGCTCAGTGTGAATTGAAGCCTTTTTCTCCAGTTAGAAATATTGGAACTGCTCTTACTCACACTATTAAACATAGACCTGAGCTTAGGCCATACAGGTGGCCAAACTAGCATCAGTGATTGTATTCCACACTAAAAACATCTCAAGGCAAACAGTTTCCCTCTATGCCAGCGGTGCCCAAGTCCAGTCCTGGAGAGCAACCATGCTGCAACGTTTAGATGCTTCCCTTCTCCAACACACCTGAATTAAATGAATTACTTGTTACCAGGCCTCTGCAGAACTGAATGACATGCAGATGAGGTAATCCTACAGTGGCCCAGAAGTGTCACAGCAACACAAAAGCCACAATACTACACAATCAGCTGCAAGACAACACAATAACTGCTCACTTCTGTTGTGGCTAATATATTGCTATGACACTTCTGGGCCACTGTATAATTCAGCCATTTGGTTCAGGTGTATTGGAGAAGGGGTGCATCTACAAGTTGCCGGATAGTAGCCTTCCAGGACTGGACTTGGGCACCCCTGCTCTAGGCTTTAGTCTATCTTCCATCCATTCATCCTCTACCGCTTATCCGGGATCGGGTCGCGGGGGCAGCAGTTTAAGCAGGGAAGCTCAGACTTCCCTCTCCCCAGCTACATCAGCCAGTTCATCCCGGGGGATCCCGAGGCGCTCCCTATCTTATATCAGCTTAAACCCAGTGCCAGTTCTGAACCATGTGTTTGTGCCATCTTAAGATATTAGGCAAAAAAATTTAAGAGCATTTCTAAAAGTTTTAATTAAAAAAATCTCATGTAAGATCAGTGGTAATATAACAAGTAAAATGGTTGTTTGGCTCTTACAGAAGTTACTCACACAACAATAAACCTATTGAAAATGTGCCCAGCCTGTAATTCTGTGGAATCAAACACTCCTGAAGAAACAGTATAAATGTAGGACATTTGTTTTTGATGTCTCATGAAGGACCACGACTAATTAAAAAGAACTGCTACACAACAGGTCATGAAAATGTCAATAAATGGTACACAAACTCATGTTAAAAAATGTCTCCAGAGATATTAATTCCAGTGAAAATTTTGTTAAATTTTATGCCATTTTTCTTTAGGCTCTGTGCCTGATATTCCAACCACGGTTGACCAATAAAGCCTGTCTGGTCCAGTCCATCTAAATCCAGTTCAGCTTAATTCAGTTCTTTCCAGCCCTCCTCAGATCAATTTTATTGACTGGAGTCATGCCCTGGGCAATCAAACCCAGAACAGAGTACCCTACTTTAACCCACTTCAGTACAATTCAGTAGTGTGGCCCAGTTTAATTTAGAGTTGTTGTTTTTTTTTTTAGTTCATCCCTCTCAAACCAAGCTTAGATCAACACATTTCAGGCTGTTCTCCATGGCTTCCTTCCTTAAAATCCCTGGGCTCTGGTGATAAGGTAGTTATGTAGTGTGTTTGTGGTTGACAAGGGTCTATAGATCACAGCGAGCAGCCCTACTTCTTCCCTTTTCTGCTGAAGATGCACAAACGGAAGCTTACATCATCGTCTTTGAAGAAGAACATTGATCGTCACAACAGTTCACAACAATAGCAAGGAATTATCAGGTCAGCAAGGGGACATTGAACTGACACTCATCAATATGCACAGAGGTTTGCAAGTGTGTAGTATCAAATAAATGTAGAATTTTTTCAAAGCATTGAGAAAAAAGTCCAGTCCATGCTACTATGCTATTGAATCATTGACAAGGGGAAATAGAATACTATTGATCTCTTCTAGAGGATTGGATTTCCAGATGGGAGAGGATACTGGTCTCATTGTACAATAGGAGCAGCATATAACAAAGTGGACTATATATAACCCATAACAGGGAGTCAATAGCAGGGAGAACAAATGATACTGTGGCTAAATGCAATCTATGAAACTAATTCCTCCCATCAATTGCAAAATTTGTCACATGGATCTCTTAATAGTGGGAGAATTTAAAACAGAGGTTTTAGGTGCAGAGGACACAAGTCTAAAGTATGCATCCACTTTTCCTTCTTGGATTCCTCTATTCTGCATCTTGACTACTTTGTAGCGTCATCTGTTTTTTCAATCTGCACAAAATTTTTCTTGCATTGTCACGACTGCTACTTCTGTCTACTGTGAAGCAGTTGTTTCATGCATTCCTACTCTCCAAATACAAACCTTTCATTTATTTCAGCTCACTATTTCTCTTTATTTGTTTTTCAGATTGCAGTCTGCTTAGGTTTACTTCAACAGGACTCGTAAGCCTAATTTTAAAAAGTTTTAAAGTTTTAAAATAAAACCCTATATCCTCAGGACAAAATGCAAGCCATGCAAACCAAAGGATTCACTGGTAAGCATACTGAAGCATTTAGCAAGACTCACAGAGATGTGATGCTCTAACACTCAGTGGTACTCCAATACTTGGAGATATTTGTGACAGTCACAAGATCAGATACATGATCAGGCGGTATGACTATTTAGCGCCTCTGCTACTTTACACTGCAAACTACACTTACAAACTAAAGCCCCAGAATTGAGTCCAGAAAGTAAAAAGTCACTCCAAACAAAGTGAATGAGTGAAACAGAGCAAATAAGGAGTGCGAGTGGAAAAACACACAGAAACACAATTACAACAGTTATTTTATATCTACAAAATAACTTTTTATTAGTCTCCTATGACATCAACTGAAGTATTAACACCCAATATTTGCATTTCCTCAGTTTGCATTGGTAAGTTACAGAAAAATTAGAAGCCAATTGTACTTATTTGTGTCTGCCAGTTTTTCTTTTTAACTTTAATTTTATGTCTTTTTAAATCTCTTAAGTCATTAGCCTGATAAAATGTAAAATAATGTGTGTTATTTTTTGTCTATTATGCATGCAAAGTTTGAACTTCCCAGCTAATTCAGGTATTCTGACTACAAACATTTCAATTTTAGGCTTATTTCTCTAACTTCAAGCCATTGTGTAGTACTCTATTGTGGCCCTTACCCTTGGAAAGTTTGCTGAAAAGTGGCCCTTGGTTTCCTGTTGGAAGAGAAAAGGACCAATTTCGGTTTTTCCACACAATAGCTATAAGTCTGTCTGAAGCTTTCAATGAATGAAAAATTAACGAGGTAATAAGTGGGATCCTTTCTGACGGCTCAAAATGAACATACTACATCTTCAATGATTTGATTAAGCAGCAGATCAATAACATGCACTCCACAAAAAAAGAAAAAGATCATCCCAACAGAGACACAGCCAGGGTCTGACTTTATTTGTACTTTAGAGCTGGTCAATAATGGAGGATGGTGTAAAGAAACCATTAGTGTATGAACTAATGCCAACAAGAATGGTAATACAAGATATAGCGGAACAAAGGTGGACAAACATGATCCCAGGCTGCCCAGTATCAAAAGAAAATGTGCAATAAATGTTTTTCCCCACATGTTCAGTATATTCAATTCAAGTTGCAAGTAGATCTGAGTATCATCCGCATAGCAATGGAAATTTATCATCAATAGTGGGAAGGATATCCTGGATTTTTACTCTAATAGAAATTATTTTGTTTATGAAAAAGCTCATGAAATCATCAGAGCTAAGAGTTAAAGGAATACATGGCTCAAC
>JBBBVU010000004.1:25455772-25468699 GCA_037177055.1 Atherinosoma microstoma
CAGAGAAAGCAGCATCATTTTCCACACGCATATTATATACACACACACACACGCATTCTTACTATCTTACTATTAACTTGACTTTAAGTTACAAGAAACGCACATCAACAGCTGGGCTGCGCTCCCCATTTTCACACCACCTGAGGTCAGCAGCTGCAGAACATCAAGCGTTTGACCCCGGGAGATAAGCTGGGGGTAGGAAGGGGTTAGTAACAACACGACTATCCTGCAAGATATATAAGAAGTTAAGTTCAAGGGTTCATTGTGAGTTCATGAACTTTCTTTTCCTCTTTTTCTAAACTGACTTTTGATAAAGAATTCTGTTTGAGTAGCGGTAAAAATACATTAATCTGGCAGATCAAATAGAATTTTCAAACAATCATGCAGTGTTTTTGTTGTCAAATGCCACCCTGCTGTTGCTGGGCAACCAATGACTCGCCTGTGGTCATGCAACAAATAAAAAAAACACTAACGGGATGCTGGCCGGGGAGAGATCTGGCATGTGTGTGTGTGTGTAAGTGTTTGAGTCCTGGGACCATCTATTACGCAATCCGAGGAAGCAGACGGATGTGATATGTCAGAGTCCACGTCTGGATGAGATCATTATGTGTGAAACAGAACTGCAGACCCATCCTACCAGTATGATCACACACATGCACATTTGTGGACACAAACAGCTGCACACTCAGAAGTTTCTATAGCAACTCCAAACAAATAGTCCACACAAGTGGTGACCCCACCCCTGCAGAAAAGAGGGAGAAACCAAGACATAGAAGCAAAAACAGACATAACAAATTAGATAGAAAGTGAGAGCTAAGATGAAGGAGGCAATGAGGGGGCGTTACATTAGTGCGCTTCACTGTATGTGTCCCCAAGTCTGCTTCATAGGATAACAGACGTTTAGAAACTCTTCACTATGTATTTATATGACTGTGTAAATGTCATTATTTTTCCTAGAGGAGCCCAAGTTGTGTTAAAAACGTACATTTGCCGTTTTATTCCTGCACCCATCTTCCTCATTCTTTCTAACATACTTCAAAGCTTCACATCTGAAACAATCTTCTCTTGTTGATTCATTTGGAAAGCTTTGATTTCACAAGACTGCTGAGGAATTGTGAAACTCCCTCATCCCACCAGTATCCCACAAGGCTTTCATGTTATTCCACCAAACAGGTTGGGAGTCTGAGCACACAGAGACTGCATATCCAGCCTCCCGACAGGCATTTCCATTCAACTTAGTCATCCAGAAATGGACAAGAGAGCACTTCAACAATAGATCTGCAGCTTTGTGCCAAACTCAAGGCCGGTTACTGAAGCCCAGTAACTTCCCGGGTCAATCAAGGTTGAAGACGCCCACATCCGCAGAATTAAAAAAGCAAATGGCAAATAGATGTTTTGTTGGTTGAAAAGAACAAGCTTTGACCACTTTGGCATTTTCCCATTTTTCCAACATGAAGTACTGTATGTCTCTCCTTCTGTTGTCGAAAGATGGGTTAGATTTAACTAAAACAGTCCACAAAAAAAGTTACTGCTTATGGTGGTAAGCATAAGCAGGATTTACTAATGCTAACGTGCAAGCTCCCACATGTTTATAAACCACGTGAGAGCCTGAACAGTGGACATCCAGCATCCACACAGAAGTTACTGCATGTCTTGTTTTAAAGGGCGAGCTTCTACTAGATGTGTAACATGTACAGTATATCTCCAGGAGGTTTTAAATTTGCTCGGCACAACACAGCAGCAAGACCATCATTCTGCTGCTGCAGTGCTGGACAAGCCAAGAAAAAAATTTATTTAAAAAGTTTTTAAAAAAAACAGATTTTCCAACAAAAAAAAAAAAATCTAAAATGGTTAAACAAAAAAAATTGTGATATATATGTAAAATAAATTTTTTCTGCCACCCCTACTCTCTAACTAACCTATACGACATCGATGTCTGTGGTCTATCGTTTATTGACTGGATCTCAGTTAGGCGGTTAATGAGTTCTGTTTCTACCACAACAGGAAAGAAAGTATGAAGAATGCTCGTCAGAGTCACTGTCACTGTGCCATGACCCTTACTATCACAGCTGACCGCTCAATAACCTGTCAGAGGAAAAAGAGCCTTGGGATTGTATGTGTGTGTGTGTGTCAGTGAGTCCCTCCGTGTTTCCGGGCCTGTCAGGTTTGAGCCTCTGGGTTTCCGACACAAATTCATACAAAGCATTCATCCCGGAAAAGAAAGTGGCAGCATGTGATGCTGATGACATCCAGAAGGTCAGGCATCTTGGTGCTCAAGCCTCTGGGGTCGTTCTCTGTCATGTCAACAATTGATACACTGAATCGCTGTGCCTAAAAAAACCCAACACGGCAGAAGATAAGAAAATTTAGTCTTTGGGAGAACTCCAGCAGTTGTTTGAAGTCGCTGTCTATGCTCATATGGACGGTGAGAAAAAAAATCATGGCAGATGTTGTCCCCATTGTTCAGTGTTTGATTTAAAATTAATTTCATTTTTGTTTCGGTAACTAAGCAACATGGTCTAGATGTGGAAATAACTTCAGAATCCTGAAATGGCTCAAAGAAAGAAAGAAATCAGGAAAATATGCCATTTCATATGTAAGATCTGAACAAATTATAAGTTTGAAGTGTTACTGTGGGTTGCGGTGGTTAGCACTGTCAACTCTCAGAAAGAAAGTTTCTAGTTTGAATCTCATCTGGGGCCTTTTTGTGTCTGAGGCAGAAAAATCACCCCCCACCTCCCAAGTAAGAAATGACTCAGCAGTAAAAGACTAAAATCCACATCCACTTAAATATCTTGCACCTGGGAATGCCAACCCACACAGGTCAGCATTTCTGTATCTGCTCAGACAAACTCACATTAAGTAACAAACTGCAGCACTAACACCGGCAAAAAGCAAAACGATGTCAGGAGGTAAATAGTCGTGATTTATTTCTCCATATTTACACCTGTTAGTGATCTGTTGTTGTGATCGGTCATCTGATGTTTCCCAGTTAAGGACGTGCAGATGTTTACATGCAACAGGAGCACTCCCCCCCCCCCCCCCAATTCTGTTAGTTCTTTTTCAGTGGTGGGAAATATGCTGGAAAAAGCAAACTTCTGGTTAACGAGTAACATCTGAGCAATGTGTTTTACTCATATAAGACATTGGAATGAATCAGTCGTGGGTTTAAGAGCAGCAAGTAGTCATAGATTTAAAAAAAAAAAAAGGCAGTTCTGAATAAAAGAAAAAAAAGTGAAGATGCATCATTCATTATTTTGTAATCATGCTGCAGCTCTAATTGTAAGTGTATTGAATCATGTGATGCTCCGCCTTCTCATTGTTACAGGGGTGGATCCATTTCAACTCAGAAACATCAAATTGTTGGTTATTTTCTCAGCTCACCGATTCAGAATCTCAAATAAATTAATTTCTAATCAACTAAAGTGATAAAATAAATGACATTTTAAAATGTAGTTAGTAAAGTGCTATTTTTTATTCTTTCTTTAAACCAGAAATTACTTAAATGTCTGTCAAAGATGGTTTCTTATTTGTTTTAATTCTAATTCTGTGAGAAATGATCTATTACAAATTGAATAATAATATTTCATAAAAGCCATACAATCATGAGGTAATAGTCTTATTCTAAAAAAAACAATTAGGAAGGAATTATGTCAGGGCATGGGTGGATTATGTTGATGGCCAGCTTTAGTTTATTCAGGCTTACAACTTTTTCCCCTACCACCAGCCACCACCGAATCCACATGTGCTTCTGGTATTCCCAGACTTCCTGGTGTAATTTTTCCCATTTGTGGTTTGTGCAATTAATTCTATTCATCCCTTTTCTTCACCGTCTCCTTATCACTGTTATTTTCTGGCCACCCACATGTGTAGCCTGCGGTGCTTCAGTGTCTCTCTATTCCTCTCTCTTGCATTCACACATACGAGTGTTTGTGTGTGTAAGATGGACAAACTTCCTGTCAGGATGCGGGGTCCAGCAGAGGGGCAGCGGCATGGAGCTAGAAGTCCCAACTTTCTGTTAGATCCAAGTGTGTCAGGGTTTGTGTGTGAGCTGCAGTGTGTCTCCTTGTGCTGTAGGATGCATTCAAGTGCAACTGTCCACATCTTGATTGCTCCGTGCAGCCAACAGTCATTTTATTGGCTGGAATTCTCCATCATCAAACAGATTTCACACGTAATGTAGCAGAAATCTTTTTTTTTATATTCATAAATGCCTCAGTGACAAAAACTCCCAAAGAGCCTTTTTTCTGCACCAGTCATAACAGGCAGCTTCACTAGTCTATACAGGCTTGTGATGATCACAAGGAGAGAAATACTTGTGGGATGACACATTCATCTCTATCCCTTGCTACATCTCTCCAAAAGAACATTATTTAAACCTCAACAAGATTGACTTTTATTGAGCAAAAGCAGCAATACCTGAACAAATAATGAGTAATCAAATAAAGTATTCACATGACATGTCAGAGACTTTCATGTATACTATGAATCAACACTGTAAAATTACAATTTCGCAGAATTAAAACCAACTGTTATGGATTGTCACCAGTTAACCAAGTAGACCCAATAGCTGGACTTCTACTTCAAAAGGAGTTTAATTACAGGATTCAAAAACAAAGGCACTCCAGAGCCAAGGACAGGTGAAGGCTGGAACCATCTCTTGGATCACCAAGAGTGAGTGGAAGAACTGGCACCAAATGTAGAATGGCAGCTTCTTTTAAACTGGAAACTGATGATGATCTGCAGGTGAGGAGTAATCAGCACTTGATTCTGCCTGCCACTGCAATGGAAGGCCTGTGCCTGAAAGGAAAACAAAACAAGACCCTGCCCACAGAGTGGGCAGGCAGATCCCAACACCAACTAAAGGAAAATTTCAATCTTCTCAACCATCACATGATGCCCCAAGCTGTTTCATATGATGTTTTTATTTACAAAGCTGTATTTATAGGTCTTAGAAAACATCCCTAACATCCAACTAGCTGTAGCTTTTAATGAATGGTGCCCCAGATACATTTAAAAACAATCGAAAACTCATGGAATGTACAACAACTGCATTAATTCACAGTGCCAAAAATTGTACAATTACTACAGTTTTTATACATGTCTTCATTTGTGTGTAGGCTGATGCAGATTATGTGATGACTTGTGCCATGTGATGCCATCTTTTGCTGACTGATGACATTGTTTCCACCCCTTAACACATATCTGACGTATTTTCCCTTTTCCATTTCACTCTGACTTACATATTTCTAGAGTTTTGAAATGAATGTACATGGTTTGGTTTAAGATGTTTATACCAGATTGAGGATATCAGTGTATGGGTAGTGGTTCCTCTTTTTGATATGATACTGTCAAGTAGATTGGAACTCTACCCTAACAACACTATATATGTACATTTCACCTGTTTATAACCCAGAATAATAAAGAAGAGGACAATTGCACCTAATTTATGTGTTCTTGTGACAATGGTACTATAATTATTCCCAATGTCGGGGATGAAACACTTCTCAAATGTACAAATGACTTCACAGAAGGTCCAGCTGTTTCCTGACACTAGCTTTGGGTTCCCATTCATACACAGCGTACCATCCATCCCAGTCAGGAAGGGCTTAAAGGATACCAAGGGAAAAAGTGTTTCTCATTGTTCCGAACAAACCGTGCGCTACGTGACTCATAATCACAGTGGAGACCGAGACCTAGTGATGCAATCAGGAAGGAAAACTTTAAAGCAAAGATGAACCATTTGACAACCGGCACAGCTGAGTGGAAAAAGGACATTTCCTGTAAAACTGCCAGACTGGAACTGGCTGTGTCAAAGACATTGGGGAAACCTGAAAATGCAGTCTCTAATCTTGGGGGTACATTAAACATAGCCCTATCATGGCATCGATTGGATCAATCTAGAGGAACTAAATTAGATAATGCCGTCTTCAAAACCATCCTCGCTTTTTTTCATCTTGACATTAGGATCTTCACACACACACACACACATCTCAAGAAAGACTGAATGAAAACTGCTTGATCTAAACACAGCTATTATAATGACAGAAAGAACTCTAAAAAGGCAGAATGAGAGCAAGAGATTACACAACTGATGGCAGATCATAAAGCATGAAGGATTATCTTAAAAACCTTGAGACTTAGACGTCTAATCATTTTCCTGCTGGGATAAGGATTACTAAGACATTCATTTAAGAAAAACTCCTGCCAGCTCATGGTTACCAGGAACTAGAGTGTGTCACTTTGAATGAGCATCAACAGGCTCAGCCCACTTCTCCTGAAACTTTACTCTGGAGTTTACTGCTGGATGCAAGATACTATCGGACATAAATTCAGACAAAATGACTATAAGCTAATATGTGAGCAGCATTATAAAATGTAGGGGCTGAAAAAATTCAGGATTTTATAAAAAGAAATGCTTGAAGTGACCAACCACTTTACCTGGTTTTATCCCAGAGAATGAGAACAACTTGCTGCTGCATCGAGCGTTGCGCAACCCTGAGAGCTTCTGGTGGTTCGTTTTGCCACTGATGGCCAGCAGATTTCAGACACTGATGAGTCTGACACTGTGGTCATGGGAAATGGATTCAACTGAACTGCATTTTGAACTTATTAACTTTAAAAGCACAGGAAATCAATTAAGAGAATAACTCCTCTCTGCACCCGCTGACTGTTATCTAATAACTTTGGCATATGGGACATTTTACACACACCAAAGACTAACTTTGAAAATGTTTGTGACACAAGATCTCAACCCCAGGATATAATCTTCACCTCTGGTATGAAGGTCTGCAGTTGGTCCACAGTCCTAATGCCACACCAGCTTTACAGACATCCTGAGTAATGATTTAAATTGGCACCACGTGTAAGTCCATACTTGGATTCATGTAAAGGGCCACTGGCTTCTGGGAGGGAGCTTTTAGGCAAAAGGGAAATGTGATTCTCATGTTTCATCTTAATTACCCTCAGATTTGTCAAAAAAGAAGGTAAGAGAAAGGATCACCTCGAGGGATCCGCAGTGTAGAGTCAGTTTGAATTAGAAATGATCAAACGCAGGAAGTAGACAGCCACTTTCCTGTGTGAAAGACTGAGGGACATGGAGGGTGACCTCACTGAAGGGCTGTTGCTGTGATCACGGTCTACTGTCATAATGAAGGGGGTACTGGCAGTGAGAAGGAAATCACTTTGATATATTTTTCAGCTGTAGAAAGTGACACCACAGCTATGCACAACTTTCTCATTTTCTCTCACTCTTCATAATCGCTGACCGACAGCAGCAGAATCCTCCCTCATTTCTGTGATGCCTTTAAAATTTCCTGCAAAAATATCTTGCAAAACATATTTAGTAATGAGACAAAACCATGGACAGATGGATGGCACACTCATCACTGCAGTTAGCCAGTTAGAGTATCATCTCTGGAAAGGAGAAAGAAGAGTTGAGTCCGTTTACAAGCTGCCTGATGGAACATGCAGGCCTATCATTTCTGTTTTTATATCACAGCATCTCACTCTTATGTTTCCTTTGGGGGTAATCAATGAGCTTTTCAAGTCCTCTCTTCTGTTTAACCAATCACAAAAGCCGCCCACCAGCGAAATGGTCCCATCTCGGATCTGGTGTTTAAAGACGAGCGTGAAGGGATCTTTCCACAATTATTATAAACGCATTAGATTTATGGCCAGTAGGCAGGCGAAGTCTGGCTATGTAGAGCACAGAGGAAGTAACTCGTCACAGAAAATGAGACACCATCTGAGGTCTCTTATTAACAGCCAGCTACACTGTATGGCTTTAACAGAGGGTTGTGTATAGGAGTCACAGAGGGAAAATATGGTTGTCAAATCAGCTGCTTTTATATGCCTAAAAAAGCTTCTCATTTGGGAACCACCTTATTGGTGCAACAAACACTTTTATGCCCATCAAACTGTGTTTTCTTCAGTATTTTTTTTTTTCAGATACAACTACTAAGAACAAATTCTGTGCATTTTTAACAAGCTGCTTCTGGCAAAACTGTCACAACACAACACTGGCTCATCCCTTGAGTTAGCGGCCTTTTTTAAGCTTGAAATATTCGTAGGTCAAAGTTATGTGGCTTCACAAACTGAAATAAATCCCACATTCCCACGAAAGTGAGTGAAATTGCAGCCAATGTCCAAGAAAACTTTGAAAAACTTTCAGAAATCCTGGAAACTAATTGTTACTGACCACTTTAAAAGATTCCAAAAAAGTCTGGCTCCTGGGGGTTACATGTAAAAAAAAATTCAGATTAGCTCAAGACTTTTGGTCTATAGTGTAAAAATACCTTCACACGTCACTGACCTAACCTCTGTGTGCATTTGTGGTTCATTTGATTTATGCACATAATGACTTATTTCTCACTTCTAAAATCATAACAACTTTAATGAGATACCCTAAGTTTTTTTTTTTTTTTAATTTTCAGTGTTTCCCTTCTTCAGATTTTTTACAAAAAGTGAAAATGCACCTACAACAGCTGCATTCAAAACTTCTTACTTCCTTCTCTTTCTTGAGCCTGACTTGTTCAGACTGTCTTTATTTCAGCTTCTCTGCTGTCACTTTAGTTTCAGCATCCTTCTTTGTTTCTCCTCCTGCCTCCAGCCTGTGTGTGAATCCGTCCGTCTCTAATCCTCATCCTGCACGGCTCACTGAAACCTTAACGTTCATTTGTGCAATTCTTTGTTCAGAGTCCAGTAGAGGGTGTCAGCGTTGGCCTCCTCCTCCCGCCGACTCTCCATGCATCATCCTCCTATCCCGTGTTTCCCCCTGGAAACCACTTCCGCTCTTCTTCCATCCCTCGGTCCCTCCACCCATCTGTCTTTCATCTCCTTTGTCCTCCACCAGCTCCTCCTCCTCTCTCACATTTTCTTGTTGAGAAAAGGACAGTACAGCGTCCTGGCAGGTCTCCACCCTCCCGCATGGGCGGAAAAATAAACAAGCGTCCACATGTTCCTAAGGAATTTTAATGACTTCCATATCTCTGGCTACAGTACCTGCCAAACTCCAGGCGGCGTGAGGGGAAGCAGCAAACTCTGAACGGGCCAGTTTAGCGGCAGTGATGACGAGCTTCGTGAGACGGAGCCAAGAAATATCCTTTGAAGCAGTGAGCAGCTTTGAGGCCAGACCACTGAGACATCGAATGGACGAAGCTATGAGCTTAAAATGTAGGACTGAGGTTGTATATGAAAATGTCTAGTGTCGTCCACCCATACATATGAAAGAAAGAAAAGTGGGACTGTGTGCACTATGCCGCATCCGGTGAAAGTTTTCTTATAGTACAGACCGATTTCATAAACAAAAACATCTTGTATCTTCTAACTTTCATGTGAACCTGACTGCCTGATTAAAACTTCACACATGTGCACTTGATACCTGTTTGAGTGCATCATTTGTATCAACAACAAAAGAAAAACATCATCTCAGGGAAACCACTGGGGATATTTACTCAGCCAATTCTGAAATGGAAGCCTTTGCAGTAAATTTGTGGATAATATTTAGCTTTAGAGGACGGCGAAATCTAGGTGTTGAGCCTTTGTTGCCTATGCTGTTGTAGTGTTTATGAAAAGAACACCTACCACATAAATGAGTAAAAAGAGACATGCAATCCAACATGAGCATCTTCACTCATGACGCAAAGCCATGTATCAGATACACACAAAGCCGATATATGATCACATGCTGATGTGATGCAGATTTTTGTTTACACAGCCCTGAGACAAAAAAAGATTTTAAAAAATCCTGAGCAATTTGAAAATCTGCATGGTGTTGAATGATGCTTCTCACCATAAACACAGTCTATCAAGCACAGATTGCCAAGTTCCTGACGTGCCCTTGAATGCATCACGTCTCATATGCTTTCTCATACAAAGCAATCCAGATATCAGATTTTACAAAAATGTTTTTTTAAGCTTAAGGTTTAATCTTTAGGTACCACATCTATCCTGTTAAATGCTTTGCCACTCAGTGGGTGTGTCCATGTTCATCTAACCATCCATTTTTCATCTATGTATTTCCTTTACACGCTGGATAATATTCAGGATTGCAGGAAGCTGGAGCCTAACCCAGTTGCTACCAAGCAAGAGGCACCCTGAATATATCAGCAGTCCATCACAAGGCCAAGACAGAGATATGCATAGCAAACACACTCCTAGGGATAATTAAGAATCACAGGATAAACTAGTATGTGTGCTATCGGACTATGGAAGGAATCCTGAAAACATGCCAAGATTTCAACCAGGAACTTTCTTGTCTTCTGTTCAGGTACTAAAATTTGGCAACCAAATGATTAAAAGTTAATCATTGGTACCTTATTCTTAATCAGTACCCTTAAAAGTACCCAATCAAGGCTCAATGTATACCTTCAGTTTCAACTTCTGCAAGAGTGGTTCAGCTGCTGTTATAAAGTAACTTTATTTGCAGGATCTAAGACAACAGAATTATGTTTTAGACAATTTGCAACGATCACAGAAACCAACAGGTTTGTGCTTCTACCCTTTGACAGGAAAGGTTTCATTTGGCAGCCTTTAACTGAGAAAGAAGGGGAACTAATGTCACAGTTGTGTTTGACATGCTGGAGGTCACCCAGCCATAAAGAAAGGTGTCATATCTGATTTCTATCCTGCGCTGGAAGGTCTCCGGTGGATATGCATCCACCTATGGTTGGTTTATGAGTTAGTGTGTGACTGGCGGAGACCACAGCTCTGCTGTGTTTCGTGTCCAAGAGAGGCTGCTGATAAAATCCCAGTTGAGAGTGTATTTTAATGAGGCCATGACCCCCAGACTGTCAGGTCACACCGCAGAGACCTGACCTGAGGGGAGACAGGGTTGATGGAGGTCTCTGTCAAAGCCCAAGGCGAGGACATAAATCTGAGGAACTGCTGCTGTCAGACTAAATACTGAGATATAAACAGAGTGGGAAACAAACAATTCAGCTCATGCATGGAATAAACTGTCCATCGTATCCCCAAACTGTCTTTTTCTTCTTATTTTAACTGCTTCTTTACACAGATTGCTCTGAACACTAAGTCTGTGTTGCATGTGTGTGCTTTCCTCTTGTGTGGCCTGCTCTTCACCATCATTAGCAGCATATTACAAACATCACATAATGTGTTTTATTACAGATGTATAAGCAGTGGGGAGCAGCCGGCCCACTGGCAGGACCGCTGTTTAGATTTCAGATCTCCTAAGTCTTGTTGTTCTTTCCCCTCGATCTGGGACTGGCCGCAGAGGAAATTACAATACAAGGGGAAAACAACAGATATTCATAACATCTCCCACCTACCCACCCCTTCCTGCTCTCTCTGTCAATTCCCCCTGATCTATGCAAAACTGGTCTTTTTCTATAGCGCTGGTTCTACTTCCCACAAACTGTAGATGAACCGATGAGAAGTCCAGGTTCACAGTTGTGACCTCTGACCCATGAAATTCATATGTCGCTCCATCTTGCATAAACTCAGGAAGCTCAAACAGTCATTGGGATTTGGTTTCTCCCCTCTTTTCCCTCTCTGGACCCCATCTTTTCTCATGCACAAGGAATCTGGGGTGTGTTTTCCAACTGCAGGCCCTCAATGATTAGTAGGCTCTGAAATGCAGGGTGTGAGAACTTCTCCAAACTTGTTATGCTGGATCTTCATGCCTCAAATCCAAAGCCTTGTAAGCTGAACAATTTCTTTCATTTGACCAATATAGGCTCCTTCTTGTTTTTTTTGTTAGTTTTTTTAGTTTTTAGACAATACAAGCCAAGCTCAAATCTTTAAAATCCCTTCTCGGGCTGATCAATGAGCTTATAATAAATAGGTCAGGATGAGTAAGTGGTGTGACAGTACAGATGATTTCCTACCATTGATCCAGTTCCAACAACAAACGTAAGAGACGAGGAAAGAAGCTCATTCTCACAGCTGAGGATCAACTTCATGGAAAATAGGATTCCCAGAGGATGAGACCCAATAAAAACACAGAGGTTTAACCTTGAAACTGAAACTAAGATGTAGTCTGAGAAATTCTCTTTTCTGTACTTTTGGAGAGAATAAGGCAGGTGATTTGGAGTTTCTTTACTTTTCCTGTCTTAGATCCATGTATGCAATGTGAAATCAAATTGTACTGCACCACTAGATTACTGACGTCTCCTTGCATTGCTTGCACATTTCTGCCACCGACAACCACCTGTTTTGCGTTCATATTTTGGTGGAGACACTTTCAAAAAAGGCTGTGGTTGTGGTTAACACACTCTGCTCTAATAATTAGGCTTGGTTAAAGCCAAACATCCAAACCACAGCTGGTTCCAGTGCTGAGATCTTTGCCTCCAATCTGATGTAATTCCCTCACTGGGAAGTGTGGTACGTCAGACTGGAGTCCTTACTCTCTGAGGTCTACTCATATCTCTTTCTGAAAAGGGAAAACCTCATCCTGATTTCAGAAATGACTTCCAGGTTTGAGTTAAGAAGAAGGGCAGAACGAAAGAAGCATAAACAGAGAGCAGCAGAGTCAATGTGCCAGGACAGAGAAGCTCCCTATGCTCTTAATCCCTGATTTACTAAGATTCCAAATAGCGAGCGCTAATTAAATTTTCCCGCAAATATTTTGCACCTGTTGTGTTTCCATGATTTGCGGCGGATCTCCTAAGATTGATTGCGCAATTGATAGCGGGCGCAAACAGCCTCATTTAAATTAGGATTTAGCGTGCGCAAATGATTCCCTGTAGAAGGAGAGCAAGGAAGTCCCAAACGGAAAACAAATGGAGATCGAAATATTATTAGAATAGGCAAATAGAAATATGGCAAAGACATCTTAATGTGACCAAAAGGACTGCAGTAGAGGGTATTTGACAAAGTAAATTCAGGCAGGCCCTGCGACAGACTGGCGACCTGTCCAGGGTGTACCCTGCCTCTCGCCTGATACTTGCTGGGATAGGCTCCAGC
>JBBBVU010000004.1:25481202-25502572 GCA_037177055.1 Atherinosoma microstoma
TAGATAGATAGATAGATAGATAGATAGATAGATAGATAGATAGATAGATACTTTATTGATCCCAAGGGAAATTGTAAGGCAGACAGAGAAATATAACATAACAGTATAGTAATGCATTTAGATGATAAAAACTAACTCATATTTTCTTGATGACTACCAATCCAAAAATCTTTGTTTTCCACTTTACTTCTCTTAAAAAGTCACTTTAAATATGAGGTTAACAGTACAGAACAGTCAAAAGTCGATACCCGAGGGCTGCTGTCCTGCAGGTATTCAGTGTATTCCTGCTCCAACACACCTGACTCAAAAGAAATGGATCCAACGGCCTGTGAAGTTCTGCACAGTGACTCATTCATTTGAGTCGGTGTGTTGGAGTAAGGATACATTGAAAACCTGCTGGATTGCGGCCCTCGAGGACTATAGCTGGACATCCCTGGGTTACAGGGTCTATTTGAAAGGACGTAATAGTCAGCTAGCTATCTGAATGGAATGAGACAGCGTGTACAGCGGCTATGAAACGTCAAAAATTTTTTTTTTAACTTTCTGTGCGGGAAAACAGCCAAATATTTCAGCCTCGTAAATTCCAGCTTTCAGACATTTCTCCCTGCAGCTGGTTTTTATATAATCTTTGCTTTCAACAAGCTTCTTCCTTCTTTCTATTGGACATTGATTAAATTAATTAAACTTGAGAAAACCTTTTGTCCTTTCCCGTCCTTTCTTTCTGCTCCCTGTGTTTGACTTCTCATTGGGTAATGAACTTTACTTTTTCCTTGGACTCTGACCTGTCTGGGTCTGTGTCCCTGTGCAAACTGCCTCACCTGATAAGGACTGAGTGAAACTCAAATACGGTTCAAATACTTACCGTAATACTCTTGGCTTCAGTCCATCCATCTGTATTGATGGTAACCTTTGCCATGCCATTGGCTGAGGTACGGCCCTGCACATTACCAGGATCAACCACCAAAGCAACACCTTCTGCTGGGCTGCCGTCATGATTCACAACTTCAATCTGTCATAGAAGAAATAACCACAAATATGTCATGTTTGATCACATTTTATATCTTTAGAACCAGTTTATGGTTGCAAACTGCAGCAGTTATGAAGTGAAATGTTATTTACAGTAATCCAGAAACCATGAGTAATCATCTCAGAGCAGCTAAGGTCATCAATGACCTCTAAGTCTAAGGTTTAATATCAGTTTTTACCGTGACATCATAGACCATTCCAGGTTTAAAATACTTAGGTGTTCTTTTGAAATGAATGTTGTAGGGTGATTTGACAATCTTGATGGTTGTCATCTCTTCCTCCACCATTTGTCCTCCTGTTTGGGACACATGAACATCACATTCAGGCATTTACAGCAAAATACATTTTTACTCGCACACACCAGTTTAACCTTTAAAATCTGTTGAAGAGAATTTTTAACAAAATCTTTCAATCACACAATAGATAAATATACAATTTCTTTCTCAAACATAATTTCCTGCAATTCGGCTGATTTTAAGATACCAATGTGTATTTTCTACATCAATATAGTGGAGATGCATTTATGGAAAGGTAAAAGGTAAAATCAAAAACTGAATGACAGTTTAAATTGGAATAGAAAGTAAAGTAATTCAATTATCTGCCATTTTGTACTGGTTTTCAATATAAATATTTAAACATAATCAACTCTGATGTCATCTTTTGGATCTTTTTTTGGGAGGTAACCTCCATGATGTGAATATAGGACATGTTTTTATGTTTATAACAATGATAAATAAATTCTTAACCTTTAAATTTTATTTATTAATTTCTGCAACATTTCTGTTCCTCTCTTTTAAAATAATCACATCAGTTTAGTGTGGGGAGCATGCACATCTCAGCTATTATCTGATGTTTTCCCAAAACATAATGGAATTCAACTTTTGACAACGTCATCTAATTGCTCAAAACTAACACATGAAGCTCTTGGAATAATTAAAAAAAAGTCATAATATTGCATCTTATTGTTTTTCTCTTTTACTTGGCCAGTGATAAATTAGAACAGTTTGGGAGAAAAATTTTATTCAGCATATCTATGAAACAACCCCTGCATCTGGACAATGTTTTTCTTACCACTCTCTGTCAGCACATTAACAGCTACATATATGGAGCTCCCCATTATGTCATGGATGTTGGGAAAGGTCTGTGTGATGTGATCCCTCATCAGCTTAACGACTCCCGCACCTCTCAGGATCTAATAGAACATGATACAAAAACAGGTGAAATAATCCATTTGGTACTAACATGTGACTTTCATGTTTAAGACAATCTAAAAGTGAAGAAGGGAGCTGGGAATGTGAGAAACAAAACCAAAACGGACAAGATTCAAAGTCTTAAATCATGGACGAGAACAAACTGTAGAATCTGTCTACATTTGGTTTGTGCTTGGGCTTAGAGAACGAGTAACATATACGTCGACAGAACATTCAATAAACCGGGAAATTAAGAGAGAGATGCATCACATGTACTAACTGAGACTCTTTGGAGTGAGCTTGGAAATTGCCTTTTATCACCATAATCTATAACCCCAAATACAGCGTAGGCTGTTCCATCCACTTCTTTACCAAAAGTGTACCTAAAACCACATTTAAATCACTGACTTACAATCAAGAAACCTTCAAAGCACTCAAACGTTTATATCATCTCCTCCCAACAATGAATCAGACTTGGTTTTTGCATCCACAAGGCAAAACCTTTACTCACATAGCTTTGATGTCGACTGTCAGTGATTCACTATCCATATAGAAGAAGGGGGTTGAAGGTGTCAGTTTAACCTCAAAACTGGGAAGCACTGTAAAATTATTTGTTTTGCATGATTATCTATATGCCGATACAGTTAAGTGAAAACAACCAATTTCAACAGATATATTTTAGAGAGACTCACCATATTTTTTAACCTCAAATTCTGCAACAAAGGTCTGATGTGGGTTGCTTTGGAACTTCGCCACCACTTTCCACAGTCCGTATCTACACAGCAACACATAAGATGCATTGAATACAGCGATGAGTTGCCTTACAAAACAAAAACTGCAAATTTCCATTTAAAAACTTTCTCATAATAGGCTATTTCAAAAGATACACAAGTCATTATAGTTATTAGTTAGAAATAAATATATACAAATCCAAAATAACTTTTGTTTTGATTGTCTTTGAATGTATTTGAGACCACAATTATTCACTCGCAAACAGTTGATTTTTCTTTTCACAAGTCATTATTGAGTGTCATCGGTCAGATTTAATGCTTCTGACAAGAATGCTGGTGGTCATTTTGAAAATATATTCAAAAAATATAACACTTATTAGGCTTCAGTGACATAATTTTGGTGGTGTTCTTTAGTCAGTTTGATTTATGAAAAAGATAATAAAAAGCATTTGCTTGTAATACAGTCTTTTGTTTTACGAAGTTTGAGTTAACTCAAGCCCACATTGTCGTTTTTTACAATTTCAGATTCAAAATGAAACTAAAATTGTTTTAAGAACTAACAGAAATAATTTAATTCTTAATGCAAAAAGTTTGTTTTTGCCACTGCAAATAAAACATTAATAGATATTTATGTTAATAAACTGCAGAGCTTAAAGCAGTTTAAATTCATCACACATTAAAATACGGCAAGTCTTTTCAAACTATTCCCTTTCCCTGGTCATGATTCGAAATATAAAAAAACAAGACAGCAAAAGTAAATCTCCAAACTCGAGTGTTCAGTTAAAAATGATGAAAATAAGAAGGGAGTGTAGCAACAACTTACCTAACTATACCACCAAGAGAATATGTTCCTTCGAAGATTCCTGATCTCAGCCTCACAATGTCAGAAAGAACAGTGATACCGTCAGAAGTCTAGAAAATAAACAGCATTCAACATGTGCTAATGGTTCCCATTATCAATCTCACAGATTCTTTAGAAAAGAAAAGTTGAAGTAAGATATATTTTGCCACTCTGTGTTGCTGATGTTTGTGTGAGAATAAATTTTTTTCAAAATAGAGATGATGCTACCGTTGTGTTAATAAAAGATACATTACCACAATCTCAATGGTCACTGCATCTTCCAGTTGACCTCTATTTTCTATCTGCTGCATGCCAGACGTCAGTCCAAAGACTCTATACTGAACTATTAGAGAACGAGAGAAAGGAAAAAACTGTTGTCAACAATTACTTTATGTCTACTTTTTTCTTTCAACTGTGCATAAGTTAACGTGCCTAGAAATCATTGCTAACAGAGATAAAAGGTTATTTCACAGCATATTTCTGTTTTTAGCAAGTGTGTTCTTTTTTGACTCTTAAAGAATATTTCTTTTATTTCACACACACAATATTGTACATCCCTCTCTCTCTCAAAACTTGGCCTTGACAAGTAAAGTTTCACCTTGCGTGTAAATTTACTCAAATGTTCTTTCTCAGTTGTACAAATGTACTGCTCTCCTGCTCGAACCCTTTTTCCTTGTTTCAGGTTTCCTCTTTGGCTTCTGTTTGCAAACTAGTCAGAAATTCCAGCCAATAAAACAGATATGTGATCTGCACTCACACACTGTAATTTTACCCAACATGGAAACAACTGTCATTTTGGCTCATAAGCCTGGAAGCACTGTCTTCAGTGTGAAAAACGGATGTTTCTCTTTGATTTGGTTAAAATATTGTTTGATTTCAACTCCAATTCTAAAAAAAGTTGGGATGCTGTAAAATGTAAATAAAAAAATGGACATGATTTGCACATATCTTAAAACTATTATATTCCAAAGAGGACATAAACAACATATTAGATGCTGAAACTGGGAAATTTTTTCATTTCATGGAAAATATTTGCTCATTTGATGGCAACAACACGTCTAAAAAAAATCTAAACTGGGCCAACGAATGGCTGGAAAACTAAATGGAAAACTAAAAAACAACCAGAGGAGCATTTGACAAATATTTAAGTTAACTGGCTTAGAAAAATGTTCAATGAGCAACAATTGACCAGGACTGTTGAGCAGCTAGAATCTTGCATCAAACAAGAATGGGACAGCATTCCTCTCCTAAAACTCCAGCACTGGTCTCTTCCGTATCCCGGATGTTTACAGACAAATGTTAGAAGTAGAGAGGATGCTACCCAATACTAAACATCCTGTCTCAACGTTTTTGAGATGCGTTGCTGCCATCAAATTTAGAAATGAGCTAATGTGTACATTTTTGTTCTTCATCATACTTCATTCATTTTGTCAGGACTGATGTAGTACTGGACTCACCGTCGCTGTCCCGAGTATAGATGGGCTTGTCAGTTTGGATGAAGATGTAACCGGACTGGAAGGAGACCAACACAACTCTCTCCAGCAGTCTACCAGGGAATTGTGCTTGGAGGTAAACATACTGCTTTATGTTGGGATCCTTACTGAAGATTTCAGTGGGGATCTAAGAATAAAGAGAAAGTGTAAATTAAAATATCTCTAGACAAAAAAAAGTGTTTACAAAATGTGTAACTGTGTGTTATAAGCCAAAAGACTGTACAACTGTCCATAGAACGAAGTATGAAACTCAGAAGTTGTACTTCTTTTGAATAGAAATGTTTATACTGTGTTTTTGACAGCAGTCCGATCTGGATTATTATCCACATTTAAAAGTCATTTGTAAATAAAACATTGATTCTTGCTTGTTTAAAAAATATGTGGAAAATTAAGAAATGTGCTTCGATCATCTGTTTTTATTTCACATCACGTCGAATCATTTTTAAAAGCAAGACTTTTAAAGCAAAACAGATGCACAGATGGACACAAAAAGAATAATTTACTGTAAGTTTAAAGACCATTCTTAACCAAATATAGATGTTAAATTACCTAATGTTAAGGGTTGTTTATTGAAATGTATTTCTGGAAAAAGATAATCAATTTCTGGATTGCTGTCAACAAAGCAAAGGACAACAAGCTGGTGATTTACGACATCAGTGTATTCAGCATTTGCAGAGTTTTCCTCATAAGCTGAGAGCTCTTACAATGAAATATCTTTTAATGGTAAATTAGTCATTAAAAAGTACTTCACCTGGATTTTCACTGAATCCTGGTAATGTTTTGCCTTAGTGAGGATCACAGATGTGGATTGCAGAATGGCTTTAGTCGGATAGCTCTTCACAAAGATTTCAACATTAACATCATCTTGACTTGTAGAGTCTTGAATCTCAACGAAGATGTTTTCGGTTGTTCCTGCTCGCAGCACGTTGGGGGCAGACATCACCTCCCTGCAGAGAAAAGACAGACACAGTTTGTGGTTCTGCATGCACAGAGACAAGCTGTTGTTAAAGATCTTTGAACTTATTTATACTTAATTTACACATGCTATGTGAAGGAAATTGTGTTTTAAATCTAATGCAGACAATCAGCAGGCTTCAACTTTATCTGCTTTAGATTGGATGATCCTCTCACTAAAATGTGCATGTAGAAAATCAAAAAGCTTTCACAAGAGCCAAAACCTGTCTAAAATAAAGCAGTTTAAGTAAGGCGCATTTTCAGGTTCAAGACAATTCAAAGTGCTTTACATAAAACATTTAAAGCATTACAGATAAAAAGCAGCTAGAATTACAATAAACACAATAGTTACAATTACAATAGTTTAGAAGCTGAGAAAGTTCTCACATGAAGAAAATAATGTACAAAGTTTGGTCATGTAAAGAAATCTTCTCTCTTTAAAGAGTGATCACAATAGAGGAGGGGCAGTGGTCATTTTGATCATATCAGCTGCATATAGTTGCAGAAAAACTCCATTTTTGGTCTCACTGTGAAAGATCAACCAGTTCTACTTACATCTGTGATGCACCGGCCAGAGAAATCAGAGAGGACAATGCAACTAACTTCATCAGCAAAAGCTGGATCCAGCACATCCTGCTACCTGGACCCATATCTGGAATCGGTGTAGACTTTCTCTCTGGGACACACTTTTATTCAGTTCTTGTACTTTGCTCCGCCCACAGCCTCTGCATCATCCAGTTCCAAGTTTTTCTTGCCAACAGAACAATTTACCGTAAGTTTAAAGATAATTTTAACCCAAATGATCCTTCCTCCTGTTGTTTCACTTCACTCCTTATGTCAAGTCTTTCCCAAATGTTTTTATAATATTGAATAATTACCTGTTTTTGTTTTGTGCAAAATCAAAATTTTTCTTAAAACCAACACTGAGCAAAAAACAACTTCATCATGCCCTCAGATTTTCCAAAAATGTGGTTTTGCATATAACGTTTGATTTCCTTTTCAAAACCTAAATAGGCCTATTGTTATTTAACATTTTAATGAAACCTTTAAATCAGGCATGGCCAAATGTGGCCCGTGTTCAAATTTCCACCAGCCCACAGCCTATGTCATAAAAGCAATGATATGCGGTCCGCCAGCACTGTTGACGAAAGTATAAAATACACATGTACAAAAACACCATTTTATATTTCACCAGGAGATAGCTGTAGACTTGTGGCAGCACTTCGACCTGCACCACATCTTACATCAAAACCAGACCTGGCCAACATGCTGAAGTCCAGGTTTCAGTATCACCTTCACATCAGTGCAGGCAACTTATTTTTCTGTCTTCTGAGCTGAAAAAATTCTAAAATCTCAGTGAATTGATTTTTTTGTGACAATCAAAAGCAAAGGTTTTAATCTGCAACGAGTCTTTCCTGTCCATGTTTTATTTGTTTCTTTGTTTTTTAAATTGACAGTTAAACCAGTTCTCATAAACCTGGCACTTTAAAAATTTCAATCAAATTTGGTCTGACATTTCTCACTTTTTACTTTTTGACATCTGATTCAAAATCATGAAGCATTTCCTCCATTTTTGACGTTCAATTAAAAAGCCAGAGGAGTGATGCGAGGATTTCTTTTGAACTTCTGAATAATACAACTGCTCGTGTTATTTTCCTTTTCACATGTTTGAATTTAGAAGTTTACTGTGAGGATTTAATAGTGAATATTTAATGTTTCAAGTTAACCTAGATATGTTAAATCTTGTCAAATTTTTTTTAAAAACATTCTCTTTAATAATTTTATGTGGTCTCTCAAATATAAAAGACAGAGTGATTTAGGTAAAAAAAACAAAAAACTTGTTTAGATTTATTTGTGTTCAGAAAAGGAAAGTATGCCATTTTCAATAAAAATTTCATAAAATTGTCAGGCTGAATGGTCGGCCCTGTAAATTTAAATTCACCAAATCTGACCCTCTTTGCAAAAAGTTTGGACACCCCTGCTTTAAATGAACAACTGAACACAGTTAACTGGTCAATAAAGGCCAAAGTCTGAACATTATACTTCAGATATCCGTTTAATAAGACATTTATCTGTGATATGTGACAAACTTGAAATGCATATTTAGGTAGTTTATATATTTCATTTCTGCTTTACTTGCACTTTAAAAATATTGGCAGTTACAAACACAGCATTTTGTTTCACTACATTAGACATCCATATATTGTATATGCATTGACCATCATCTCTATGCCGATGCAGGTAGCACGATGTTGCTCAGTTTGACACTCTGCATCTGTGGGCCAGTACTCGATCCAGGTTCTCTCACTGAGCAGATACTGGTATCTGAGAAGAAGAAAGTAAAAAATACATTAAGACCTTCTGTTGCCAGGCCAACCACAGAATACAACATCGGAGTTGGCTTTAAAAAAAAAAAGACAAAACACGTGAGAGATGTGTAGAAAGCAAAATGTGTATAATAACATTTTATCATTTTAAACCACTTTGACCAATGCCACACAAAGCCTCCAGACATTGATATTAAAACTGATACTGCTTCTGTGGTATTAAGTCCAAACCATGAAGATGAGTTTTATAAATTAGATGCAGTGAGTTGGACAAATTAAAATTAAGTCCTGCTTAATGTGCAAAATCCATCATCTGGAATCAGGAACGCCTGGACAAGCTGATAAAAGAGAAGGACACAGAATTGTGAAACTGGACAGCCTGACAGCTGCTGCAGACTGATTAGACTCCTATCAAACCTGTACTACACACCATGCACCTTCATTTAAACAAGACTCCATTATCGTGAAAATTTTCTACTGCTTTTTATTTGTATTTATTGCTTTTTTAAAATTTTGTTGATACTGCTGAAACTTGTGAATTCCTAACTGAGAATAAATAAAACATCTCATCTCATGAATCCACCATTGAGAAAACATCAAACAACGGTGTCAATGGCAGGACTTCCAAGAGAAAGCCAATCCTCTTCAAAACAACATTGCTACCTGCTGGAGTTTTCCTAAAAACTAAACAAACTAGAAGACTGGTTGAAAAAAAAACCTTATTCAACCAAGAGGTGTATGTTAGGAGATCACCGCATTAGTATAAAAACTTTACATATGTCACATATGGTGGAGTAAGGTTAGCTTGCCATCACTGATGGAATGATATTTTGAATTAGATCATTAACTCTGAAGGAAAATGTCAGAAAATGTGTCTGTAAAATGAATCTCAGCAGAAAGTTTGCCATTCGGAGACAACGAGTCACATTCTACACAGTCATTTAGCAGACACTTTTATCCAGAGCCACTTACAATTGAGCACACCAGTGATGCCAACACTGGAGGCTAGGAGGGTAAAGTGTTTTGCGCAAGGACACGACAACCTTTGTGGTCTTGTGCCGAAAAGTGATCGTCTGCCAAAAATCAATTAAGCGGACATGAGAGCGCCTTTAAAACTGGCCCCAAAAAATTACTTTCAATGGCTGCAAAACACTTGAGAGCCAAATGAAATAGATTAGTGTCCAATAAGTGGCACCTGCCATCAACCCTTATGGTCTTTTAAGGTGGAATTACTCCGTAGAGTGGCAGTTTTTAACCCAGGCAAAAACTGTCATTTTGACTAGCTACTAATTCCGCCTTAAAAGGCCACGAGAGTGAATTTGAAATACTAGTTGGCTAGTAATGTGTACAGTGTGACTTTGAGGTAAATTAGGCCATTTAAAGCAGAATTTATCTAAGAAATTTACCATCATCTCAGTGGAAAGGATTCTTTAATAAATGAACACATAAATCATATTATTTTAGACTTTATGTTGTAAACGGAAAGAAGAATAAACACAGAACCAGAGCAGTGAAGGAGCAACATGCCTGAATATCTTTTTACAAATGTTTTTAAGTTCTACTTGATGATTTTTTTATGAAAACCTATCAGATTCACAAACATTTTACTGAAAAACGTGTTTCTTTTCTTTTGATTGGTGAAGATCAATCTATCCGAAAGTTAAAAGGACTCGCCCTTCTTTGCACGGGTAAACGCCTGAAAATACGTTAAAAATAAAGAATCGCGAAACTGAAGGGCCGTGTGCAGATACAGACGGGAGTGAGACATTGATTAGGAAAAAACAGACAGAATGCCAAATAAGGAAATAGGGAAAAAATAAAAAGGAAATGCACTGAAACCTGTTTGTCTTTAGTTTTAAAGGAACAGACTTGGTTGTAACACATGTTGCAATTCTAATCATATATAAGCAGCTTTATAGTACCAGTCAAATATGTGGATTCAGTGGGAAAGTGTCAAAGTGTCCAAACTATTGACTGGTACAAATGGACAATTAATTTCTCCCAAACTTGGACAGCGAACCTGCGATCTGGTCACATGTGAGTCCTTTAATGTGCACGAGGTGTGCAGTCTATTGAACTGACGGTGTTACGAAGACCATCTTTAGAACAAAATCCCTTCTTGACTGTGACTTCATCTAAGATGAATGAAATGGCTATTTATTTATTCTGAAAAATATAGAATATATTAAAAACAAACTGAACAACAACACAAATGGTGACTGTGTTGGCAGTCTGATGTGCATAAGAGTCCTCCTGAGTGTTTGTAGAACTTTTCCTTTCTGAAGAACAAACCCCGGCTACAAAGATTTTTACGAATGCCACAACCTTTGCTAAAAGGTTTGTAAGAACAATTGGAGAATAAAGCACAAAAGTTGTTTCGAACAAGTGAAGTTAAAGTTAATTTATTATTCCAACTGAACTGATCAGCAGTTACCTTTCTTCATCTCTGGAAATATCTTTGGATGAGCCCATGATCAAATAGGTTTTGTTTGTCTTCAGATCTAGAGCTTCTCTGCAGGATTTATGACTGAGAAATGGGCGAAGTTGACCTTGTGGGATCACATCAATACCTCCTGGAATAAGAATGCAATGTGAAATGAGAGAAAAAGAGAGCAATAAATACGTTACATTTAACCGTGTATATCTAAAAACATCAGAAACAGACCTATGAAGCAGCCGCGATGATGTTTACATGCTGCTGTAACCAGCGGCGGATCTACAACATTTTACATGGGGTGGCAAAGGAGGGGCAAGAGGTCTAGACAGGGTGGCATTAGTTGGATTTACATGGAGCACTTTTGATCCTCCTGTGCGTTCAATCAGCATAAAAGGCGTCATGTAAACTCCTCAGTTCATCTGATTGGTCTTGACTGGAATTCATTTTCAATCCGATCAAGAAGGAATCTCTTTTCAGGATCTCATCAATAGGAAAAACTCAGCATGTCCGCACCCATTCTGATGGTTTCTGTGATGCATGTTCTATCTGCTCATGCTTGAACCATGTTGGGGTTAGATGACGTGAAGAATTTCAGGAAATAATTGAAAAATGGCGTCAGCAAAACAGAATTAAACTGTATAACCTCTACAGTAATGTACAGCATCTTTAGGATAACTGAACATGACAGTTATTGTGCTGTGCAGCAAAACATCTAAGTCTGGAGCTTCTGCAACACTGAGGACAACTAGGTTACTTGGATGATCATTTTTGTATGTGCATATATCTAATAACATATACAGTATTGTGACAATAAGAATGATCTTATAAGAGTTTCAGTGTTCCTCTCTTACAAAATTTCCTCAAATTTAGTTTTTTTTCTTTATCAGAATCATTGATTAAATCACTTAGCTACATAAGTAATGCTTCACATATCTAACCTGATATCACACCTGTAAAGAAGTTTTATCATTATGTATCTAATCTGCACTGGAATTCATACAGAGAATAAAAATACCATGTGGTATAGCTGGAATAAAGGATGGATCCATTTAGACAACAAAAATCAAAACCTGGTTGTTATGACATCAAGTAAGAAAAAACACAAACCGAGTGGCCAGGGCTCTTCCAACAGTGTCATAAAATCTGTTAACTTTGTATAACTCAGAGTAAGGTGAGACTGGTGCTACACCTGAATAAGGGTTGTCCATCTTTAATCTAATCTTCATAACTGCAAGGCTGTTGTTCAAATAGCTGCCAATTATGTAATCCTTGTTGTGTCCTTGTTTCTATTGCGGTTTGTAGGAAGGCAAATTGTTGCAGCTCGGACGAGAAGACGCTGGGGGTTGTAGGACTGTAAGAAGTTCAAATTTGCTTGTACACTGAATGATGAAGGACTGCTACTTAATACAGAAATATTTCAGACTGCAAGTACCATTCTGAGTGACCATTGGAGGCCTAACCCCAGACTGAGACAACATAGGTATATACATTATGAAGTCAATCACCAGAGTTTCTTGTTCATCCAGTTACAGGTGTACATACCCAGGTGTTTTTAGAGATCCTGGATATTACATAGAAACTACTGCCGTTGTTTCCATGTTATTGTTTTATATGGCGATGTCTGCTGTAATGTAATATTACCATGGAATAACATAGAAACAGGTAATGGATAATTTTACAGCCCTGATTCATGGTTATTACATAGAAAGTACTGATGTTGCTTCCATGTTACTGTTTTGTATAGCGATGTCTCCTGTAATTTAATATTACTATGAAATAAAATGGAAACATTCAATGGATAACTTTACAGCCCTGATTCCTGGTTATTACATAGAAACTGTCCAATTATAATTTGGTAATAATGACATTATGTCACCATAATTACTCCTTTATTTAAGTATGTATATATATTTGTAGACATTTCCAGGCAGCTACCAGGAAATTACCACAATATTACCATGCATAGTACTACCAAAAACTTTCACTTTCTTGTTAAATTTGTTACCCTCCTATTGCTGTAGGTTACAGGTACCTTATTACCCTTTAATTTCAGTTTTAGTCTATTGTTACCATGATGTACCCAGTGTTACTATCAGAATATTACCTCGTTATTACTACTGTTAATTACAGAGTATTACCCAGTTATTACTACTGCTAATTACAGAGTATTACCCAGTTATTTCTTCTGTATTACCATCATATTACCACACTTTTACCATACAATTACTGAACTGGAATGTAAAGTGCTACCGGTTTCACGTTTCCAGACACAGACACAATTTCACCTTAAATAAATCGCTTATGACTAAATGTCAACCTCAGCAATAATATGAACTGACAAATGGCTCCAAGCACTATGCTGTAATAACAAAGAATAATTTTCCCTAGTTTGTTCGCAGAATTCAGGATTTTAGTCCACTCGTGTCTTAAGGCGACCTGCCCTCCAAGTGTGGGTGTGGGACTCTTGGCCAGAGTAGAGTGGAGGATTGGGGGAGGCCTCTTTAATTCTCCATGTTGACTGCAACACCATGTGACAGCAGTGAATAATAGTGTTTCACTAATGAGTTCATGTCTGGCACAAGGTCAGGAGGTGCTTATTATGGTCAAAACGTGCACTGTGTCAGAGATGGAAACGAAACAGCAGGGTACCTAAAACACTTTTTTCATTTTAAATGTAATACTCCAGTTTTTGAAATACAAATGTATGAAAGACAAATGTAAGCATGTTTTTAGCCAATCAAGCTGCTGAATACTTAAGAAATATATGTCTTCATGCTAAAACCCTTAAGTCATTTAATACAGGCTGTGAAAAATATCAACATTCAGCCTGATCTCCCAGTGTGGTCCAGAGGGAGCCGTTAAAACATGAAGCAATGGAGAATTTAGGTTGTGAGACCATAAGATCTCCAGAGGAGACATGGAGGAGGAGATCCAGACAAACACAGTTTACTGCCAAACATGGTTTCTTACAACACCCACTCCACAACATATTTCCACTGTAAGCTGCCAGAATCTGTAATAATGAAATTGGAGTTTTAAAAAACATCTTTTAATTGATTTTTTTTTGTTAAATATAATCAGTTTTAAATGCATTTGGGTTGAGCCAATGGACAAAGATCTTTGGACATTTCCAGTTTATTATTTTATAGATTGGAAAAAAGAGATGAAAGCAGTCAAGCTTTTAGAATTCTTTTGTGGCTCTGTAATAATTGTGGTAATCAGCCAGTATAAGAAAGCAAGATGACATTTGGGGTATTTTTTACAAGCAATGCAAGTCACAAAATCTTCTATTATAAATGTACAGCCTACAAAGAGAGCGAAGCCACAATAAAGACCGCAACTGATCTGTAAAGTTAAGTTCTTCATTTTCTCCAGAGAAGTGAAGAAAAACAGAAAAATGCAACATAGTTATTATTTGATGCTCTTTCTTTTCCTATTGAGAACAAAACACAATTTTAGCATAGGGATATATCAGTGGTTGGACATCCATGGAACAATACTGTGAAGGCAATATAGGAAAATTAAAAAAAATACTTAAAATACACAACCAGTTATCAGAAAACTAAACAGTAACACAATAAAAATAAATTGCAGCGCTATTGAAAACACATTTTTTAAAACAAACTCTCATTGTGATGTGTGTTCTGAGTAGTTGTGTCTTAGGTTTATCTGTTGTGTTTTTTAAAATGTAGTTGTATTTTTGGTTAGTGTTTTTTTTTTTAAATCAACACAATATAACTTTCTGACTTTAAAACTCTGTGCTTCTGACTTCTTATGATGACACCTAGACATTCATCATGCACATTCCTTGAGCCGTTATTGCCCTGCAGCATCATGAGGCTGAGAAAGTGCACTTCAAAACTTTGTGTTTCCAGCCCAGAGCATCATGTTATAGCTGCGTTTTGCTTCGTGGCACAATGTCACACTGGTCAACTGGATATCAACAAACTGGGTGTTTTGAATGCGCACCATGGCTGATTCAACAAAGAAATGCAAGAGGACATTATTAGAGGAAGCGAGGAAAAGGAAGAGAGAAATTGGACTGACTTTTACTCACTAGAGAGAGCTCAGAGACGAGGCAGGACGCAAGACAGATGTTGCATTAGCCTTTGTTAAGGGGCGTCAAAGTGCTAAAAATCAGCAAAAATTTAAAGGTTTAGCCTTTTATGTTGTTTGTTTTATTTTCTTAAATGTTTATTTTGGGGGTTCTTTTGTTTGTTTTTTTGTCTTGTTTTTTCTGAACTGTTTTTGGTTTTTCTCTTGCAATTTCTGAGAAGTTTTGTTTCATGAAATGTGTCTTCCTAAATAGCTTCAATGTTTTGTTGTGTTTGGATATGCTGTAATGTTTTGCGACTTATGACCGTCATTACCTGCTGAAAATGTGTGTGTAGATGATTTACACAGACAAAACAAACATTGCTAAATAACACATCTTCCCACGCAAAAAAAAAAAGAAAAAAAGAATGAGGCTCAGCCCACACAACAAAGTAAGTATTTATGGTGCATTTCTTCTTTAAGACCGACTGTCAAGTCATTACAACCCAGCATCTAATGCAGACCCGACCACTGTCAGGTCATGTCAGCCTCAGAGCGCTGAGCTGAAACACTCCTGACTGCTCATCCTCCCTTTACCCCAACTCCATTTTCTCCTGTAGAGTCATGAGGAGGCTCTAATGAATCGGCCCATTGAGCAGGACAGAACTGAGTACTAGCTTTGACGCTTCAAAACTCTATGTATGTGTGTGTGTGTGTGTGTCACTGTGGTTCCACTTTCCCGGCCTCCCAAAACACAAAGCTGTCATTTGTTGCCTCTTTGCACTACAAAAGCTCCGAAGGCCACAAGAGCAAAGAGCAGAATTTGAGTTTGTGTGTTTGACTGCATCTGCTTGCACCGTTACATTTTTGATTAAATGTGTGTGTTTTGTAGGTTTGTGGGAGAAATTACAGCAGCTTTTATTTCATTTTCTAAGTGCTTTTGTGTATGTGGTTAAGATGTGCCCACATACATACAGCACAACCAGTTCGCACTTCTCTGGGAGGTGCCCCATACACATGAATACTACTATAAAACCATGGGACACACACACACACATACACACACACATCCACAAAGCAAAAGATGTGCAATCAATTTTAACAAGACCAGAATGCTTTCTACTTTCTCAACACAACAGCAAACAGAAGATAACAAATCATGTCAAATTTGGATGTAAAACATAATCCAAAAACAGCACATGTGCAATCAGGCACAGAACACAAAAATCACACAAACTAACATCCTCTGCCTGCTGTCAATGTGCATGAGTCACTGAGAATTCAGCTGTTATTTATCAGGGAAACACCCTCTCTGACTGTAATTAAAAAAATTTGTAACTGCAAATCAGTGCGTGTCAGTTCTTGGAAAGAACAGTTTTTGATTCATATCAGTACACAAGCTCAGAAAGAATCTGTCCAACTGCGAGAGCAGTCGGTTAGATGGAAAACAAAGAAAAAAGAAAAAACGAACAGAAATAATAATGATGATAAAAAAACTGAATACATGTGAAAATTAATTCAAATCCTTAAAATCAATAGACAGTTTACCAGCAGAGCATCCCTGTGGTAAGCTGAGCCTGAGTTATTGAGGAAGACAGAGTGGAACATCATTATTGTATTATCCATGTCAGATGTGCCCAGGCTTTTGTGATTTACACCAAAGACTTTCCCTGAAAGGAACTGCGTTCCTGTTTTATCCCCTTTCCTCCTTCTATAAAATCCATCTCTTTGATTGAATGCAGACAGGTTTATGTTTCTGCATCACAGCATGTGCCCACCAACAGCTGCCCACCTCTGCAGAAATTTGTACACATCAAGATCTTCTTTGTCCTGCAGATCCCCCAGTTTTCTAAAAACTGGAGCCAGCAAAGCACGCATGTTGACTTGTTCTTGACTGAAAACAGGGGTGAGAGGTTTGAACCAGGATGCTACAACACAAAGCAGACTGTGACTGTGTGGACAGACAATATAGGTGCAAAGCTCTGCAACTAAATGCACCAGGTAGGAAGGAGGATTTGTGTGCTTTAAAACCATAGTTTCATAAAATCTCATTAAAACCTTTCTATGGCAAACCAGAGGTCTAAAGAAAAGTTTTATTGCACAAAATAAAAATCTATGTTTAGGACGGTCTCTGCCAGGAGCTGCATTGCATTTAATTTACTGGGGAATTTGTTTTTATGAGTTTGTGCCTCGGCATCAGCAATTTCCTTGCTTTGAAAAATGCACTGATATGACAAACATTTTGCATCAACTGAAAAGCATGGGATGGATAATATGTTCTTCATTTAATCAGTACTGTTTTTCTATTTCTCTGTTTTCTTTGTAAGAGGGGCAAAGAAAGTAAAAAACAAAACAATGGCCTTTCCTATTTAAAGGACCTTTCAGCCTTCCAAAACTTGAGGGGCCGGGGGACTTTGAGAACGGATAGTGCCAAACTATGGCCATTTCGGAGATCTCACCGGAACTATATGCTATATGCCATCTTCATTTATTAAAACATACTGATATCTACACATCTTATTCTCACAAGTGTTTCCTTCACTATAACTCCAAAAGTATATAAATAGACCTTGTTGCAAGATACATACTCATTTCATGGGTATACAATTTTCGAGCAGGAGCCTAAAACCTAGGCACAAGACACAAAGGGTTAACATGAAGACATATCCGTCTGAAAATCGTCCCCTTTGTAAGAAATGTATAGCACTAATGTTACTATCAGTCATTGGGTGGCAAACTATAGTTACATCACATGTTAAAATCCAGTGAGCATTCATAAAGCAAGACCAAGAACATTCATTTACATTGAACATAAACAGGTGCGTTTGTCATGAGGAGGTGGCAGTTTGTCACACAGACCATGAAAAACAGCATAAGATGAGGAGACTTCCAATGAGTCCAGCAAGAGAAGGTGATGTCTCTCTTCACTGTCTCAGAGACCTGACCAGCTTCTTTTAATGAAAGGGGGGGAAAAGACAGGAAAGAGTGGGAGAGACTGAAAGAGAGAGTCAGGATGTAAAGAGATCATGCTGTGGCAGTAGAAGAACAGTTAAAGGAAAATAGGGATAGAAAAAAGGAAAAAGGAAAAAGATAAAATAGCAATATCATAAAGAGAAAGAAAAAAAGATGGAAAGTTTCAACTTTTCCCAAAAACAGTTTAAAAGTCGAGTGGTTTTACATCTCAGTTTATTTCTTTTATATATTTTCCTTTATCTTATGTGCTCTGCGTCATATTGTTGCTACCTGGTTACATCACTATTTTATGAGATGCCGAGTGTTTTACACTTTCCAGCACTTTCCAACAGGCATGACTGGGATTAGACTGGTAAACTGGAATGACTCAACAGAAAATGATGTGACCTGCTCTGTCGAGTCTCACAGCTCACATCAAACCAGTCTAATATTTAAAAAAAAAAAAGGTCACTGTATTTTGAAACAAATAAAAAAAGTCATCAACAAACTCATTTCTGTTTTCTAGTTGTAAGAAAATGTTCCTCTTATGTACTGTAAGTGTATATCAGTGTTTATACTGCTACAGTGGTGCACTGTGGCCAAAACTTAAATAATGTTATTCAAAAGAAGGGAGGAGATCAAAAAGACTGATTTAATTCTCATGTGACGAACAGGGATTTTATTTTTCACTACAAAATCACCAAATGCCAAAAGTCAAGATGATTAATTTAGTTCATCAGTGCGTATTACTTCTAAATTTCTGCTATCAGTAAAGGATAAACAGAATCACAGAAAGCACTATGAAACTCGTTAAAGGATTACATCGGCAGCTCTTAATCCACTTTCTATTGTGGAGTAATTTGGAAATGGAGCATTAGGAGCTTAGCCAGATGGCTTTGCTGCTGTTTGCACTTAAACAAGGGTCCAAATCACAAAGATGTCAGATTTAGTAGGATGTCTTCCTGTGGAGGAGCCGATGAGGATATTTATACTCAAACAGTTGAGAAAATATTCAAAACAAGATTAGATTTCGCTTTAAAGCCAACAGAGAAAATTAAATATACTTTGCATCTTTTCTGACCCATGCTTCATTGTTTGAAGAATACTATCATTGCCATAGTAGTTTCCATATTGCAACATATCGGGGCAGGGTAGCCTGAAAGGACTGAATGGATTTTTGTTTTTCTTCCAATTTTGTGACCAAATCCCGACATTTAAAAAAGAATATTTCATTCTTGTGCCATATGTGGATTAGCTATAACAATAAATGAGTTTTGGTAAATCAACTCTATGTCACCTAAAGACTTCTGATAAATCAGGATGTGACAAAGAAGATTTGAGGGTGTCCTGCAGTTTGTAGCACCAGGATGTTAGCAACAGATCTTGTAGACCCTGTGGTAAGTGGGATCTTTGTGGATTAGCTTCCTCCAGATTCTTTCAGATTGCTTGTGTACTGTATCTACGGGGGTTTGGAGGCTGGTGAGCACTTCAGAGTCCTTGTTGTTTTCTTTCTGTCTTTCCCATTTTTTTCAACAAGATAAATAGTATTATTTACTTTACATTTCAGTGGTTTTAATGTAGTGGCTGATGAGAGTACAAGCAGCCAAAATTCTAGCAGCAATCCATGCTGTATGCTCCTTTGTGTGTGTGCAACCAGCATAGATAGGCTTGCATGAAAAGCCTCCAAAAAGCTGGTAGCATGTAGACCTTGGAGATGACATTACACATTAGCTGAATGCTTATTGGTTGAAAGTTAGCTTAAGCTGGAAAGGTATCTGGAAAAATCATCTGATGGAGGACAAACCAAGAAAAACAAAGAAGCAGCACCAGTGAAAAGCACAGACTCTACCTGCATTGGACATTATTATCAACAGTTTAACTCCACTGAGAATTTCTTTTGAATTTTTTCTACTATCACTTCTTTCTTTTCCATGGCAGCGTAAAGCAAAAAGAACCAACAGTCCCAACACAAGCAAGAGCAGCCCTTCTGTCAGATGGTCCAAACATTTCTGAGAAATATGCCAACAACAGGTCACGACACGTAGGCAAATGTCTGCAAAGCACCAACAAAATGCAGACACAGAACCAGGAATGGACCGCAAGTCTGCAACAAGCCTCAAAGAAGTATTCAACACATTCTGTGACACGTCAGTGAGCAGAGCTGAACTGATTCCTCCAAACCCAACAAACATGGAAATGTGTCCAATAAGGTCTAGAGTAGCACCTGATGGAGAAACGGGGAGAATAAGAGGGTCAAATATGTCTGAGAAACAGGGGATAATAGGAAAAAATAAAAAACATACAGTGATATTGAAGTGTTCTGATGTCTTGCTGAGAGACAGCTGGACTGGGGAGAGCTTTGAATGACAACATACCTTTTACTCTGGGTGCAGGTCTGCTGAAGTAAAAGCCAGCCAACTGCTGACAGACAAGTCAAATATCATGTTACAATGCCCCCATTACATCTAGGCTGAATAAACCCTGAGCTTCACAGTCGGTCCATTCCTGTGCTTGAACTTTTCAAAGACTAATGTCAAAGCTCTGGATATGAGGATGCTGTTTTACCCATGAATACATGAAAAAAACTGAAAACAGTCCAAATGTAACTCTGAATATTGTTCGTTCTGCACAGTGAAGGCCATTCATCACAGAGATCAGCCAAGCAGGGAGGACTTCAAACTTTGAGGGTTTAGTGAAGATCTTATTTAGAAAGTTGAGAGGTTCGCTGGTTATCTCATCAAGATAACAGCAAAGAAAACTTGTCCATAAAGGGTTGGGAGGAGAGAAAGCTAACAATCACCTGACCCAGCAACCTCAAGCCCTGTCTCCAATAAATATCAAAACTACAGTTTTTAACAGGAAAGTTTAAGCAGGAGTAGAAAACATCTGTCACATGGATGCATCATTATCATTAAAGCTTACTGTTGGGACAGACATTATTCTAAAAGAGACAATAGCATTTCCTCGGTTGATTTTCAACAATCCAGGAATTTGAATGTGTTGTCGGTCTTGGACATAAAATACCCTTGTCCCAGACATCTACCCAGTGTTATACCCTTTTTCTGGTACAATCCTTTTGAATGCTTTAGAAATGTCAGATAGATGTCAGCATTCAATTTACGAACAGAAATACCAGCAAAAAACTTGATGCATGCAAAAAAAGTGAACACACTGATTTATAAAGAATAACAGTGAAACACAAACAGGCAGACGGAGGCCTTATCCAGGAATGTGTATATAAAACTATGTCTGCAAAAGTGGAAATGAAGCTTGGAAGTTGTGACTTGTGCAGTCAAATCTAACAAAAGTTTCCAAGGCTCGACAGCACAAGCAGTGAAATAAACTGATATAAAGCTTGGATTATACACTTAAAGCTGCTCTCAA
>JBBBVU010000004.1:25508404-25522656 GCA_037177055.1 Atherinosoma microstoma
TAGAGTAGAGTAGAGTAGAGTAGAGTAGAGTAGAGTAGAGTAGAGTAGAGTAGAGTAGAGTAGGGTAGGGTAGAGTAGGGTAGAGTAGAGTAGGGTAGAGTAGAGTAGAGTAGAGTAGAGTAGAGTAGAGTAGAGTAGAGTAGAGTACAGTAAAGTAGAGTAGGGTAGAGTAGAGTAGAGTAGAGTAAGTACAAGTGGAAAAGGGGCTTGAGAGTATTTCACAAAGCATTTAAGCACTAAAACTAGCTCCTAAACTTGAAAATGGTTAGGAGTAGTCAGGAGTTACTGGATGTTTGTTTAAATTGAAAATAAAAAATGTTTTAAAAAAAAAACAGTGAAACTTGCGGCCTATATTTTATTTCATATCTTTATTTGATCCAGCATCACACCACCTGCAGTAGGATGTAGCCTTATTTCTTTCCGACCCGCGGGTCCCGCAGGTGTACAATAATGTTGCCCACCACCACACAAGCGAACCAATTTTCACAATCCGCCCTGCTTTTAAATACCTGTTTGATATGCAATTGAAAGTTTATTTTATTTGGCCTGAAAAACGTGCGTGGCTTTTTTTTTTTACATAAGATCGCAGGTCATTCATTGCATTATTTACCCGCCCCCACTTGCACTGCAATTAAAGTGAAAATGTCTTGATCGGACCCGATCTGAGGACACCCGGCGGGTTATGGGTCAGTCCACACTTCACTGTCCTGCAGTATCTCTGTCACGGATGAATTTACTGACATAGACCTAAAACAACCAAAGGCCCAAGATAACCAATCAGAAACGTGACATCATCCATAGCAACGGGGTCAACTCCGCCCTTTCTCTTAGCTTAGGGAGTCCTCTCAGTTCCTCTCTGCAGCTTTGTAAACAGGTTTTAAGAAGGAGCTCTTAACTAAAAACTTTTAGAAGTCCTCCTAGTGGTGAGATAAGATTCTTTGTGAATACGGCCCCGGGCCTTCAACTTACTTACGTTGATAAAAGTCAGGGACAAGATAAGGGTCAGCTCCGCTCCCTGTGTTTTTAATTTTGTGGCTGAACAACTACCTCATTAATCTGATTCTATCAGACAGGTTTAATGAGATGCTGTGAAAGCTGTTGTGTCCACACTGTTCAGGCCTGTTATTCTTTGACGGTGTGGTGGTTCTAGATTCATTTTCATTGAGAGCTATAAATGAGACGCCAGATGAGCCGTTCATTTCAGCCTATTTGTCTACGCCGTGACAAAAAAGAAGAGAGCCACAGATTAGAACACATAAGACAAAGACTTATTGCTATGGAGCAAAACAATTCAGCTAAACCTGAATCAAAACCACTGGTGTGCTAAATTTGTTTTTATCTTCAGTCTCAGAGCAGATGGCAGATAAGACAGCCTGTCAGACTGTGTTCCCCAGGAAACAATGACAGATAATATTTTGTAAAATGTTACCAAGGTGTAAAAAATCCACTAATTGATCTAATTGATCACATGCAGACAGGGCAGGGTTACTCCATCATAAGCTAATAAGGCATTTTGACATGTCAGCTTTAATATTTACACAAATTCTGGGCTGTTACAGTAAAATTAAAAAAAATTACAGCTCGAAGGACTTTTTTTTCTCCATTGCCTATTCAAGGCAGGACTGGTTTTCCTTCATTGCTCCTTTTGTTCTGTTTGTAAGGTATGGGGCTCAATGGCTGGGGGTCAAAGTTGAACCTCTGAGCCAACGGTAGGTAGTCACACAGTTAAATCTCCGTGGGGCTTAAGGGAGACCGGCACACGCCGCCCTGAACACAGATTGGGTTGTTACGTCTGATTCCACAACACCGGCGTGCTGTTTGAAAGCACACACTGATGTTCTGCAACACTGCTTCTATTTGCTCAGTATGAACAAAGGCAAGCAGGAACGGCTTAACAAAGAAATCTTCTTCACTGCATCATAGCGCAAGTCTCTCCACCGTGATGCTGATTAATGTACAAGCCATGATTCATCATTTCCCAACCTGCTTGGCAGCAGAAACTGGTCTACAGCAGATTCCCTGCCAAACCTGCAGTGACAGCACCTGATGTAATCTCCAGGTGTGTTTGAAGAATCTCTCATAAAGTGTTTTCACTGCAGACAGTAAGGATGCAGGCAGGTCAGTAATACTTAAAGAGGCTAAACACAGTTGCTCAGCAGGGAAGTACAGAAAAAAGCACTTGTGCACACAGGTGGAAATACTCATCTTAGATACAGTACGTGCTGCTTCACATATAACAAGATAAAAGGCTGCTTATTAAGGGGTGCAGAAAAAAAATCGATTGACATCAGTATCGAGATTCTTATTCATGAAGATTCTGAATCGATCCAAAATTTCCAAGAATCGACATTTTAAGACTTTAAAAGTGTTTGACAGAGTACTTTCAAAGCTATTGTTTAGTGACATAGAAATGTTAAAAGTTTGCAACGTCAGCAAAAATAAATGTCACCTCTTTATCAAAAGATTGCTTATGTGTATTTTCAATTTTTGAATCAGTTGATTATCCTTGAAAACCTCCTTTTAGCTTATAGAAGAATGTAATTAATTCTGGAATTGGCACCCTTTGTTACTAAAAGAGTATTTTTTGTGAATCAGGATCAGTTTGAATCGAGAATCGATACAGAATCAAATCGTCACATCAAGAATCAGAATCGAATTGAATCTTGAGTTGATGTCGGATTCACATTCCCATTGCTTATGCTAAACAAACTGAATTGAATTATTTGGAGCTAGTAATTATACTGATACAATGTTAAAGCAAAGGCAGTTACTACACGTCATTAAAAAAAAAACTTGTTAGGAGTGTGGTTGGGGTGGTGGATGGGAATAACCCCCCTACCTTCAAGTATGAAATTCTTAAATGTCAAAAACATTACGCGGTCTGGGTTAGAAATATACAGTAAACTAGATTACCAGCTTTTATACTCATCACTCCTGGTTTCCATCACACGACATGAGGCTAATCAACACAAAACAATTGCCAAAAAGTAAGATGTGGGGACAATTGTTCATATTTTACAATTTCTAAGAGGACTGGCCTATTTCCGTCCTATCTCTCAGATTGATCTTCCTGTTCTGATGGTCTCCACCATCTGAAACCAACCCTGGAAATGTGTCCTTTTAGGAAATCTTCTTTACAAATATAAGAGTTGTTTATTATATAAAGCTCAACAGAACTTGACCGGTAAACACAAGCACACGCAAAGCCCTGTGAAACATTGCAACCTTTTGTTTGTGTAACATGAAGATGAACTCGCTGTTTTGCACAGTTCCGAAATGTACTAGAGACGTTCTTGAGCAGTACAAAGAGAAACGTCTACATTTGCTCCAAACTTTCTGAAAATGTCCACACAGGTCTTGAGCAAAATCTCCAGATAATCAGTGAGTGAGAAAATATGAACATATCGGCACCAAAATATTTGCTGTCACTGTGTGCATGAGCATGTCTATCATGGTGACTCTATCCTAGGGATGGGCATTCGATTAAATTGTCTTAATCGATTATCGGGATAATTAATGATTGATTTTCGATTAATCATTAATATGTTTATATAAAAAATTTGTATTCATAGGCTATATTAAAATGCAGTGAAAGTAGAAAAACACTATGTTCCTTAATTTAGATCCTTATTACAAGATGAACTACTCTTGTGGCAGTTAAACGGGATTCATTCAATGGTTATACTGTAAAAAAAGCGCTCACATACAACTTCAGCACCGGTCTAAAGAAGCATTAGTTTTACCAATTAAAAAAATAAAGTCATCGATGAAATTCTTAACGATCGATTAATCGATCGTCGATTTATTATGCCCATCCCTAGTCTATCCTTTTTATACTGCTTTCTGCTCACTCCTTGGTATTGTACTTACATACAGGAAATGAAGAGCAGTAGTGTTATTAAAACAATAAGGAGCCTTTAACTGCTATTCTCAGCTTGTAAAGAAAACACTGACTTCCAAAGCCTAATTTCTGTATCACAAAGTAAACATTGAACTTGTTACTAGGAAAGCACCAGTGGGATTTATAATGGCTCAGTTCCACTGGGAGTCCCCATGAACATGACAGTGAACCAGCAGTCACAAAAACAGATCTGCCCCAAAGTGGAATGTCTGCTGTGAAAAAAAGTATATTAGGATTACAAGGTCACCTGCTGAGACATGTGCATCAGTACACAAACACAGACCTCTGCCCAGCTGGAACACCTCTATCCCAGACCAAAAAAATATGATAATCCAATTTGGATTAACTGAGAATCAACTGTTTAGAGAGCATTACCAAAACCAAGGCCATGCAGAAATGCAGACAATGTGACCAATAGGTCACTAATTTGAGCCTTGCTGCAGGTATTCAGTGTTGAACTAATTATTTATATTAATTAGTGTTAACACGACAATACAACAAAATCAGTTTAGTCAGAGAAAACTAATCACTGATCCCATAGATCATATTCTGCCCACTTGAAAGAAAAAAAACACGTTAAGAGTAAAAACATTGAACGCAGTCTGTTGTTTTTCTGTTCCTGTTCTCAGTTTAATCTGTGTTGAGTTCTGGCAGTTTTCCTCTCCTCACAAAGTCATCCTGAGCAGATCCATCAGTCGGCTGTATTAACAGGAGAGCCTTACTGAGAGATGAGTTCAAGCAGTACATGACACAACAAGCCTGGATGCAGCCTCATCAAACGCTTAGTATTGTCATTTGTTTTGTTAATAGTAACAGCTTGAAAATGTGATACACTGTTAATCCTGTAACATCCATCTTGTTCAGTCACCATTCAGAGTCTGCAAACTTGAAGCTTAACATAAACTTGCTGAAAGTCACACAAGCCAGAGTTACACTTGCTTTCAATGGAAGAGCTGCACTTTGCTTTCTGCTCAAAATTAATAGACTAAACTTATTAATTAAAATGATTCAGAGACAGTGATTAGACATCCCTCAGGAAGATACATACAGTTTCTGTTGAGTCCAGAAAGTCCATTGCATCCTTAATGATCCCTCCCAACAAGACACTTTCCATTTGAGCTGCTGCCTTCAGTCAGTACAGAACAATAAAAACAGGCTAAAATAGGCTTAAAAACGGTTTCTATCCCAGAATCGTCACTAAAAACTTCAGAGACCTGATTTCATACAGACACAACATACTTAATGAACATTATCCTACACACCATGTGCAATGATAAACCTCATTTACTGTTCTTTCGCACAACAATAGGTGTGTTCCCATTACAGTTTTTTGCAAAATAAAAGCGACATTTCAAAAATTGCGACAATTGCGACATGCCGGTGTTTCCATTGAATGGTGTTTAGTGCATGAGCCGTAATTCTCGTAAAATCTTGTCCTGCGAGACTCCACTTTGAGTTGGATGAAGATACAAGACGTTTTATGTTTTGGAGCATTTCACTGTTGTTTGTTACCAAGGATGGAGGTTATATTTTTCAGTTAAATTATTTGTCAAAAGATTCCCGTCTCCTACTCCATTCATACATTCCGCGCCATCTTTACTCAAAACTGGTCACGTGGCCCCGCTACGTCACATCCAGGGAAGTGGAAATGCGGATAAACTGTTTCCATTACACTTTTGCACAATAATTCTATATCGATACATCTGAAAAACCACCTCATGAGAGCGTAAAAACGCTTTAGCGATATTTGAGAGGTTTTTCTAAACGTAGGTGTTTCCATTAACAGATTTTTATTGGGATATTGAAAACTCCAGCAATTCTAGGGTTAATGGAAATGCAGCTACTAACTGCACTTCAGTTTTGCTGTGAACACTATGAAAACAAAGATTTTCTATACCATTCACTAAACACAGGAGCTGGGATTCTCATCTATCCCTCAGAACAGTGTTCAAGTCTAAAAACCTCTAAAATGTGCAGGGCAGTGGCCCCCAAGAACCAGGATTGAAAAACACTGCCTTAGAAATCTAAATAAATTCAAACCTATGGTTCCCCAATTGGGGGGACTTTGAGGACAGATTTTACCAAACTGTACCAAAAATGGCCATTCTGGAGACCTCGTCTAAAGTGTCTGTACTAAAACATCTCTAATTGTGCTCTGCTTCACTTTCAGAGTTGGCTTTTGCAGAGATGATGTTCACATCATGTACTATGATTTGAAAGAGGTTTAGAGCTACAGCTGCATCATTCCAAAGAGATATTCATACTGTATAGTGAAAGTCTTTTTTTTAGACAAGCTTGAAACTTTTCCCATTTGTGTTATGCGCCATCTTCATTTATTCTTTACCAGTAGCATAGATATTGATATGTACATTTCTTAACAAACCTCACAAGTGTTCCCTTTACTTGGACTCCAAAAGTAATCCAATAGACCTTGTAGTTGCAGAGATACATTATTTCATTATGCATGTGTAATTTTTGAGGGGTTAAAGAACCCCTTCCTACTCCTTCATCAAACTTATGCTGCAATTTGTAATGAAATGTAGTGCATATAATAACATTTCTGCATGTGAATGGGTCAGATCAATAAATGGACAGTACTTTAGAGCGCAAAGGGAACGTTGTAGATGTGAAAACATCTAACCCACACCAAAACACTGGCAACACAAGACTATTTGTCATATTTTCCCCATTACAATCAAGCCCCGGAGGTCATGAAACAGATTTTTTCCAGAACATAGCCTCACATTTAGGCTAAATCCAATGACATCACTTGACCAAGTTGAAAACAAGCATTTGAAAAACACTATACTGTGACAGTATAGCCCATGTATGGTACAGAAACACGGTATGTAGGATATCATATGGCCTTATGTGTGTTTGTGCTTTTGTCTAACCTCCAACCTAAAATGTATCAGTGACCGTCCTAAAAAGACAGAACAAAAGATGGGTTGTATCCAGTGATTTCCTCTACTGAGGTAAAGGAAATATTGCCTTCCCATACACCATCCTGCGACAAGAGTCTCAGACATGCGACACAACACCACATACATCTGTGTATCTCCCCTTAACTCCAACCAGGCACATCCTCAATGGAAACTCTGCCTGTGCGTGTGTGTGTGTGTGTGTGTGTTGGGGGGGGGCGTCCAAACGTCAGGAGGGAAACTGATAAAGCATTAAATGTATTTGTTGTCTGACTGCTGCTTTGATTATTTATGGAAAACCAGATCTTAAAATAATTTGATGAAACTCCCTTGCATATTCTTATTTTACATATAACAGAGCAGCGGTTCCCAACCTAGGGTGTGTAGGCTGAGACCTATGTAAGAGATTATATTTCTGTGTGCTATAAATGATGTGAGATAGATTCTTCAAGCGAGTATTCACAGACAGCATCATGAAAGCACTCTGTGGTGCTCAGCTGCCTGATCGATCAGCAGAATAAATCTCAGAAAGACAAAATGATTGGCTTGAGACTAATTTACTAAGGCTTTATTCAGTAATTAATTATTTCCTCTCTTTGTTTCCCATGCACTTTCCCATGACATGGCAACAAAGGTAATAATAAAATTAATGGGCTTTATTTATAAAGCACTTTACATTGAATCTATTATTTATTCACTCCACATTTACACATTGATGATGGTAAGCTATATCTGTATTCAGCCATAGCTGAACTATGGAAGACTGATGGAAACGTGTGTTAATATCAATTCATGCCAATAGCTACTGCCAAAGATTGGCAACACTGCCTGCAGTGTTGCAAACTCTGTGTCTTGCTCAGGCACGTACCTTATGTTTCTGACCTTAAAACTCTGAGCTTCTGTATCATTTTGATGGCACACTTGCCATGCACATTCCTGGAGCCATATTTTTTTTTTTTAATGTTGTAAAGCACTTTGTGTTGCATTTATTTACATAGAAAGTGCTTTGATTGATTGATTACTGCCCTGCAGCATCTTTCATTTTCCAGCATGGGACATCATGTGATGGCTATGTGTTGATTTATGGCACCATATTGCACGCCAGCAACTGGATATCAACAAACTGGCCATTTTGGACACGCACCATGACTGATCCAGCAAAGAAGACCCAAGAGGACATTATTTGAGGAAGTGAGGAAAAGAAAGAAAGAAAGTGACAGAACAAGAGGAAAGAGTCAACATCAGCAGTCAACATGGCTGTTAAACTTGCTACATACTTCGCAAGAACTTTATTCTTGTTCTCAAGGCCACAAGAAGTGGTTACAGAGGTGTTCAATTCGTACTCCACGAGAAGCTTTGTTTGCGATGGGGTGGGGGAAACTCAAAAAAACGTGTACTGACCGGGATCTGTTGGTGGAAACGGGGCTTTTGACAACTGCAACAATGATAGTGTACAGCATATTGGACTGCCTTTATGTATGAAATGTGACTTCTTCTTTTTTTTTAAGTGCTTTTGCCTCATTTCAAAAATATCATTCTGCATCTAAATATAGCCTATGATTATGACTCATGGAAGACAATAAATGAAGTTTAAGTCTAAAAACACTACGGATAGAATAGAAAGCTTTTTTGTCATTGCACAAGTACAGACATGCTGTGGGCACAATGAAATTGCAGAGGCTATAACAAAGTGCTGGTCCCTAATGTAGGTTAAAACTATATATAAAATGCCATAAAATAGGATTTTAAGAAAAACGCAATATAAATTTAAAAGAGGCCACAATATAAATATAGAAGACCACTCGTACTACATAAAAATATGAATACTTGTTACAGAAAAATACTAAAAAATACAAAACCCTAATTTACAGTTGTAAATGTAATGTTTCTAATGTTTGTATGTAAAGCACCTTGAATTGTTCTGTACATTAAATGTGCTATACAGATAAACTTGCCTTGCCTTGTAAATATTGCCTTGTAATCCCAAATTAACTCTACTAATAGAGTAAAAAAAACTCAATGTGCCTTTGAAGCTATAACATTTAGCTGGTTAGCTGACACCTAAAGGGGTTTGATTCTTCATTATGGTGAGAGGAAGCACTGGCCACAAGTTTGAATCTGAATGTCTGGAAATTCATCCACTGAGAAATACTGTCTTTCTGCCTTTACTTAACCGTTTCAGGGCGGATCTTTACTTTAAAGAACTTCTTTGTTGCCATCTGAATACACAGGATGTAATGCAACATTACTCTTTAAGTAACTGAAACTTGTAACACACGAGGAACACTGGGTGTGACCGGATGCAATCTGCTGCTGCTTGTTTATTTCTACTCAGGCACAGCAGGTTTCCCTTCATAATGACAGAGATGCTGATATGAGGACAGAGCTGAGGGGGATGTGTGACAGCCTGTGGGGGCTACAACAGATGGAGAGACTCTGCTGTACCTGTGCTGCAACATAGCACACAATTTAATTTGCTCACATTTTCAGACGTCAGAGTTTTAGTTGGACATTTTTAGATGCTTTTGAAGAGAGATGATGGTTTATAGGACATTTTTTATATGATTAAAAAGAATATAGACTGTAGTAATGGTGGCAAAAGTCTTGATGCCAAGATTACAACTAGAAGAAACACTAACTGTGCGAAGAGTAATATTTATACTGTACATAAAATGTGCAGGAGTTCAAACAATCCCAAGGGGAAAAACCACTCGGTCACACATGAGAATGTTAAAACTCCAAATACACAGAGACACAAATGTGTGTACTATGCACACACAGACTGCAGACTAACACAGACTCTATGATGCCCATGGGGCTCCTGAACAGAATGCAACACGCGCCACTGACTGCCTGCGTCAACCCTCCAGCAAAGATGCACAGTAATAACAACACGGTGTACAAACACAGTTTCTGTACATACAGTAGAGTGATTTGTCTTGCAGAAACATTGACCTCAATCTGAGACCGAGATAAGATCACATCAAGACATACACTAAAATATTATACAATAAACTTTATTTTAGCAATAATGTTTTTTGAAGACATCTTCAAATAGGACCAGGAACTAGTGTGATGCATGAAATCTTCATGGCATCTTTATCTAATCAAGTCACAACAGGATATATCACCTGCATTAAAAGATTAGTTTCTGCTCAGGCTCAATCATTCAGTAAATTTGAATTATACAGACCTTTTACGATTGGATGCCGCCCACCTGAAATGTCCACATGTACCAGATTTCAGACATGCTGAACTGAAAAGCAACATTTTAATTTCTTCTTCTGAAAGATTGCTGTGAAGTTCGTTTCTCTATAAGACATGACACTGATGTCAAAAGTGGCAAAATACTGCCATTACAAATAGGAATGCCCCCTATCAATATGTTTTGTTTTTCCGATACCACTAAGGGTTATCTGGGATCTGCTGATTCTAAGTCTCAATATGACACCTGGTCACAAACTACACAACATAAAAACATTAAGTTTTTAAAATAACTCATTAAAACGTGTAAGAATTTAAAGTAAAAATGTCTTTAAAGAAAGAGCTACAAAATGGGATTATCCTACACTGAGTTGGTGATTGGTTAGTTGCAATTTTCTTTATTCATGTCAGGAATTTATATGCTGTGTGTTAACAATTATCAGTTGCTTCGGTACAGCAGTTGGGAAATTACTTCTGTAATACAACTCTGTATTGCTATTCTTATTATGATTTATATTTTACCCTCTTAAAACAATGTCCTAAGTAATTTTTTTAAGTTTTCTAAAAACCAAACAAAAACAACTTACTAATTCCTTCCAATAAAAACAGTGACCTTGATACCGATCCATCATTCACACTGATCAGGACCCAAATCAAATACTAGAGATTGGATTTGGACATAAAGTCACAATTTTTTAACCTAATAACTTTTGTGAATATTCATATTCACTTGAGAAAAAATATCTTATGTTGAAATATACTGTATTTAAATGGAAAAAAACAAATGCAGAAAAATGAGACACTAAAAGTTGTCTGGTCAAGAGCAAAGCTCAGACGACAGAAAATTTTACAGTATTTTTCAGTATTTATTTTTGCTAATGTTTGTCCATTATGGAAGCAAACTCTGTTCCAGGAGGTTTTCAGGTGCAGAGGGTGCAGGGAAAGCCCAGCCAGTAGCAGACTAGCCAGCCACAGCGGAACCAACCAGGGCAAAAGACTGAGCCCATCACCCCAATAAGGGGAAATAACAAGAAGAAGAGAGGCCTGGTTAAGGTTTACATTTTTCTTGAACAGTCTAAATACAAAAAATTATATGACCAAAGTTTTCTGGGACTGTCCTCTAACCCAGTGGTTCGCAACCATTTTTCCTTGAGGATCCCCTTCATGCAAATACTAAAAAGCCGTGGACCCCCTGCCCGACCCATCCTGAAACCATGTTTTATGCTTTCGAAAGTGAGATTTTCACCATAAATATTGTATTCTGGCTGAGTCCTGTCCTTTCATGAACACAAAATTAAATCAACAACATAAAGTTGTACTTATTTCTTTAATTAGGGACAATGTGTGGACATTAATCACAATGGCTCTGAGTATTCAAAGCATAGGGGACCCCCTGTGTTTTTTGAGGGACCCCAGATTGGGAACCACTGCTGTAGCCTGCAGGCTGGGGTGAGAAAGTCATAGAAAATATCATATTTGCAAAGCAGAATATACTCAATAATCATTTTATTCTTATTTTGTTTACATAATCACAAGAAGGCTGAAGAAACTCAGTATTGTAACTGAAGAAAACATCAGCTTTAGACGTCATATACCTCAACACGATGAACAGGTAAAACTCCTGGAGTTATTTGTAAATCTAAGTTGCTCTTTAAAACATTAATGCATATAGAGAAGGTGATTGCAGATGTGGAATGTCCAGCATCTGCCCCTGTAAAATATCCATCTGCTTCTTCTGGCACAAAAATAAATTCATTTTGGATTTTAAATTTTACAAGAAATATTGTGTTGTTAAAAGACAACCAACATTCTTACAACAGCAAAATAGATCAATTAAATTTGAATTAGCACCAATAACAAAATTGACCAATTTTATTACACCCCTACCTCTTTCTGTTCATTGTAAAACACACACACACACACACACACACACACACACACACACACACACACACACACACACTGACACATGACATCTTAGAATCATAAGTATGAGAACATCAGGGTGCTGATTCATCATCAAAATCAAAACAAGCCTGAGAGTCACCAAAATGTAAAGCATGTTCTGTAACAAAACACTCAAATCACATCACGTCTTGTGACCGTTTCACTCCGTGTATCCAATAATGCTAGCTAAACAGATTAAAACCTTGACTAAGTTCACCAGGACAACAAATAAACGTCAAGTCTCAGCAATGCTGACACAGCATGCAAGTCGGGTGGCGCTGTGGGTGAGAAACACTGTTTAGTAAACAAGTTGACCCAGTTAGAGAAAAGACACAGAGGAGCGCAGCACAGTTCATGCCCACGCTGACACCGGGGTTCAGCAGCCCGCTGAGCTCAGTGCTGCCAACTGGGATTTGTCACAGAGTGTGTGATATATAACAACAGCACAGTGTACAAGTATGTACATGTATGTGTGTGTATGTGTGTGTGTGTGCGTGTGCATGCAAAAGCAGGAACTGAGGCACGGGCGTGCCCGGCAGATGATGTGGTAAATTCAAGTGTTTGGTCACAGAGGCAATAAAGGGTGTTTCCTGGACACACAAGGCCAATAAAAGTTCATAAACCAACACACATTTTCATTCCCTCTTTCAACTGTAACTGAAGTCTTTTCACTAATCTTTAATGAAACGTTCAGTCGCACAATTGGACAATAAACCATATTTTCTGAATCAGAAACAGAATCTTTTCGGCATATGCTGATAAAACAAACAGTAAAATTATTAACCATTATCTGTATAAAGCAATACTATGACAATACTTACTTTATCTGATCTGATCCACACAACTACTACCTTCAATCAACAACCAATAGCAACATAACTTCGCATTTTCTTTTACATGCAACAATTTAAGACAGTGGTTCCCAAACTGGGGTCCGGGACCCCCCAAGGGGCTCCCCGAAGAAGTACAGGGGATCCCTAAGGCCTTGATGATTCAGAGCCATTGCGATTATTGTCCACATATTGTCCCTATTTTAAAGGGGGAAAAGTACAACTATATGTTGTTAATTTAACTTTGGCTTTTTCAAAGGACAGGACTCAGCCAGAATCCAGTATTTATGGTGAAAATCTCATTTTCGAAAGCATAAAAACAAACATGGTTTCAGCAAAGGTTGGGTAAGGGGTTTTAGTATTTGCATGAAGGGGTTCCTCAAGGAAAAAGAGGTTGGGAACAACTGGTTTAAGGGACCAGAAAGAATACATTTTTCAAATTTACAAAAAATGATCAAACAATCATGAAGGTATGTCGGTATTACATTTTATCTTGATAACGTTGTGCCTGCATATCCAAATTATGTCTACCGCGAGCAAAATTCCAATGGGGGTCCCTCTACAAAGACTCATTTAAAGTGTAACATTAATTAAACAGAAGGTCAGTAACCTAAGGGATTTATGACCAAACAAAAGAGAATGAACAAAGCACCATTAAAGATGAATGTCACAGCAGGACTTGATGCCTCAGCCGTGTGCTTTTATGTGAGTACATTTAAAAAAAAAAGAGAGTTATGTTGAACTTTGAAAGCAAGGTGATAAAACAGCAAAGCAATAATCCCTCTGCATTCATACTGGCCTTGTAGTGGCTTCGTAAGGTTGCGAATATGCTCGCTTTAAATGACATGTTTGCATGTTTGTAATTGCTATTTCAAATTTTCCATGTTTGTATGGAGCATCAGTTATGCATGCCTATCGTAATTAACACTGCATGTACATAAAATGCAACATAGAAGTGCCCAGTGGAGGTGAAGAAATGGGGAAATCATGATCATTTTTGCCATTAGAGCTTCCAAATCAAAATGAATGCCCAAATTAATAGGCACATTTTTTTTACAATGGCTTGGCGGAGGTCTGTGCTCTCTGACTGCTTCTAGTTTATTTTGAGAAACCATGTTATGATAGGGGGAGTGGTAAACTAGTGATTACAGAGGTGGGCCGAGGTCTGGAGGGACCCAGGTACAAGTCCCCGGTGTGCCAACAGAGGTGAATCCATGTGGGCCCTTGAGGTCCATGACCTCCCCAACTGCGCGCTTAAACATGCCAGCCCACTGCTTTCTGGTAGAACCAAGGGGCAACCTGCGGTTTGGAAAAAATGAAGCCTATGCGGAAGTGCCAAAAATTGCAGTTCCCCCTCCTCCGCCAGGTGCTTGCTGCAAAACAGAGCAGATTCCCATTGACTCCCATGTTAAAAAGGCCAACTTCACAGCAGAAATAAACATGTTTACA
>JBBBVU010000004.1:25545865-25556361 GCA_037177055.1 Atherinosoma microstoma
AGATAGATAGATAGATAGATAGATAGATAGATAGATAGATAGATAGATAGATAGATAGATAGATAGATAGATAGAACCCTTATTGAACCCGGAAGAAATGTTGGTGACTCAGAAGCAGCGTAAAAACAGATAAATAACAGAAAGATAACAATATTATACAGAAAAACAACATAAATAGTGGAACAAAGTAAAGTGACATTTTGTGAGTAAAGTAAAAATCAAAAATACATAAACAAATTAAGTTAAATTAAAAACACTGACTCTTAGTTATCCTGTTAAAAGTGGCAAGATAAAGTGTCCTGCAGGTAAAAGTCTTGACCAGACCACTCATTGCGGTGCCCCCCCCCCTCCCTCCAGCCCTCTCCAGTGAGCTGTTGAATAGTCTGATGGTCCTGGGTAGGAAGGAGTTTCAAAGTCTGGTAGAGCAGCTCAGAGACATGTAGCCATAACCAATTAAGAATCACCATCCAGAATAAATGAGGACTGAATGAATAATGGATCAAATGTAAAGCGCTTTGAGTTCCGTGAAAAACGCTATGTAAATCTAATTCATTATTATTGTTGATGTCTCGTTACCCATTTGTTGTTACAAGTTTTCGCATTGCACATTCTGCATTCCACTGTTATCTCCCATCATCATAAAGCATGATCTGTGGTCTGTGACACTACTTTGTCAGAAAAAGCCTGTTTGTTTTTCCATGAAAGAACATGAGAGAACTCTCACGAGCATTGTATCTCAGACTGTAGATTTCATATTTTCTATGAGGAAATATTCTCTGCCTAACAAAATGTGCACGTCTGATGTTCCCTTTTTTGAGTAAATGGATTTTTATTTGTTATGAGGAACTGAAATTCTCGTGAAAAAAAAAGTTAAACATACATCTATTGTTATTATAATAATTCAATTATATAAATTAATTAATTTCATTAATTTCATTAATTTCATTAATTTCATTAATTTCATTAATTTAATATAATAAAAAAAATTAAAAACCCTGCTACAACAATAATTTCCCTCTAAGAGGGATAAATAAAGTATATTTCATTCATTTCATTATCATGTAATTCATCCAGTATTCATTAATACAAGAAATCGTTGTCATTCATGCTTTACACTATTTAGAGATATTTGTGCCATCAATCTAAAGAGTTTTAAAGAAGATATTACTATTCCTGACACATCATTTTAATTTGAACTTATCTGGCATTGATATGTTGGTTTCAACAGAGTTTTCTCTGACTGTGCTGGTATGTATGCCTTGCAACATATCATGGGTAACAGCAGACAAGAATCAGACATTACCCGGCAGTTTGAAGAGTAGAGACAAGTGGAGTTTAATATGTATATGCAGTAATGTTTTTATACCAAATATAATGATACTGAATGGTATTCTTGGAAGTTAAGGCTTAATGTATTGAATGAATAATTTGGAATCCCCACCAATTACAGCTTAAATCATTGTAGAATTAAGGGGAGGTAAAAGTACTGGTTCTAATGGCTGAGCTGAGTCAAATGATCCACCATAATCCCTAAGCCCATCATCTATGTTTGATTATTGTGTGACGCCATGCAGATGCTTTAGTTTCTTTATTACTTAATATGTTTGAAAAGAAGTGCTGTATGAATGGATGAATGTGACATGTAGAGTCAAAGTGCTTTGAATGTCTCATGGGACCAGAAAAGCGCTATACAAGTACAGTCCATTTACTATTTACCATTTCTTTATGTGCAGATTTGACTTCCGTCGGAGGGTTGCGGATGTCCTGCAGATGGAAACAGCAAGAATCACCATCTTGCCCGGCTCTCCCCATTCTGTAGCTGGTGGTAAATGCCAGCAAGTCGACTTCATGGTGTCAGGTAAGGCAGAAAATGTTATATCCCTCACAAGACAATGTAGTACACAACAAAACAGGAAATATAAGAATGTTGAACTGAGGAAGATAGAAGCTAGTATTCATTTCCCATTTGTGGCTCATATTGTTAATAGTATAACATATCAACTCAAGAACAATACTAAATACATTACAGAGGAGTTATGTAATAGTGCGTTATTATGATCATTGTGGGACACAGACTTCACTTCCTTTCATCATGGCAGTAATTCAATTTAATTAACTGAATTTACTTTTGTTAAATGATGTAACTTTACAGGCATGCTGACTCATTTTACCACAGAGTAGCAGAAGGTATTTGAATAATCATTTCATTGTTGTGGGTCCCTGCCCATAACAGTAAATGGAATGTTGACACTACAAACGTTTCTGAGAATATCAACAATAACTTGGATGAGTGAAGAGGAAGAAAAACAAATCAACGTCTTCATAACCGGATGGAATTTTTGTTTAAAAGAAAGTCAGCAAACAGGATGCGTGTTGTAAGCACCGACATAGAAAGTTTTTCAGTCTAACAGAATACAAGTTTATCACATTTTATGTTTTAAGTCTATAAATGCCTGCTGGCCGTCAGCACAGAGCTGGGCAAGTTGTGAGTAAGGACATCGGGACAATGAACAATTACAGGCATTGAAAATCTTTAGAAAACCTGAAAAATTTCTCTGTAACTTGATGCTTGAGTTGAGTGTCTCACTTTTTGTCCCTTCCTCTTTCCCAGGGGGGAAACAGAGGGGTATCTGTAGCAAGGTTTCACACAATTTAGCACAGGACTGGCAATTATACCCTCAGAAGTCTCTCACAAGGTGAAAAGTTTACTACTGCAATGATACCTTAGAAGGATCCTATGAATGAGAGAAGCACAGGGAAAGATACAATATGTCACATGTAGCGTGCATCTGAAAATGTTTGATGTGGGAAGAGTTACCTTTAAGTAAAAAGCTCCTACTTTAAGGAACTTCTTCAGATTCAGTCTGATTGATACCTAAATACTAGCAAAGCATCTAAATAGTTGCAACAACACAGAATTACTAAGGTTCTGACTTAAAGATAAAAAAAAGTAATAATAGCTTCTCATCTTGCCACTTCAACAAATAGGGGAAAAAAATCTGAATATGCAGAAAGTACTGACTCAGTCTAGCTGTAATTAAACATGACCACTTTGTATCTTAAAGGGAATGTCAGAACAGACGTGCTGGAGTCTGTAAAAACCAACGAGATTATGGGCAAGTTCAAAGAGTCTGACTCCTGTACAAGTAAGTATACTCCATCGTGTACTCATATCATGTTAAGTTGCTAATGTGCTGAGTAAGAGGAGAACAACATTTAGACATGCTTTGGTGAGTAAATGTTTAGACTTATGAATCACATTGGTTAAGAATGGCAAGAACATGCATGCATTATTCATGATTGCATGTTCTGGATGCAACATAATAATTCTCATCAGGAGATAAAATATTTTTTCATTTAATTCATATAATCCCATGCAAGTTTAATGTTGCAAATCTAATGATAATCAAAGTCCCAATCAGCAATCAATGAAAATATACTACCTACTTTTGGTTCTCATCAGCCCTTTTTATCACTGGTAAAATAGGCTGATAGGAGTGGTATGGACAATCTCAGTGTTCAGAAATACCTTACATTGAACCAGAAACTCTTTAGTCGAGTTTTACTTTGATCTTGATTAACCTGAATAACCTTTGTATACTTTTCTGATCTGATCTTCCCAGGAAATGCAGGGCTGCTGGTGGTGCCAAAAACTTTCCTCCTAGGCTTGATGTTTGTTGCTGCTTGCCTGCTGCCATCCGCGACTTGCTTATAGTTCAGACTCAGCCACGCTGTGCACCATCGGTGGAACCTCCTGCTGTAAAACTGTGGATATATTAATGAAATATTACCAATTAAATCAAATAATGATGTGACTCTGTAAAAATATTATTCAGCACACAAAAAATCTTCCAATTTTACATTTAACTTGTTACGATAATGTTGTTACGATAACCAGTTTATGTGATAAACAACTGTTGATTGTGTCATTTTACTAGATAATCTTTTATTTTGGGGCAAAAGTTATTCTTCTTATGTTTATTCAATTGTGTGGCATTTGATGTATTTTTGTAAAACTCCAGATATTTTATATGCATTATCTCTTTGTCCGTGGGAATTATGTGTAAATACTTGAGAAAATTGCTGATAAAGACATCATTAAAATGACTTCTTTTATTAACCATCTCACATGAACAACACAGTTAAAAAAAAATTTAATGACAGTGTACACATAGTGTACAGCAAGGATTTAATTTCTAAATCCTGGTTTCCTTTGTGTCAGCATTGGTAAATATACTATTATAAAAACAGAAACAGACTGAATTGTAAATTATAAAAGCATATATTTGAAAATATTACAAAGAAAAATGATCCACTGTTGAAACAGAGAAATTCTATGTGATTTGAGAAATATACATTTATTATGAATCTGGTGATTTGATGTAGGCGACACATTTTAATAAGTTGGAACAGAAGCAAAACACGAGAGCTAAAGCAGTATCGTTCTAACATGGAGCTTCCCACAACTGGTTAATGGATAACAAGCCAGAAACATGGTTGAACATAAAAGAGCCGAGGTTCGTCTTGCCAAACGGGTGTACACAGCAATATAAGAATTCAATTATAACATTTTAAATAACAAAGAATTTGGGGATTTCCTCTTCTGAAGGACATCATGTTAAAATTCAGCAAACTTTTTTATAGACATTTATACTGAATGGAGAACTCTCCTTTGATCCTTTGGATGAGAATTTTAAACTCCTTTGCAGAATTCATGGACACCACCTCTTGGCCAGTAGAAACAAACCGAAGACAGCAGCTAACTGAGCTGGATCTTCCTCCAGATCAGCACATGCACCTTGACAGTCACATCTGTGTTACAGCTGCAACACGGACCTCTGTTAATTGCAGGCTTCAGTGGGTAGGTACATGAATAGTCAAAAGACTTCAAACAGATCTGGGCTATATCTGAGCCTGGATGGGCCAAATCCCAATCTTGCCCAGGGCTGGTCCAGTTCCAGGCTGGATTTAGTAGAACGGATCCTTCCTGGTGTTGACCTGTTATGCCAAAAGACACCAGAACTTGTGTGGGCTCCGGGCCAAGTGGTTTTTGGTATCTGGGTGCACACTTTTAAAGAATATTAAAAAGGAATCTCCAAAACTGTATTAAGACGTTGGACTGTGGGAGCAGTGAAAGAAAATTCTCACAGACAAAGACAGAACTTGCTAATTCCCACAATGAGGCAAAGAAAGAAAGAAAGAAAGAAAGAAAGAAAGAAAGAAGGAAAGAAAGAAAGAAAGAAAGAAAGAAAAAGAAAGAAAGAGAAAGAAAGAAAAAGAAAGAAAGAAAGAAAGAAAGAGAAAGAGAAAGAAAGAAAGAAAGAAAGAAAGAGAAAGAAAGAAAGAAAGAAAGAAAAAGAAAGAAAGAGAAAGAAAGAAAGAAAGAAAGAAAGAGAAAGAAAGAAAGACAAAAGAAAGAAAGAGAAAGAAAGAAAGAAAGAAAGACAAAAGAAAGAAAGAAAAAGAAAGAAAGAAAGAAAGAAAGAAAGAAAGAAAGAAAGAGGGACAGAGAGTCATAACTGTACAATTAAATCATTGTTATTCTGTGATTTTGCCATTTCCAGCGTATGAGAACTAAAGAGGAAGAGGCGAGTCCGGATCCCCACGCATCTACTGGAAGAAACTGCAGTCATGTGACCAATGACGTCAACAGCGAAATGGCAGCCTCCTGTTTTGTAAATTGACACAAGGTCCAAGCTGGTAAACAAAAAGAGGTTCAACTTTTAATCAAAGCGGCACATTTCAGAGGCAAACGTGCAGGTTTGTATTAAGTGTTTCTCTGACTGCATGCGGGGGCACTTTTTCATTAGCTAGCGGTGGTTTTGATAGTAAAACGTTTTCTCTCCCTGCGGCTCATAGGAGCGAGTACCGAGGGATAACTGTTTTCAAAATGAAGCATACGGTCGGCCAACCCACGCCTACGTCTCTAACCTAGTGTCCATGATCGATGTAGTAAGAAAAGCCTTCACTTAGGTCTGGTGATAAACCTTCAACTTTGTCCTATTGGCTTGCTACCACACCCACTACTAAAAACCCAACGGCTACACCCTACGTCAATTAATCTCTGAGTTACTGTTGGCCTGTTGAAAAAAAGTCTTATCTGGTTAGAAAAGGAAACGACTACAAACTCTATTATTTCGTAGTTTTTTATTTAGAAAATAAAAATAATTCACTTTAAGATTGGCTTGCTAGCTAGCAGGTAAATATAATTCATTCATCTGCCAACTTGTAAACAACAATCGCATGGACAGCCATTAGCCAATAGGAGAGCTCATCGATGTTGAATACCTGGACGTGATTGGCTAGTTTGTTGAAGTTTATTACAGCGAGTTTTGCCCGCTTATATTGAATGATACTAATGATATGAACCCAGTGTATGGATTCCACCGCTGCACAGTTTCTCGTGATAATTCTTTTATGAGGTTGTTGCGGAGGGAATGGGTCACGTGAATGGGGACTTCAACAAGTGCCTCTTTTATCAATATTCAACCGTGAATGATGTAACAGCTGCTTAGTCAGCAGGTTAAACATACAGGTGTGGACTGTGACTTTGAACTCCACGTATAGTCAACAGGTAGGATTTTAGTCAGTCATCTTCTATCTCCTGTCATCTGAACTCAACATGGCTTCCCAAAAGTCAGGTAATACAATGATAATTAGAAGGTGATTTATATACTTTTGAATTACAGGTTTGTTTGTGAGCTTTTTGGTTAATTAGTCAGGCTATAGAAGTTTTATATCTGTGCTTGTCGAGTTTATATTGATATATTTATATTGATTCCCTTCACGTTACAGCTTTACCAAACATCTTCATGAAATATCTTGTGTTCTTTGCCCATGCAGACGCAGCCATGTCTCCAAAGATCACAGGGGATCTTCTCCGGCTGCTTCGACAGGCTATGAAAAATTGTAAATACTTTGCAGAGCCTATACAGGCCTACATAATCCCATCTGGAGATGCACATCAGGTAAGTCAAAATCAAACACACATTAAATACACTTTTCATGTTTAAATGATGACATCTGCCCCTAAAGAAAGAGTTGGACACAACACAAGGGCACAGTCTCCAAGAGACATAGCTGCATGTTTTGCCTTTCTTGCTTCACATGTGTCTTAATTCAGTCCCCATGGTCTTCACTACTTGTAGTTTTTTTTCCTGCACACCCTCCCTTTCTTCATCTGTAAAGGATAGGGTGTAAAAAGAGTAGCAAAGGTTAAAAACACATGATGGCTTGAGGTTTTTTTTCCACACTGATTGTAAATGAAGCTGACTTCTTCTCTTTGTGTTTCATTTCTTCTTGTCAGAGTGAATACATTGCACCGTGCGACTGCAGACGTGAATTTATTTGCGGATTCAATGGCTCTGCAGGTGTGTTTTGCCTGTGTGTGAATTTAAGTCCATATACAGGTTTACTGTTTAAAGTCTGGGACTGTGATTTTGATTTAAACGTTTAGACGAGCATGGATGAAACCAACAAACCACAGATCTAATGACAAAACTTGGGACAATGCTGCACACAAAGTGCCTGTGACATCCAAATGTTGTTCTATTGATGTTATCAGAAATATCACCCATGTCCAAGATAATATTACTTTTGTACTAAATTAAAAGAGGTCTCCTTTTGTTTCAGCAATCCCTGTCTTCTGCCGTTGTAATGAGAGAACTCACTTGTTGTCAGACTTCTGTAATTTCAGATGTACAGTATTAACTGTATAATGTTGCTTCTCAGAACCAAATGAACTGTATTTGACCCAGCTCCTTCCTGTTCACACTCAGTAAATTCATTGGAAATATAACAGACACAAAGTAATTAAACAAATTTTCTTGCTTCAATATTCAGGTACAGCCATCGTCACAGAGCAGCACGCTGCGATGTGGACTGATGGCAGATATTTCCTCCAGGCCAGCCAGCAGATGGACAGCAACTGGACTCTCATGAAGATGGGTAATCTCCTCATTGGTGCTTTTTAGTTATACATGATGAAACTGGTTGTCCATTAGGTTATGGAGGCTTCATTAGTCAGTTTTTAAAATGATTTATTAATGAAAAACAAACATCTCAAATGTAATTTCAGTATAAATCAGTAAAAATAATCCTAAAATGAAAGACTGCATGATTCACAGTGGTACAGTATATGTCTTCAAAGTGTGATGATGGACTTTTTGAAAATAATTTTTATGCAGGACTGAAGGAGACACCCTCTCAGGAAGACTGGCTGATCAGCATCTTACCAGAGAATTCTAAAGTGGGAGTAGATCCTTGGATCATCGCTGCTGGTAGGTTATTTTCCTCTCAGGTACACATGTACACATCCTGCAGAACAAGCCAACATGGGAGAAGATGAATAAAACTTACAAAACTCAAATGTGAATAATAGAAATAATCAATGTGATCAATCAATCTTGTGATGTTGTGTTTCAGACCAGTGGAAGAATATGTCCAAGGCACTGACCGGTGCTGGCCACTCGCTGGTGGCAGTGCAGGATAACATGATCGATATTGTCTGGACGGATCGGCCAGAAAGACCCAGCACACAACTCCGCACCTTGGGGTTAGAATACACTGGTCGGTGCCATGATCATTATTTTATTTGTGGCATCAGCTGAATGTTGTGAAAGCGCTGCCTTTTCATTCTTCTCTTGATTTATTATTTTCCCACCATGCCATGTTTGATCCGTTTCACTTTTAGGTATTTCCTGGCAAGATAAGATCAACATGCTGCGAGCCAAGATGACGGAGAGGAAAATCACCTGGTTTGTTGCCACGGCGCTGGATGAGATTGCATGTACGTTCATTTCAGCTGTTTTTAGCTAGCTTATCACGACTGTTGCGAAGGTCAGTTTTGATAAGTCTGCTTGCATGACCACCTTGTTTAACAGGCCCTATGGGCTCTTTCTGATTGTCAGAAAAAAGTTGCATTTAGACAAAACGGCCAGATTGTAACTGAAGGGAATGTGTTCAGTGACAGTTTTGCAAAAAAAAAGAATGATATTTAAACCAGTAAGTTTGCACATCGGCTTCAGATGAGCATGATACATTAAAACTGAATGAGTCAGGAGAATTGATATTATGTGACAAAGAAATGTTTACTTTTTCTTTTTGTTTAACTTAGACCATTGGATATATTGTGTCTTTCTCAGGGCTTTTCAACCTCCGCGGTGCGGACATCGAGTATAACCCTGTTTTCTTTGCATACACCATTGTGGGAATGAATTCAATAAGGTAATGGCGGGGGTGCGAAGCAGCAGGAATACTGGTGTGAAATAATGTTTTTCTTCATTTCAATGCCACTGACGGAGGGAAATGACACAGTGGAGGAAATCAACATGACTGTATTCAAAGTCCTGACTTCCATAGATAAGAAAAATAAAGCCGTCATATTGTATTTTTTTTTTTCTTAAACCAAGATTTTTTTTTTTTTAAATGATATTGACCAGATTCCTTGTACAATCCTATGAAAATATCCAAAACCTTGAGCATAGTTTCAAATAATGGAGGAAAATAGACATAACAGTAATGCCTCTGTGCTTTTTTTATTGATAATTATTTTTTCATTTTCACCAATGCCATCTCAGATATGTTAACCAAATGAAATGTTTAAATCTTAAAATCTTGATACCTCGGAACACCTAAATGATATTCAGATTTAAAGGTGACAAAATCAGCTGCATAACTGGGAGTGTAGTACATCTGTCAAAAGAAACTGTCTGACAGACAAAGAAAAAACAACAATGTACAACAAAGAAAGACTGTGTCTCTCTCTCTCAACACACACTTCTAATAGGTCCTTCCTTAACTGCATTTACCTTGTCATTTATGGATTTAACTAGATTTTCTCATGAGTTCACATATTTTGCTTCTCCACTTAAATCCCCCTCCCTCTTGGCAGGCTTTTTGTGGACCTAAAGCGTCTTTCTAAGCCTGCATTGAGAGAGCATCTGCAGCTAGACTCTCACAGTAAGCCTGAGCTGAGCGTCCAGACGTTCCCGTACGAGTCGGTGTACACTGAGCTCCAAGCGATCTGCGCTGCACTCGGCCCCAAGGACAAAATGTGGATCTGTGACAAGGCCAGTTGTGCTCTCACACAGGTCATTCCCAAGGTAAGGAAATAGTGGCCTAATCATACACAGTCAGCTTTGAGAAGATGGTTATCATTCTTCAGAAGAAGCTGTAACAATTGATAAAGATTTTCTGACCTGCATCATTCTCTTCTCTGAGCAGGAAAAAGATGCTTGATATCTACTTCCTTATACCTCAGCAACTTATCTTATGTTAGTTTGAAATTCTGATTGTTTATAATTCATGAAGAACTTGTATTGCAGGATGTGGGAACACATGACTTAAAGATCATTTACAAGCATGATATCTAAAAAGGCTGTGCTAAAAGAAAGGGAGAAATGATCTTAGAGTTTTGAGAATGTACAAAGCCCAATTCCAATGAAGTTGGGACGTTGTGTTAAACGTAAATAAAAACAGAATACAATGATCTGCAA
>JBBBVU010000004.1:25567703-25581175 GCA_037177055.1 Atherinosoma microstoma
ATGCTTTTAATGTTTTATGTAAAGCACTTTAAATTGTCTTGAACCTGAAAATGTGCTATACAAATAAACTTGCCTTGAGCACAGTGCTACATCTAAAACAGATCAAATAAAGACAAGTTTATTTAGGGCCACAGGAAGGAATTTAAATGTCAACAGCAGTGTCAAGGCAAGGCAGGTTTATTTATATCACAATTCATGTACAAGACCATTCACGGTGCTTTACATTGCAGAAGAAACATTAAAAAGGACATTAAAATCAAAAACTTTTAAAAGAAAGAAATTAAATATAAACAGAAGAATTTTTTTTCAAATCAAAATCAAGAGAAAAAGAAAAGGAAGTCACCAAAACCAGACTTAGAAGTCCCCAAAAACAGACTTAGAATAAATATAACTATTATAGACATAAACATAAATAGCTTTAAGTCAAATCCAAAAGAACCTCTATGATACATACACTTATATTCTGAAGATTTAATCAGATGTTTTTAAAAAAGATTTTGATCATGTTTTCTTGTAAATTAGCTTTATGTATCTTGTGTTCTGTGTAAAGCACATTGTTAAACTGTGCAGTATAAATGAAATGGCCGTGCTTTTGTTGAATTCCTCCACCGGGTGTCAGACTTCGCCTGCATGTCTGTACCTCCGTCTATAATCAGTGTAACTCGGTTGCAGCTCAGATGTATTATCAGCGTGGCAGATTTAGTTTGTATGACAGCTGAGGTCTTTATACGGTAAAGAAAAACAAAGCCACTGATTGGGAAAAATGCCGTGACAGAAAGGCTGAAATCTCTTTCTTTAACATCCGTTAAATTTTCACATCCATCGCCGCTCTCTGCACAGTTAAGCTGTTTAGATTGATGGGGTATGTGGGTGGCAATATGTTGATATAGTTTATTTGAGCTGGGTAGTGAGCATAAACGAACTCGCTCTGTGGCATTTAACATGGGAATGAGACAGGAATATTCCAACTGAGTGTTTTCCAGTTGCAATCACAACTGAAATTATTAATACCACATGTGAAGCATGACTTCCTGATGGTTACTTTAACTTAAGTGTGGGTATTTTCCAAGAATAATTTGGATTGCTTTATTTCTTTAATCCCAAGAAATGTATTTAATTTAAAAAAGTAACAGTATTTATTCTTACAGAAATGACATTCAGCCACACACAGCTTCTGTAAGTAATGTAATAAGAATTGAATGATGGACGTCGTCATTTCTTTAGCCACAAATATTGCTCTGTCAACAAAACAAGATGATAAGCATCTGGTTTTGCTTTGTGTACTTTATTGAATTGATATCCAATTAAAATAGTCCAGTTTGAACTCTTGGCCTCTTGTCCTTTCAGAGGCGTGTGAGAAAAACCACAGTATTATTCATTCTAAAATATTAGTGTGCCCTTTATACACTGCACTGTGTTTTTACATGTAGCCTGTGGTCGATTTTTGCAACAGTTTCTGGTGATGTATTGCAAAAATGTTTACATTTGCATTACTTTATTTAACCAGAAATTGTCAGCTAGATCAATCAGTGCAATAATGTTGAGACAATTCAAAGAACAGCAAATAAATGAACCATAACAAGACATATAAGAACTTAACTGCAGTATATTTAAACAAATTTAGGACTTACAATAACCAGATAAATACTTTAGAACCACTGGAATCTTTATCAGTTTGATAAACCATGGCATTTCACTTAACCTGCTGGTGCAAAAATGAAGCACAGAGGAAAGGAAACATGCCAGCTTAGGAAAAAAGTGGATAAAATATTCAACACCATTAATGCTCAGTCTCATCCTCACACCCTATACACCAGCAGCACCTCACTTATCAGTGTAGCACGCAGCTGAAACACTACCTCATAATTTTTACTCGAAAACTCAGTCCAAGTTTTAAAAGAAGCTTTCAGGCACTTCTATCTGGAGTCAATCCAGTCTCAAGAGAATGTGGTGGTATCATAACAAACGCTTACTTGTTCCATGTGGGCATAATGTGATGTGATACCAACCTTTAACCATGAAATTAATTCAGATTTAAACTTAAACCTATTATTTTTATTCCTAACCCTAACCAACTAATATTCAACTATATGTATTTTGGTTATCCAACCTAACCAATCATGACTGACGCTAAGTCAAACAAAAAGTCCTCAGATTATATTGGGTGGGATGGGAAAAGAGCTTAGTTTTCTGGTATGACTGTCTGTGGTGTAAACTCACAACCCTGCCCTCCTACTTTGTTTTAAGTGTTTCTTGACATGTTATAATTGTGCAACATCCCTTTTCTGACAGTGTCATGTCATGCAAAACATTAAAAGGTACATTTTTACAAGACAGATGACCATGCAGCAACCACAAAGTGCAGTGATTCTACAATCTTTTAATATTTATTTTGCATCTGTTTGTGTGATTCACTAATAAAGATAATTATGTAGTAAGCCTGCATTGCTGGTGGACCTTAAACTGAGCAGCTTGAAGTTTTGCTGAATGGATTAAAGTTATTTCACACACACACACACACATTTATTTCTATAGCCCTTTTTTGTTTTGATTCCATTTTATCTTCTATTTGTTCCAGGAGTAGATTTATTTAGAAAAATCTGGCACCTCTGCTTCTAAAATTAATGATACCTTGGTCTCATGCCTCACAGAGCCTAAGATGAGCATTAGAATGCTTTTACATTGAGGGCTTTTTCAGTAGAATGTTGAAATATTTTATATTTTCATTGACTCATAAAAGTCAATCAATCATCTCTGCTATAATCTTTCCCCAAACCCTCCCCACTCTCTGACTGGCTGGTGAATTCCTGACTATCCCTCATCACTCAGCCTCACCCCTCCTCACCTTCCACTCCACTCTGCCCCTCGGCCTCCCCCTTTTTGTGTTTACACAGAGGATGGTGGGGAATTAGAGTTCTGGCGTGATCCATTTGTTCTGATGTGGTTCAGCAGGAAGGTCCTGCCTTGATTTATTGCACTTGTCAGTTAAAAGTCTGGAAGTGCACTTTAACTCACAAAAACAGCGCAATGCATACTACGTGTGTTTTTGGATTTCTTTTTTTCACCAGTTTTTATATTGCTGATCATGCTACTGGGTATGGTGACTTGGGTGCATGCTGAAAGACTTACAATGGATGGAGGTTTAGTGACATATAAACATACAATATGAAACTGATATACACAAAAGGAAAATACAACAAGCATTACAGGAAGTACTATTCTCAAGTTTGCTTTTTTATAATTTGTTTTTCAAATGCATCATTAAGTCAGAAAACGTTCTGCACGTAGTTGTTAAAAGGGTAAAAATAACAAAGTAAAAATTACTTTGGGGTTATGAAAACTACTCTAAATGTGTTTCATGTTTTAATTGATCAAATATCTCAATTTATACATTAAATACTGTGTATATCCAGAGAGGGGAAAATAGAATATCTATGATTGGAATTATTCCATTTCTCCAGCTTGCCCAGTAGAGTCAGTTTGGCATCCAATCTTAATACATGTAATTTTAAATGTTTTTGTGTAAAAAATGACAGGCTTTCACTCATCTATAAGTTTAGTTCTAAAAAAAACAACAGAGATGCTGCAAGCTGAGAAAAAAATAGAATGATTTGCAGATTTCATGAATTAATATCTCCTTCCCAGTAGAACTTAAAAAAGCGAATCAAAAATTAAAAGTGAGACGGTTTGCTACTTCATAAAAATATATGGAGTCTTTAAAGAGAAACAACTGGAAAAACATGTTGCAATTAATTAGCGGTTGCAACGGATCAATAACATGATTCATCATTTAAAAAGGCAACTGAAGGGCTAAAGATGAGCAGGGGCTTGGTTATTAGCAAAAAACTGAACCGATAAAATGTGAAGAAATTGTTCAATGATTTTCCGTAATGTAAAATTTCTGTATTGTTCTAAATATTTCATTATACATAATGTGACCAGAAATGTCTGAAAATCTGGAGATTTCGCTCATAGATGATCTCTGATTGAAATTCCGTTTGAATCATGAAAGTATACTTTGGACTAAAGAGGAGAGGGACCCTCTGGGTTTTTATAAGCGCTCAATTCAAAAGCCTGTATCTGTGATGGTATGGGGGCACATTAGTGCCTATTGAACTGTCAACTTACGCACCTGGAAGGGCAGCATCAAGACTAAAAGTTTAGTAGAAGAAGACCTTTCCTCACTTGAAAACAGCTGTTGCATCATAAAAAGCAGAATTAAATTTTTCTTTTAAAAAAAAACAAAAAAAGAAATAGCTAGGGGTCTTGAACAGCTAACAACCCATCATACTAAAATCTCCATGGTTCCCAGATATTTATGTACTAAGAGGAGAAGAAACAAGCGATAATCAGAAGTTTTGCTGCTATCAAATTAAAAATGAGCTAATACTGTATTTTTTGGTAATATTAAGATTTCGCAATGTCAACATTTGATTTGTTTCCTATTGTGAACAGAATATTGATTAATGAGGTTGGCAAATGATTTTGTACTGTTTTCATTAGAATTTCACGCTGTGTCCCAGCTATATCAGAGTTGTTGTTGTACAGGGACCCTCTAGATTTCTGTATCCTGTGATGGACTGGTGCCCATAGGTGTACCCTGCTTCCTCACCTGATAGTCGCTGGGACTCCAGCGCAGCTTCTCCCCCTCCCTTAATTGGATTAAGTGTGTATAGAAAGTGGATTGATGGATAGATACGGTTACAAATGGACCATTTTTGGGTTTATTCTGTCGGCTGACAAATAGCAGGAAACTAAAAATGATCAGCCAGGCTTTAGAAAAGCTAATTAGACATTTATTCTTTTGGTTGACATACATTTTCACTGTATTTTACAGAATTGTCAGATGAGTAGTGCAGGAAACTGAGCTCTCTGCTGAAAGAAAGCAGGGATTTAACCTGTTGGGTAGTTGGAAGCTTTCTGTGTGGAGTTGGCATGTTTCCCCAGGGTTGTCTCCAGGTGTTCTGGCTCTCTCCCACAGTTCAAAGGCATCCAAATTACTCTGTGATTTATCATTATATAAATCAGAATGATCAGGCTTGTTGGTGTCTGTGTTGCCTCTAGAATAGACTTGAAGTTCATCAGAACTAATACACTCATGGTTTATCAAATAGTCAGAAAAGTTCTTTTAGTTTAGTGGAAAGTTGTTAAAGCCATGGGGCACAATAAATTTTTTTTCTGAGATACTGACATTCACTTTTTGTTACCTCCTGAAGCATCCTGTTCTATAAAAAGATTTAAAGGCTGTTTGATACTAAATTGCTCTTCATGGAGGATATTAGGATGTTCTGTTCCTTTGGCGGCATGTAGCTGAAACTTACTTTGGCACGTGTGGGACAGAATAAAACCCAAGCTGAATTTATGATAATCCCAAACCAAACACCAAGGAGCTGTAAGAAGCACTGCACTCCACCTATCATTGTTCTGTCTGATTAAAACGGAACATTATGGTTCTCAGTGGACGCCTGCGAAACCTTAACATGGGTTATATGTTTTAGCAAAGAGAAGCTTGGTGCATGACCCGTAAAGTATGAACTACTTCCTTGACCCTGGAGCCCATCTTGAACCACACAGGAAATCTGCCCTGAGCCAAATTACTAACGCGACAGTGGACCAGACAACAAGGAATGCCAAGGCTTACATCAATGAATATGAAGAAAAAACCCGCGTGTAGCAGAAGGTATTAATATAGTCTGATAAGCTTTAAACACTTCCTGCACTGGCATGAAGATTTATAACAAAGATTTACTCTAAATTATTCATTTTCTCTCATATGAGAACAAGATAAGCTCAGAAAACTACATAATCTCTTCATATTTAAGAATATCACGAGTTCCAAAAAGCTCCACATCAGTTCAGAGATTCATGGCTTGTGAGCCTGCGTAGCTCCTACTGCTGTCAAAGGTTTACTAATTACACAATAATTCAGACAAACCGTCAGCTTGTGCCAACACGAGCAGGAGAATTAGCAAAAACCTGCTGTCAGACATGAAGATATACCTTCTTTTTTTCTTTTCTTTTTTACATATCTGGCAGTCTGTAGAAAGCATGTATTTGTCAGCACACTCCAATAAAGTGATAGAGCCGTCGAACCTTGTTCAGAGATAATGTTAATGTTAATAACAAATGTTAAATATGTCCATTTCTACAGAATGCACTGGGTAGTTTAAATACTCACCTGAGTTATTCTAAACATTTCATCCAAGTGAAGAACAAATATGTCCAAATCCTGAGACTTCACCAATCTGCTTTTTAATAACACAACAGGAATGGAAATAACAGTAGACTTAAGAATTAGAGAATTAGAGGAATAATGGAATCGACATCCAGTTTTGTTTTGGTGTTTTCGGGCAAATTTAATCGATTTAAACACACCAGCTTAATCAAATTAGTTATTTGGTGAGAGGCAGGGGTCAAGAATCCATCACAGGGCTAACGGTGAAAAGAAGAAAACAAGACCAACATCCTATAGGATCCATTTACCTATCAAGTCACCTAAAATGATTTCGGTCCATCTGAACACCGGATTCTGTTCAGACACAGGCTAGCTGCATCAGTTCTGCACCAAGCGTACAGATAGTGAGATATTCAAGGTAAATTAGCCAAATTCCAAAAAGAAGAAAACAAAAACATACTGTGTCTTATTAGAATGGAAAATTAGACAAAAACAAGCAAATTAGCAAAAAGTCCCTTTGCTAAATGAAATGTTTAAAAATATAAAAGCCCTGTGGGTGGTAAAACTCAAATTTATCACTTTCACACATATATACATATTTTTGAAATCCTTGTAATCTCTTGGGAGTGTCTTAAAGTCTTCAAACTACCACCTGCATTTCACTTGAACCGTGAACTATCACCAAACACTCATAACTCACTATTACAGTCACCCCCCTACACACACCTCTTTGCTGTGTCTCATCCCCGTTCTGAGCTCTGTTGGCTGGACACTAACAGCCCCCCTGCATCCCTGAGGATATCCAGGCCTAATCCTTCGCTTTCCAGCACTAAATTCAGTTTGGCAAATGGTTCTTGGAGGTTTTGTGTGGGAACTGCTGAACACTTGCTGTTGGTTTTCTAAATCTCTGAACACACTGTGCGTCTAAGCTTTATTTAAAGTCGGCATGGTCAACTGAAAGGGATTGCTGAAAGAGGCTGGATGTCCAGGAACAGGAAGGAATTTAGTGTGTAAACATAACAGGAGATGTGTCCCATTTTAGCTTGTAGAGTGAATGAATCTAGGGATGAAAAGGTCAGATAGTGTTTAGAGAGTTGGTTCTGCGAGGATTGGCAGGAGGAGATGAGGAACTGTGAAAATTTTAAGATGAGAAAAAGTTAAGGCAGATAATTGTCCATGAATCTTTGGCTGTGTATTTTTCAGACACTATTCCGTAAAATGAATTCAGAAACTCGTTGGACTCCTGAGACTTTTGAGTGTCCACAGGAAGATGTTGTCTGTACTAATTATAGCGTTTGAATTTAAAGGGTTTTTTTATTTTTCAAACTGCCCAAGACAAGATTTTTATTTCACAGTTAAACCAATTTACTTGGAACAATGTGTAAAAAAAAAAAATCCTGCTATTTATTAAGTATCAAACTTATAAAAACTGAACTCTTAAATAAAAGATCCCTGACAAAATGCTTGTCAAACTTGAAGAAACCAAAAGAAAAGGAACAGATTGTTGCTGCATGCTGTACACACGGCTCACACTTGCCACTTTCGCTGAAATCAGCTTGAAAGAAAATAAACTGTAAAGAGACCAAAATCCAAACTGACGCCACAATGAAAACAAACAATCAGAAGCATTTATCCTTATCAATTACTCCTGGAGGAATGGATAGCAATCCACTAGCCCAATGGTTCTCAAATATTTTCTACCATGCCCCCATTTAGAGGATTAAACTTTCCCAGGCCCCCTATATATACATATATATGTCTGGTTTGATGCGGTTGGTCTGGTAAACCCTGATCTCTCTTGCGTTCACACAATTATCCCACAGTTCTCCTTCCTCTTGATATCTTTGGTTATTGGCAAAAAAAAAACTGCATTACTGGTTTTCAACGTTAGCCTGAGTCAGGAAAAGTTCTGTGCTGTGGAAAACATCTTGCTTTGTTCCAGTTCCTAAAAAAATCTCAACCATTTTAATTAAATGACTTCAGACCCCTCACAGTTTGCTTATTGTCATGGCTTGAAGACGCTAAGCTGTTGTAGGAAGATGGAGAAGAAGCTGAGTACAGAGAACTGGTCAGTCAGTGAGATGGTGCAGAAATAATCACCTCATCACTCAGAGCAGATTCAACTGAGATTATTCAACACCTGCACCGAGATGTTGCATCTCGTCTATAAGTCTGTTGTAGAAAGTTTAATTTACTTTGCAGCAGCATCAGAACCAGAGATTTAAAGAGATTGAACAAACTTTTCAAGAAAGCTGGTTCTGTTCTGAGGATCATTTTTGGAGCAGCTGGAGCTGATGGTCCAGAGCAGAATGCTGCACAAGCAGCTGAACATGATGGACGATTCTCTCATCTTCTACACAGTGAGGAAACAACAGATTGTGTTCAGTGAGAGACTTCTTCAAGTTCACTGCTGACAGTAAGGTACAGGAGATCATTCCTGTCTTCAGAACAAGACCTTGACCTTAAGTTAATTATTATTATGTCCTTTAATTAAAACAAACAAAAAAAAAAACATTACAATTTCCCTCTTGAATAAATAAAGCATTTTTCATTTAATTAAATTTAATTTAATGTTATTGTTTAAATGGAGAGGCTGCACTGACAGCTGCACTCACAACTCTAACCCAGACTATGTAGTACAAACCTCTCAATATAAATGACAATAAGTTTGTTCCAAGTTTGTTTTGAATCTATACGAAGGTTCGGATGTCAGATGGCTGCAGATGTGTCTGTAATATTGTATGAGTTTATATTGCCATGAATTCTCTGGACAGATACCTGCTCTTTTCACTCATGGTCAGCATATTCTCTGCCCACTTTATTCACATGTTTACATTCTGACATTCTGGATAACATCTAGAACATGTCAGAGCTGCTGAGCATGTGTGAAAACTGATTTACTCTGAAGTCTGAGGGATGGTTAATAGCTGTCTGGTCACGTGTAACTGAAGAGAAGGGGAGGGTTTATTCTTAGTTCATTCAAGTCATGCGGCCACTCATCACATAATTCATACCGCTTGCTTTAATTTGGTCAAATTCAAAAATGAGTAGAAACAGCAGAAGTTCCCATGACCTTCCACCACCTGCTGTCTCTCCCTGCCTCTCTCCAACAGAGGGAGAAGAAGTGATTGCTTCATCGTTTCCCTTCAACCTCTAAAACAACATTATATTTTAAATATCCTGTCAGTGTAATAGACTGTTTAAATGATAACACTAATAGTGAGTGTTTGATGAAAGCTTACTGTAATAATTTCATGTAAAAAAATAGTGAAAATCTAAAAATGGATGAATCATGACAAATTGATAATCATGTTTTCAGCAATAAAAACAAAATTAATGACCTGTGAATCCCATGAAATGCTTTTTTTATTTGAAAATGGAAGAAAAACAATCAATCAAATATTACATTTGAGGGGAAATATTACTACAACTTGAAAAACACTGGCATGCCATTATGGTGATGTACATCCTCGCTCCAGGAATATATGCTCAAGTTTTCAGGAAAAACCACAATTATGTGTAGTATTTTTATTTGTCATGCAGCTTTTTTTCTCTGACACATATGTAACTAACTCATGGGTCACGCATGACCAACAGCTCTATAAACCAACACTTACGGGGTCAACCAAGGTGGAGACGGACTCTAAAAGGCCCACTGAGGGGCCACTTCTGCAGGTTTACAAAACTAAATTCTTGATTAGCTTTAGAAAATAGTGAAATGCTCACAGTCAATACGCATGGATTGTCAGAGTTTTATGTTGTCATATGTTGTTGTTTTTTTTGGATAAAGTCTTATAAAGATCGTTTAAATGTTCTTTGGTTTTTGTAATGTTTACTTCAATATATCAGAGATAATTAAGTTAAATTAAAAGATTAAAAAAATGATAGAAATGTATCTAAAATCTTAGGCAGCAGTTGTAGTTGTTGTCATATAAGCACTTTTTAAATGGCATACAGGTCAGTTTTCTTCAATGGGATTTTACAGTTAGATCAGAATTTTTTATCACTTTTGAAATTGTTTATAAGTATTAATTTAGATAATTAGTTAATTCTTACTCTTAAAAATCGACTATATTGAGATGTTTTGAATAAATATTTGTAACATTTAAAAGTCGGTTATAATTTCAGGTTTATTTTATGATAGTCTAAAAAACCTTTAAGGAAGTATGCCTTCAAAAAAACATCTTCAATCATGATCAACTTATATGATTTAATATTCTACAAAAAGCTTATTTCTTGTGATTGTGCCTCATGATCCACCAAATTTTCTGCAGGCAGGTACCCTTGAAAACAAAACTAAATAAGCAGAAAATGAATTATTTGGGGATTACGTGATCGTGAAATCCTGAGTCCAGAGTTGAAGGCAAAACTACATTTTGGTCAGTTTGTTAGATATTTTATTGCCATACTTGGATAAAGTACAAGCATCATTGTCTTTCACTTTTTGGTCAAAATTCAGATTTTAGAAATGCTCTTTACATTTTTAAGTTAACGTCAAATGTACTTGAAATAAGTTTTGGGTTTAAACTTATAGAAATATGTGAATTGGGCAAAAATAAACATTTGCCAATTTCCAAATGAAACCAGAAGAAGTGAACATATAATGGGTTTAACTGGATAAACACCAGGTTTGCATGGTCTTCTGCTGCTCCTCTCTGCAACACACAAACACAGGGAACAATGTAACCTCACTGCACAAGTCAGCTAATACCATCATTTCTGGTGTTTGTTCAGACTGTAAATGACCACCTTTACAAGAGGCTTTGGGGGAATTAAAACCTCATAAAAATGTTTCCCCATCAGAGCAGAGGTCGTTGTCATGTCAATCATTTGACAAGCAACAAAGTCCATACACGTAGGAAGGAGGAGTGAATGGATGATAGTTTGATGATCTCTCCACTCATTCATTCAGGCGTAAGGGTCCCGGAGAGCCAACTCTGTTATCTGAACTAAACCCATCAGCCATCTATTTATCTTGGTATGTGTGACAAAGCAGAAAGAGGAGTAGACTTAAACACTTTCCTCTGCCAAAGCTGCTGCTGGCCAGAAGCAGAGTGGGGTGGAGTATCTGCAGAGAGAAAACCGAGGCCAAACAGACGTTCTCTGGAGAGGAAAGGTGCTGAGACAGCAGATATTTATTTAACTGCTGGACACAGATATCTCCATGCCAGTTGTCTGTTACAGTTTTACCTTTACATTGTTGAAAAGGATATGCGCATGTGTGACATGGAAGAGTGTCACTTTTTCCCTCAATGTTGTGTTTGTTTCTCATAGATTCTCTTTTATCTTTACACTTCTCTCACTTAGTCCTGACTCCTCCACAACATTTGCAGCCTGCCTGAGCATGGTCAGTCTCAGTGTCTATCATTTACCTCCAATATTGCTGTGTTAACCTCTGGGTGTGATAACACAGTTACTATCTGCAATCCATCAAATCAAACAAGGCTATACATTCTCAATTGGTCCCAGATGAGATAAGGAGCTTTTTGGAAAGGCAGGACTGGAAAATGTACCGTGCTTGTGTCAGTCGATGAGGTAACAATCCAAATAACATTAATAATGATTGTATTTGGATCAACAAACTATTTATCATGAATATCTGGAAAGATAAATAGCTGGTGCACTTTGAGAGGCAATATGTCGTCAGCTGAGTTTCCCTGCTGACCTCTCACCAATCTGTTTAATGTCTGAGAAAGAAAAAGTGGCGTTGTGAAGTTAAGTGAAATGTGGCCCCAATGACGCAGAAAAATGACAAACAGATCTTCATAACAGAAAGAAATATATACGTCGTGCACAAAATGTATTCATACCCTTCCATTAAAGAAAAGGCAAAACTTAGAATAGTCACACAAATATCTGGAGACTGAAAAAAAGTTATAATAAATAAAAATTTGCTAAATTATAATTTAGTGAAATAGAACATTGTTTGTAATTTAATCGAGTTGAAAAAAGTAATAAAACACAAACAAACAATACGGTCCTGGACCAATGAGAGCACTTTGCTGATGAGCAGTGGGCCAGAATACCTGCCAACTGGTGTCTGATTGAGAGTTACAGAAAACACCTGATTGCAGTGATCGCCTCAAAGGATTGCTCAACAAAATATTAGCTTATGAGTGACGTAATGTGTATTAGTTTATCATATTTTTTGCTTGCTTTTTAAAAATATTTCTATTGAACCACAATTCAGAAACAATATCATGATTTTCATTCAATTTTTATTTATTTTTACTTTAGTGAATTTCAGCTTATTTCAGTGACAGATGTATTTTTTTCTTTTGTAATGGAAGGGTAGGAATAATTTTGTGCCTGACTATGTACAGTACCAGTCAAACGTTTGGACACACTTTCCCATTAGATTTAATCTTACATTATCAGCACAATCTGTGACATGTATTTAAAAACATAAAATCATAGATGCAGTTTTCTGCCCTTTATTATCTGCTTTTGATTTACTTATTTTTATTATATCTACATTAATATTTTAAATTTGTTGATTGTTACGTGCAGATCATATTTCTTTTCCCCATTACTAACTTCCATCTCAATTAGGGGTTAATTGCATCACATGTTCAAGATACAGCATGTCTGACAGTTGCCTTATTTATCAATTAAGTGTCTAATGAGAGACTAGAGATACCATTATTTCAAACTCGACACAAAAACAACATTTTGGCTGTGCTAAGATCTGTGAGGTTACAGGATGTATGACACTGAGACTGAGAGGTCTTCAAGGTTTCACCACTCAGCATAGGTCAATGCCTCTTGACCCAACAAAGCTCCATTCATGTTTCAACCACTGGCACTGGTATTGATTTTCTGGCTTCACTTTACCTGACTTTATTGGGAAACCCAGCTTCTTACCAGTTCTCATGGAAGCTATTGTGAACAGGGAAAAAAACATTGGCTAAATACCTGTTTGAACCATGGGCCTCAATTTATCAGGAAAAAAGAAGACAAAAAACAAGACAAGATGGTGTGGTTTATAATAGCAGCATATTAAAATATTTTTTAAAATAACTTTTATTTTTGATCATTGGAGAACTAAAACAACAAAAAATAAATCCATGCGTCACAGCCCGAAAGTAGGCTAACTGTTGTCATTAAGTGTTTTTCGATGCACTCAAAAGCCTGATGTTAACTGGTATAAAGAGGGGCGGGGGGGGGGGGGTTGGACCAGTGTAAAAAGGGTTGTTAAGCAACAAGCTGGAAGTGAGACCCAACCCATCCATCCATCCATTTTCTGTACCGCTTAATCCATGCAGGGTCGCGGGTGGGCTGGAGCCTATCCCAGCAA
>JBBBVU010000004.1:25590874-25607775 GCA_037177055.1 Atherinosoma microstoma
ACACACATATATACATATAGAAATACAGTTAAACAGAAGAAAAGTTATTTTTTAAAGCTGACAGTGTGTTGAATTTTTCTATTTTTGAAACTTTCAAAAGATCAAAGGCTAATTTCTTACAGTTCAGATATTTTATGATTATAGTTTAATCGCTTAAACTCATTATACAGTATGTCATCTCTTTTGTTCTTACTAAATATCTAATTTCATTGATTTTTCTGTGGTTGATGATAATAAGTTTATAGGCTCAGTTACTGAGGTTTGGTTGAACAATAATTGTTCTCCTTTCACTTGCAACTGAAACAAAAAGTGTTGAGCTGCTGCAGACCTACAGGATGACTAACTCCACTTAGAATATTTATTTTGAGAAGCTAAGGTCAAACTAAGGGTTGAATAAACTAAATTCCATCACGAGTTCATAGCCATTCAGGCCAAACACCATATTTGATTTTTTAAAGATTTTACATGAATTCATGTCACTAAATTGTCTGAGGAGATGATGTGAGCATCTTTGAAATGTGCCTCAAATGTATACATGGAAGGAAAGGAGGATGGAATGATTAACTCTTGGCAAGTAGGCAACCGCATGCATCCTGGCCTCCCCTGAATACAATGAGGCCTATACACATGCAGGTTTTGGTGAACATAAAGCAGGAGTGACCCTGGGCTGCTGAGGGCCTCACTCCCACCAGTTCTTTCAGACCCAAGCAAACCACTCAAAGGCCACTCATGCTGGAATAACAGGAACTTCCAGAGTCTGGCCACTCTGTGCCTCAGAAGTGCAAAGTGTTACCCCTACACAATTTTTTAGCATCTATACTGAATTGAGTGATCAACTGCTCAATGTGGAGACAAAGACTGTGTTAGTTTTTTCAACCTTCCCCCTCACCCCCTCACTTCCTTTAGCTGAATTTGTGAACTTGGAGAGAGTTTATTATGTTTTCCTCAATTAGAGCTTAATGTGATACTCGAAGGGGCCCATCATAGCTCCACACCTAAATACGTAAATGTGTTTAATTCATGGGAATATAAGTAGCTCATTAATTATTTCCCTATCAGAATAATTGAGAACGGCATCAAGGGTGCAGTTGGCCCGGTAAACTAGAAGAAATTTTCAATAGGGACCAGGAACACGTTGTCTCCATAGTAGCAATTACATCAATACATCACAACATTAAGTATACAATAATCTCCAACATGTCATAGAACATATTGAAGTCCTCCAGAAGTGTAATACTCCAGTCCCCACAAGACCTTTAAGACCTTATGTTCTACAGTACATTGGAGGAGCACAACTCAGTCATTAACTATCATGGTATTTGCTCATAAGGTATTGATTTCACCCAGCTCTGTAGTATTCTCGGTTCAAACACAAAGCCATGATGACAGAAAAATGGAAACCAGCTGAACTCCAGTCAGACAAGGCTGTAATGCTAACATTATCCTTTTAGTGTAACTAATAAATTGTGCATGACTTATGATTATAAACTCTGAGGTGTTGGTTCTCATGGAAAACAATTACTGAGGCTAAAGCCATAATTGGCGCTGATGAAAGTGCCTACTTCTTTTTTTCCCCTAACCCTTTGAACAAATGGAAATAATGCACCTTATTCTGGTTGGTATGTGTCACCCTTGAAATTCAAATGAAATGGGGATATTTCTTGAAGGAGGTGCAGTTAAAATGTTTCCAACTTTCTCATCAGAAAATTTAAGGTGGATTTTTAAACACTTGAAGGTGAATAATGCTTGTCATTCATTATGAAGTATTATTAACTGAGATAGTTTGATCCAACATACATTAAAGATACATATATTCCCAACTCTTATAGGTCATTGGCTTTTAAAATGTCTGTCATACGAGCAATCTTTCAAACACAAACTCTCACGGTGAGTTTTTCTTTTGGGGATTTTCAAATGAATGGGTCTCGAATTCAGTCCTAATCCTTGATGTCAGCCACTCATGAAAAACGGTACTCAAATTTCTATTTTAATGCCTGGAGTGGCAGCCCATAGGTGATGCCAGTGGAGACTTGTCCAAGGAACTCTGCTTTAAAACCATCTGGCTTGTAGTTGATTCTTCTTTTGCCTTTACTGTCAATAAAGCACATAGCACATCTGAAGCAAGGATTATCCCAGTTTTATTTTACATACAGGACAGAGTAATGTCTCCTGTACTGTGAGACTGTATCTTACAGTACCAGACATTTTTACGCAATCAAACAAAGTGTTACCGCCTCTGTTAAAATTCCCCAGCTGCTTTGAACAGAGCCCACCTTTTTCTCAATGTGTAAGTTATGCTTTTTTCCAAGTAGACCTACTCCTTCAGCTTGGTTGGCGTGATGTTAGCTCTGGTTGTTACTTGTGCTCTGTTACATGATAAAAAGCAATCGGGTTTTATTCAGTTTTATTTTACTCGGTTATTATTATTATTATTCACTTCGTGCCAAATATTGATATATCAGTTAAGACTTGCAATTACTTGGCTAGTTTTATTTTCCATACCATATCATCTTTATTTCTAAAGCACCTTAAGTACAACAACGTGGTTGACCAAAGTGCTGTACAATAAAATTTAAATAAAATGAAATAAAACAAAAAAAAGAATATATTTAAAAAAATTATAACATTAAAAGTCTAAATCAAAACCACATTTTTAAAAGGAAACAGACACATGGACACTTTAAAAACAGAAGCAAAAAAAACAACTAAAACCAGCAAAAGAGGCAGTAATCTGAAAAGCGTCTGTCACAGCCTCACTTTAGAATAAAGGGCAAAGAATAAAGGTGTGTTTATTCTTGAGATTTAAAAACAGCAATTTTCCATGCATAATGTTTCATTTTCACACTACACAGATTTTGCCGCTACATTTACGGGTCGTTGCACGGTTTTGGAAAACATTGTTCTGCAAATTTCAATCTTTCTCAACTGCTTTGAAAATGAAATAATCAAATAATAAATGTTCAGTGATTTATGTTTAACTACACTCACTTTCTGCGTATCTATTATATTTAGTGAACAATGCCTAAATGATATATTTAGCACTTTTCAAAACACTCAAAGCATTTTACACTGAATTCCTTCACTCCACATTCACACAGTCAGCTGCAGCTGCCCTGGGGAAGACTGATGGAAACATAGCTGCCAAGCAACACCAACCAACCACCAAACATTCATACACCATTACTGCCGATACTGGAGGAAAAGTGGGTAAAGTGTCTTGCACAAGGACACAATGACAGATCGAATCGGATGAGATTCAAACCACCGATCTCCTATTTATTAGACGACCTGTTCCACGGCCACTGCCGCTTAAACAAGTGTTTAGTGTTTATATTTTGCTAACTAGGCCTGGGCGATTCTGCATCAATCCGATAATCCAGGGAAAGTATCTCCAATTCAGATCCATTTTGCTTGAAATTTCACAATCATTTAATGATTTTGCCTTTAATTAATGATCATGATTATGATCATAATAAAACACTTTATAAAGATTTTTGTCAAATAAAACATTTTTTGTCAACAGGCTTAATGGCAGAAGACAGGAATTAAAATTTAAGCCTTTTTGTTTGTAAACAATATAAAATAACATCAACAAAGTAATAAAATAACTCTGCTATTCTATTTTATCACACAATTGTTTGAGAAAAATAAAGTCAACGGTTCAAATTATCTAAACAAAAACAAAACCTGCTATTAGTTGACTATCATTCACATGCTTTGTTTTTTTTGCCCCCAAAGCCCTCTGAAAGAAAAATATCAATCTCATCATGCTGGTATCGAACGATACTTATATAACTTTGGTATCAATACTATCGATATTTGGATCGATCCGCCCAGCCCTAAAGCTAAATAGTTCTTCAGTAGCTTACTTTTTCAATTTTACATTCACTCTGCCAGCATGCTTACCAGGTCCAAGTCTAGATCACTTGGAAATGAAGGCTGCAGAAAAGTATGGGGGTGTAGTTTCCATTTTCAATATATCAGTGTGTACATCAATAGCATAACAAAACATTCATACCAGTGCTGCAGACAATGAGTGCATTGATGAGCACCTGAGAAAAAGTTTGCATTGCTTTGCTTATGTCTGGTCTTCTTAATTCTTTAATTTAGGTTGCACTAAGGTTCTTCAAGTCTTTTTCTTTTTTTTTAAAAGTCACCTTTATCAAAATAACCCTGACATGAAAGTTAGAAAATTGGTGATGACATGAAATAAGCCACTGGGCTTCTCTTATTGCCACCATCAAATTTCAAGCTGTGTTAATTATACTAAATAAACTAAACCCAATGTTTGTCCTGCTTACCTCAGCCAACTGAAAGCAAGACATACACACAGATGGGCACATACTCAAACACACACCTTTAATACACACACAGGCACAGAAATCCAATCATGCTGACACATCTTGGGTCACTTAAATCAACACCTTCATTCTTAGACCCTCATGCATTGTTATGGAAACACACCCCGAAGCCTGTGTGATTGCAGCACTGAAACGAAACACCCAGCGAATCACAGTGGTCCAAAACTATTAATTTGACTGAGCTGATAAATATTTTCTAAGCTCAGAACAAGGACCCAGCGGACGCTGCTTTGGAGGACAGCTGCTCTTTAGGGCCAGTTGGTCTCAATCTCGTTCTTTTTCAGGATGCAATGTACAACACTATGTTCCAACTTTTTGTGAGCAAAGATTCAATTCAGAAGTTGCTTTATTTCTTTAGTTACTCCATACGTTTACCATCCCCTCTGAAAGTAAAACATAACCCAGAGATCTCCTCTTCAAATATGGGGATACGGTGTCATGATGTTTTTGGCCTTTTGATAAATGATTGTCTGGAGCGGCTTCCTTCTCTGCACACTGTCCCCTTGATTACCACCCAGCAGCAGCTACCTATCTGATTAACAGAAACACCCACTTTATCATTTTTGTTGTTAACCATTGCAAAAAGGACAATCCAGCAGCAAGGTTTTTAAAGGGCCTGGCTAGAATATATGTAAACAAACGATTCCCTTAATAAATAAATGAATATAAAACAAAGCATTTATTTCATGGCGGTTGTGAAATGGATTAAATATTTTGATCAATTTTTGTAATATCTGGAATGTCATCCAGTAAATTGGGTGTTGGATCATCATTATGTTTATAGACCATGGTTTGTTTGGTTTCGGTAGGAAAATATTTTTTAATTATGTTTCAACAACAGACAACGCTCTGTTGACTAAGTTTAATCAGACCGATTGTCATACTTCTTCCATCTGAAACATGTCTCTCCCCAATAGCTGGTTATGTTATAGAGTACCCCAATAGTGACAACATCAACAGAGCATTTGTCATTTTCATGCTGTCTGTTTTAGATATTTAAGACTACCCTGGACTAGGGATGTTATGCTCAAGCATGTCTGCTCAAATTTGCAATGACCTGAATTGGAAGTGTTGCGAGCACTGTTTTATTGTTTCATCATGCCAAGTCACATGACTGCACCAACCGAGGCGTTATTACATTAAACGGGCATCAGACATGTGTCGAGCTGCTTCACAGGGATTTTGAAGGGGTCTGGTCTTGTCAATGTCAATGTGCTTTAAAAAGGGTTTCAATCCCTTATATTACCACTTTATAACTACAGTAACAATTACTATCCCAGCTGCATAAGCAGCCTTTTTTCTTTCAAAAACACTGATTTAGGAGCAAAAGCTTTGGTTTTTACAGATGAGTTACTTTGATTTAAGTAAGTTTGATCTTGCTGACAACACCAGAATGTGTCAGGATCAAGGAGGGCCCGGGTGGGGTCTTGAACCTACAACCTCCTGGGTGAAAGTCACATACGTTGACCAATCAGCCAAAGGGATATCCTTGTGAAAGCATATTGACAGGACCACACTGTCACACCTTAATCTTATAATCTTACCTAAATCAACAGCTCCATTTCACCATTCAGATTAACAACAGATGAAAACACAGAACTGCGAACATATCTTTTATTACACACTCAAAGATGAGGGAGACCCATGGCAGCCGAGAAGTAATAAAACCCTGTCAATGTTTGCCCTTAAAAGCATCACACGTGTACGGCCAGCAGGTGTCACACTTTTGACTGTGTCAAATGCTTTGAGGCATGTCACAGCAAACATGTCAAAGTGATTCAATGTTTCACGAAGCTTTGGTTGCACCGTCCCTACCCTGCACATTGAAATCTTATGCAAAGGGGTAAGCAACCTTGTGAATTTAAATCATCCAACTCACATTTCAAGGGTACTGGGCACATTTCTAAAAGGTTTCTGGTGCATCTGTGATGTACGCAAGCAGTCGTCTATTTTCTGGCAGCCTGATCACAGATGACAGGGTCTGTGGGTTGTTTTGCTAATTTAATCCCGGTTCTTGGGTTTCTGTATTTTTGTCCTCACCATTCTTTGTATTTCTATGTTCACTTACTTAACCTTACTTCCTGGTTTATTTAGTCAAGCCTGTTCATTTTTGTTAATTTCACTAGTTTCGCATCCTGTTTCTGAGTTTCTGGTTTGCATTAATATGATTTTTTTCTCCTCTTTAGTGCAGACTTCCCCACAGCAGTGTGGCAGACATGATGAGACCTAAATCATGAATCAGATTAAACAGACAGAAGTGAGAAGAAGTGGAGTTCTCTATCTGCCCAGAGTAAATAGACAGATCTGAACTTTAGTGTAAGTTAAACTCTCTAGATTATTTTGGTTTACAATTGTTGCTCCAGCTAATGTAAAACTCCCAGATTGGGATCTTGTTTTGTCACATGGTTTATGTGTATCCATGTCATAGATCATTCATCAATTTTCCTCCCAAATATAAGAGCAGGAACTGTTGTAAGTGCTCTCTGGGCTTCAGAAGTAAGGAAGCAATGATGACATGGCTCTGTTATCGTTATTACCACCATTTAGATCCACAACAGTTATTTCAGCCTTGTGGTTTATTTTTTCTTTAGTGGAATTCTGATCTTAAAGAGAAGATTTTTTTTTTTTTTTAGCGTTTCATAATCTCCTGGTTAGTCACAGAGTATGATGCCGTATGGATAATTTGCGAAAGGTTTAATGATGTAAACGAGGTCATATCAGTTCTTTGAAGTTTTCAGCCAGTGAAATTATTGTAATAATCACAGCTCTGGAATACTTAATTACAGCATTTTGCTCATTGAGTAGTCATTTCCAGGACTTTAATCTCATCTATAAAATTAAGATATAGGACAAATATTTCTCTTTTTTTCCTTTTTTTCATGACAATTAAAATAAAATCAACATATGCTATCTGACATTTATCAGGGGTTATAAATCATGATAAATGGAATTGTTGCTTTTTAAGCAAAAGTTGGAGACAGGCTTGGAGATAATCACTTCCATATGAGGTATTGCATGTGATTCACACACACACACACACACAGATGGTATACATGCATGAAGAGGTCTGCAATATAATGCACATTTGCTTGAGCCACACACATGGCAGGGAGTGATGCTGGGTGGTGCATGCTCTGACCTGGCTGGTGTTCAGACTGCAGTCAGTGTGTTTGATTTTTGTCAGATGATGGATAGATCATCACTGGAAAAACACACTCCATCAAACTGTCCACATCTCTGTTTGAATCAAAACTGACTTTTTTTCCACACAGTATCCATTTACTGTATCAGCTCACACCACAGTCCAACCAAAATCAATCAATCTACAGATTTTTCTGGCCGCCAACTCGTCAAATCACTCATTGTATGGTTCATGTCATTCATTCATAAAAATAGAGACTCGTTTTTTCCAGAAAACAGTTTTTAATGGAGTTACTTTAATATCAAATGTTGTTGTTTTTTATGTAATGAGAACAGTAGGTTTTGGCTTGTTTTTCTGCTACATTGTTATATTTTAAGTACTGATGCTTACATCTTACAAAGAAAAAACTTGGCTAAGAATTTTATTAGATTATGCTCTAGTTGGCTTCTTAATCTGCTGAGATATTAATGTATTCTCAGCTGTATCCTTAGAGTATAATGGGAAACTAACCTCTTTAAAACGATGATAAATTAGTTTTGAAATAGAAGTACACACATAAGTTCAGATGTATCATGGAGTGTGTCCAGTATTCGTTTCAGACTATATTGAAACTTAATACAATGCTTAGGTTTGAGCTGAATTCATGGTGAATAATCCTTTTTAGGAAGACCCCCACTAAAGTTTGAACAGTTATTATTGTTTCTATATGGTGGATATAGTTTTCTGTATAAAAAGCTTAAGTTTTGGCAATCCAATAACAAACTAAATGTGCAGCTTGGTCTAATGAAAGTGATATAAGGTAAATACAAGGGATAAAAAACGCAATAAAGAAAATGTATATTTATTAAGATGTTAAACACACTGATAGTTTTATATAAGCTAGTGTGTCAAAGGCATTCTCGAAGGGCTCTGTCTGGTATGTTTTCATAACAATTATTCACTAATACATCCTACACATTCCCAGGAGCACCTCCTCTCCTTCTTCACAATAGCACTCCATCATTACATCATCATCCAGAGCAGCTTTGTCCCATTTGCTGCTCCAGACACACTTTAAGTTCAAATTAATTTGAGCTCCAGTGGGGGAGACAGAACATTGTCATTGGCTCAGACATGTGTAGCTGTGATTGGCAGCTCAGGGGAGTGCTTTCCATTAAGTGGGCTAAACTCCACCTCTGACCCGACAGGAACAACAAATATCCCTGCTGGCCCCAGCTATCCGTGGGGCTAAAAGCATGATCACTAAATAGTCATGATGGCCACACTGTTTGGGTCAGAGATCAGAGGTAGAAGGAAATGTGGTATTAACAAAGATATCAGACCATGAATTTCTCTATCTGTGATGTACAATTTTCCAAACCTTGTGCAGAGAGCTTTTCATCATTCCTGGTTCATCTTGGACAGTTTATTTTTCATTAATTGTCAGTAGCTGCATGTGACATGGGGATGGTAAATGTTTAGCAACAGACGACATTAAGTTGTCAGATTTTATTTCAAATACATCCAGATAATATGCAGTTATGCATTATGAGCATCCTTCTGTAGAAGGGCTTCATCAGTTTAACACAGGGATGTCAAAAGTCGGTCCTCAAGAGAGACTGTCCTGCAGGTCTTCAATGTTCCCAGCTTCAACACACCTGACTCAAATTAAAATTGATCATTGAACAGCCTATGAAGTTCTGCACATTGACTCATTCATTTGAGTCAGGTGTGTTGGAGCAGGGAGACATTGAAAACCTGCACAATTGTGGCCCTCGCGGACCAGAGCTGGACACCCCGGGTGTAAGATTAAAATAATCCTTCTCAAAATATGTATTTACTACTTACCCTGAGTTTCAGATGTATTTGAAATATTACATCCAGACAATATAGATAAGATCATGTAAATATTTCAGAAAGAGTTTGTTAACATAATTTAACAATGAATTCCAGTAAGATTGAAATTTTTCAGAACGAGGTCTTAGACTGAATTTGAATTTCTCAAGCTTCAATAGAAATAGTAAAACGTAACTATTTTCAATGAACAGTGGCTGAGAGGATTTCCATGCCAGAAGAATTCTTACGTGCTATCAAAGATGTAAATGCTATAACGTTGTCCTGCACAGACGTAGTGACAAGTTCATCAGGAGACATACCAAAGATGGCTGTGGAGAGGGACTAATAGATATACCTAAAATATCAGAGATAGATTTAAAGCCCCAGTGCGTGAGAATTACTCCCATATATTATTAATGACGATAAGTTACAAGTATGCCCTCCATGTATCTGGTACCAAGCTACTGCTAATAGCTAATATCACCGCGTGAAATCATTTTTTTGTGACCTGTAGACTCAGAGATCATCTGATGGAGTGAGAGGGAAAGGAAGACAAAGATGAAGAGGAAGAGGGAGAGGCAGTCAAAGCAGGGGCGATGGACCTGTCGGCGCTGTAATAGGAAGATCCCGCGCTGTAACTGTTGCAATGGAGCTTTTACACTGTAGGCTAACTAACAAATTAGTCTCTGCTGTTTTAAAAAGCAAGTAACAGTAAATTATCCGACTTAAACTGGAGGATAAAGTAGTTTCTGGACTACCCTGACCTGTTCCGAACACAACGCCAAAATAAACTTCATTGTTAAGTTGAAATAACATATCTGTCCAGCAGAAAGCTGCAACCTCCGTGTCAGTTTTGAAGTCCATCTCTCTCATATATTGTCTCCATCTGTTAAACGCTACACCAACGTAGACTCTCGTTTTCTCCCGTTTATCAATTCTTTTTCTTTTCTTGGTTATTTTTCCTCCCTCTCGCCGGGCAAAGAGTATGGATGGTCCTCCATTTCAATGGAAAACGACAAGTAGAATGATCCTCGGTCATCTTTGCTCGTTTCTCCTCCTCCCCCGACAACACTCGGGGATTCACAGCAAAAATGATAAGAAGTTTGTCCCATTTTGGCTACGGTATTCAAAGATGGTGATGCAACATGGCAACCTTCAGTTGTCAATAACTCATTCTAAGCTAAGACAAATGCTTTCATTTGCATGCGATTGTGATTAGACTTCCATAAAATACGTATTTATGAAAGCAATACTTAACTTTTGCTAATAAAAAGGCAAATTAGTTACACACAGCACCTTTAAAGAAAGTTTGCCAATAGTTAGACAATTTAGAACATGACCAGAACATACAGGGTGTCTGGGATCATCTATCTTTATTAATACCATGGATACAATTTGGAAAGGTTATCTCTACTGTAGTGTAACCTGAGTAGTATTTACAACTGACTTTTTTTTGTAACAAAAGATCATAAAGGTATGCAACATGACCCTAAGAAAAAGATTTGATGTGAAGTATTAGATCCATGCCACTAACAGGTGGAGCTTGGGGGAAAACTGAGCGGTGTAGGTTCTTGTAAAGTCATGAAGTTGGAAGAAGCGAAAGTAGTCAGTGTTATTAAAAGACATGTTATTTGTTGTTGTTTATTTTTTTCTGTACTTGTTCATCTCTTACTCTGAAGACAAAGCACATGAAAAGGAGCCAGTCGGGGGATGTTGTAAACCAAGTTTGTGATTCAAAATTACTGGTAAAAACAGCTCATGTGAGCATCTACAGAAGACACAAAAGGCTGAACATCGCCAAACTCCGCTCAAATCTCACTCTGGCAGATTCAGAGAAGCTTGTCCACGCCTTTGTCTCCTCCAGGTTGGATTACTGCAACACACTCCTCATCGGGATCCCTGGTGGGAGCCTACAAAGACTCCCCAGCTCTCCGTTCTACAAATAGAAACACCCCACGACCCCCAGGGACCAAGCTCCGTACCATGGGCGATCGGGCCTTGCTCTGTAGCTCCAAGACTGTGGAACGTCCTTCCTGACCACCTAAGGGCCCCACAGACCACTGATGTTTTTAAACGTAACCTAAAAACATATCTCTTCCAGAAAGCCTTAAACTAAATTTTAACATTCTCTTTTATTTTTTTAACCCTGTTTTGTGTCTCTTTTAAATTTTGCAACGTTGCACTTTGAGATTGCTTAAATGTAAAGTGCGTTACAAATAAAGTTTACTATTATTATTATCATTATTATTAATAAACAAATTGACTTATTTATGACTTATCCAACATCCTTTTACTTTACAAAGCGTTTGCAAACAAGTGAAAGCCATTCTGAGATTTATTCTTCTTCATCCTTGTTTGGTCAAGCTGTTTTTCTCTTCTTGGTATCCAGCCCATTTTCATTTTCCCATAAATGTAAAGACATGCTTGCCCACGTCTGCCTTTGGATAGGTTGTTTAGGTCCATCCATTAGATTCTGGATTCTATTTTCATAGCATTGCTTACTCCCTGGTGTCAAGCAGCAGAAGATATATGACAGTATTACTGGCCCATTTTTGAGTCACCTTTATATGACAAACGACTTTTCTGTGTCACTGTTTATAACATTGGGTGATTATCTTTTGCTGTATGGGTTTTAAAAAAATTTTTTTTTTTCAAATCAACCAGCATTCCCACTCTCAAGGCACAGTTACACCAGACACTGCTATAAACAAGAAATGCATTTCAATAGCAGGTACTCCATCAATGCCAAATTTAGCAGTTTTAATGAAAGTGGTTCCCATCAAATTTAATGGGATTCTTTGTGCACACTCCACCACCCTAAAAAGTAATAAATTTGATTGAGTAGGTTTCATATCATCTTGAAACAACACACATAAACAGGAAAGCAGATTATCATATGGTATGCATGCAAGTCTACCCTTGCTGCATACATCGACCAGCACGTAATGATCTTTTTATTATGTGTATAAATTAGGTTTCCACCTCAAATTGAAACAACAGCATCATTCTCTGAAGTAAGCCAAGATGTATGTTTCCGCAGCTGGCCACCTGGTGCATGCTGCTGTCTGCTGATTTGCTCATGTGGATTTAACAGGACAATAAACAGCCGGAGGCTCTATTTCCACCAAGGAGCACTCTGTGATCTCACATCAACACCACATGAGAGGTGATAAAACATCCTCCTTTGCACTAACTGTAACTTATTACAAGTTTGCAGCGGGATAGTTTAGTTGTAACAGACACGATCCCTCTGACTAAGGTCATGGCATCATGTGTCATGTTGGTGGGAAGCTGCTAAGCTTACTTGTTAGGAATACACAGATTTCTCACAGTTTCCTGTGCTATCTGTAAATCCTGAAGGGGCTAAAAGATTCATTTCTTCTCTAGTAATTAACCATCATATTCAGGAGAGAGTCAAAAACTTTAAATGAATTGAATGCTCCAAGATTGCAAATGTTAAAAGATTTTTTTTTAAATTATCTATTAATAAAATGCACACATTTGAAATAAACCATGATTTCAACTTTTTATTCTTTTCCTAAAACTTTTAAGCTATTAAAGACAAACAGATTAAAGTAGACACATTGTATTTAACAGTAAGGAGTGGACCATAACATCTGTTACACCACAAAACACGCGAATGTTCATACACATGTGGATTGATGTGAATACATAGATATATTTGATGACATGAGTACATTTGCCTGACAGTTGCATCATGTCTCTCCAGTCAACCTTCATCACTCCTCATATGTATGAACAAGTTAAGTTTAACCTCTCTTTCTAATAGGTTCTGAGATCATTTTTAACAATGCGTTTGTTTAGCTCGGCCCAAATCCAGCAAACTGTGATGCACACAGTATAGTTAAGATTCAGTAAAGGGTGTGGAAACAGTCCAGATGGACAAAAAAAAAACATTTTTCTTTCTCTTTCCAGTTTTTCCAATAATGTTCTGCACTCAGCCATTTTCAAGAGTGACCTGTGATCTTTATCGATAATGCAGGAATGCAACGGCTGTAAGTGGTCTCTCTGAATAACAGCAGACATTGTTCCAATATCAAGTTTCCTCACAATAACGTCTCTCTGTAAAAACCACTCCTAAAGTAGCAATGCTGGGTTTCTGCAGAAGGAAATCAATCATTTTCATGATGAAGTGAAGGTTGTTTTTGTTGAAGACTTTAAATTTGCTGGAGTGCATTTGAAAAATGTAAGCAGTTTAACCTTCTTTAACAATATTGCAGAATATTTTACCAGATGTTTCATACTGATCTTAACTTTGAACCTTTTTATTTGAATGTTGGCCAGGATTTTTGGAGCTGAGTGGATGCAGCAGTGTCTCTCTGAACATGGATTGTTGGCCTGAGTGAGAGATTGATAAATGAGCAACGTGTGCTAAATGACTCCGAGTTGAGAGTTTAAAAAAACTAAGGGCCAGTAGACTACACACTACATCATGACTGGATCATCTAGATAACAGATCCATTAGGGCCACTTTGATATTACATTATTTCCTCTTCTCCGTTATGGTAAACAGAGGAAGTCAGTGTGAACAACAGAAGAAAAACACATGAGACAACTTCTGGATGCTGATGGCCAACACAGCTTTTTTCTTAATGAAATGCTTAAAACTACAGGGATGGATTTTGTTGTGCCATCAGCGATAAGATTATCTAAAGCCATGCTTATTTAGAAAAACAACAGGCAGTGGGGAAGCTGGGCTGTGTCAAACTGCCATGATGTTTCCACCACTCTTGACAAGCTGACAATGTTGTGCAGCCATGTGTGGAAGTAAACACACAGAGCCTCATTCCCTCTGTCTTCTTGACTCCATCCACATACCCCCGCACCTCACCTCGTCCTCTTCAATCCACTGGATTCACTCGGAGGAGCCCTGATCCTACTTGTTCTGGTTCACTAAGGCCTGGAATTCCCTGTTCAGATCAACAGGAAAAGAATCCTCTCTGTCCTCTGAGACAGCTAAAAGCCTGTCTGTTTTAAAGAGGGTTGGGGGTCTCATAAACCTGTCAGACCCGACGGTGTCCTTTTACCTACCTAGCTTCAGTCTCAGCGCAGAACATTCCTGGACGCTCTTAAATGGTGGTTTATAGGCAGCCTGTCAGTCCTGGGATCATCAGAGGTTTACGGGTGTCTAATAAAAACACTGCTGTGGTTCAGAAGCTCCCCTAACTCATGTCCTCTTTTCAAATTCAATCCCCTATTCACTCTTCCTTTATCTGAAGATTAGAGAAGACCCCAATAAACGCCACATTTTTCCCCTCACTGCTTCTTCATTTGCTTCCCGCATTCATCTCATATCATCAAAACCCAGGTCAGATTTTACAGTGTGATAACGTCAGCTCGTCAATGTGAACATCACAGTTATTTTTTTCATTGTCTTTTTTTTTTTTATGAAACATGGCTAACATTAAATGATCCTTTGACTCTTGCTTTTTTTTTTAACCTCTTACCAGAGGCAGAACATTTCTGGAGAAATGCAAAAGTCTCATTCATATTTTAAACCCAACTAGTATAGTTCTTATTTTTTCTTTCATATTAATAAACAAGAGGGCAAAGTTGATCATTTACAATAAAAGCAGAAAGGTTAACTTCTCAAATGATTTTCATTTCATATTATGAGTTTTTTCAGAGATTGTGAAATCGTAATTATTGGTGGACAGCTTTAAGTTTGCTGGAAAACCCTTAGATAGATTTAAGAAAGCTTCTCGAATGAAGGGTTAAAAAGGTTTTGGGGGAAATAAACACACCTGCTTTCTTCCAGAGAATTACAAAATAAAACTGAGTTTTCTTGTGTGATGGAAAAATGTAATTTGTTGTATGTTGGTAACTGAAATAAACTTTCATTTCATTTCAAGTTATTAGACAAGCTTTTCAAATTGTTATGAGTATATAAACAGACCAAATCCCACCTGTAAACTGTCTTGTACATCATAATTTGGGGATATTGTGGGTGAGCAACTGACGGAAGCACTTATATTCTTGCACTTATATCCTCTTAGCAAGAGGTTGAATCGGTGCATTTCCCAAAATGTGAAACAGTTCCTTCAGATTAGATTTCACCATAATGGCTTCATTTAATCCATAGCTCTGTATCTGGTATTTTTCTCTTAAAATCTTTGACAGTTTAAGCAGAGAATGAAGATGAAAGAATAGTATTGTCCTGAAGTTATGTCTGACAAAAGATTTAAAAGTAAGAACAATTTGTACTATAATGGTTCACAGGCGGTGGCGGGGTGTGGTACGTTAGTGTAGCCAGAGAAAATCATGGGTGGGCAGTGGGATTTTGACAACCACACATAACCAGGGCTCTAAATTAACCCCCGCCAACATGCCAAACATGTGTTGAAAATCATTTTGGTCAGTATAAATGAAACTTACCAGCCAGTTTAGCAGGTGATAAATAAAACAAATTGTTTTGGTTATTTGTTCTGGCAGCGTTATCACTCACTGCATATCCCATGAACACTATGCCATGACATATCCTGTGTCCATTGGCTGTGTGCTGGCTTTAGCATGCGTGGGGTTGTTTACATGTGGAATTTAAACAAAGTAAGTGTCATGTAGAACAAAAACAAAAATGTGAAGGTGGTTGGAAGGTGTTTCTTGTAACAAGGCTGGTTACAAGAAAAAGAAAGGAAGTAGGGAAAAATGTATGATGTATACATAATTTGAGACAATTTAATCATTTAAATGATGTTGCAAAAATATGTTTAAAATAAATCATATCAAGAGTTGAAATTATTTTGTTCTCTGCTAGAAAAGAGAACAATGAGGGAATCTTGTTGCTGTTTGGCATCTTCATAAATGAACATCAATAAAAACAATCTAAAGAAACATGTATGATTCAATGGATTCAATTGCAGCTGTAATCTGACTTATTTTATCATCTTTTGGGAGAAGTTGGCTAATGCTAACACACTAAGCCTTGTTGAAAATATATGGAGATCAGAAACAGCAAAACCACCAGGTGGTTACATGATAACAGAACTTGTTGTGAAGAAGAATTTTATTACTTGCAAAGTCACTAATATTCCCTGCCTGTAAAATTATGAAATAAAAATGTAAGAAAAGAATAATGTCTACCAGGTTAAAATGGCAGCAAATATGTCCTCAAATTTGTCTTTATCTAACAATACAAACAATAATAATCAAGACAAACCCAGATGTCCTTGATCAAACGTGCCACTGGCAACACCTTCAGATATTAAAACTGAAGTTTGAGCACCATTTTTATGTGTGGCTGGTGTAAAAGAATACAACACACCCTGTAGAAAATCTTCAACAGGAATCAACCAAACAATCATCCCAAACTGTTGAGATGATTTGAGTTGTTCTAATGTTGTTGCATGTTAACTTGATCATTAAACCTGTTAAAAAAAGAAAAAAAAAGAAAGAAAAAAAAACCTGTTAAAAGAAAGAAATTTGTATTTGACAGGACCTAATGTTTACTCTGTGTCTGTTTATCTTTCTCTGCCTGTTCTACATACATTAAAGCGAGGGTGTCACTTCGTGTAACTTTTTTTTTTTTTTTTCAAATTAAAGTATGGCCCAGATGCTACATACTT
>JBBBVU010000004.1:25646681-25667583 GCA_037177055.1 Atherinosoma microstoma
AGGGGACCATTTATGTTTTGCAAAAGAAGAAAGAAGTAAGGGTCAAAGGGGTTACCTTTGTGTTTTTGTTGACCTCCTCTGTCCCTTGTTCTCTTTTTTTTTTTTTTTTTTTTTTTTTTGTTTATTTCCCGCCAGCAACATTGAGTATAACGTCAGTGGTCTGGAACATATTAAGTAAAAAGTCTCATTCAATTCTTGGCCATAGAAAACTGGACACCAAAGACCTCACAGCCAAGAGGGTGAAAGGCTGTGAGCTTTTTGCCCCAAAAAAAAAAAAAGAGAGGGAGCATAGATGGGGTGACTGAGTGTCAAAAGGTCAAAAAGGACAAACTGCGCTTGGGCCGGGCCACAAACCCTCTCGAACCCCCTCCAGAAAACTGACCGAGGAGTCAAGAAGTCATTCAGGCGAGAGCATGCAGAGCACTGCTCCAGTATCTCTATTGATGCAGATGAAAGAAAGTCCGTAACATTACACCGCCATTCCCTCCTCCCCTATGTGTCCCACCATGTGCCCTCTTTCTATCCCCCACCTCACTCATCCCAGCATGCTGTTGGCATTAACTTGCTGTGAAGTAATTACTACCTGCTGCTCGTGGAACTCCAGCCCTTAAATTCCAGCCAAGTCAATTAGAGTTTAGGCTCTCTGTGTGTCATCCAGACAAGCAGACAGATAAACAGGATGAATGGAGACACATCAAAACAGCAGAGAGCTTCCGAACGGATGAGCTGGCAATCTCTAATAAAATGAAAAAGGAGGGGAGGAAGGGGACATCCCTGGAGGAAAAGCAAACACAGATCCAGTTTCTGATCTGTTTGGCCTCCTGACTCGCATGTTAGTTTGAGGGATTTGGGAATGATGCTTTGGATTGATTCTTCTGCAAATCTCTAAGTTCAGGGGCTATTTGCTTATTTGTTAATGAGTATGCATTTAAACAGGTTGCAGGATTGAAAAGGTGGTGAACTGCAGGAATAACAAGACACTGGGAACACAAATTGAATCAAAAGTTGTGAAAAGGGGAGCGGCTGAAGCATAAAGGAATGTGTTTAATTTACAGTTGTGTGACAGAAAGACAGAGGGAGGAAAAAGGAGAGAGCAGTGAGGCGCTAGACTTTTGAGTTGTTAACTCACATACACGACCTTTTGCCACAGAGGTGTGATATCCAAGTGTTTGGAGGGAGCAAGACCCCCACTGCCCACCCACTGATTGCCCAGTTGGATCTGAAACTCACCCTGTGGTGTCTGACAGGAACAAATCCTCTTGTAAATATCTTCCTCAACTCACTACCAAAACCATAGGAGCACATCGTGCAGAGGTCCCTGCAGCTTTTACTGATCAATTACTGATTCAATTCATCACTGAAGAAGTAAAATTATATCTGATGATGTCATTCAGATTGGGGTCAGCATTTTTCTTTTGGCTGGATTAAAATTTAAAATCACTTTCACTAATTTAGAGATTCAATCAAGTTTCATTTGGATGAAAAAGTTGAGTTTCAAACAATTATATTTGGTCCCTTAAATATATATTTTTTTTGCATTTTTGCATAAAATGTCCATGACGAAAAGGGAAATAATCAATATAAGATTTTTCTGCAACAAAAGCTTAATTAAGATGAAAGAAAGAAATGATAATGAATGAAGCTGAACAGTTTTATTTTCATCCTCTTGGTTCATTTAAAATGATGCCCTAATCAAAAGATGAAATAAATGAAAATCATTTGTCTTTAATTTTCTATTTACACAAAAAAAAGCAAGATTGTCAGAAATGCTGCAATCATCCAAGCAAATATCCACCAAATATCTTATAATCCCTGTTTCAACAGCTGTCAAGATGTTTTAGAGTAATAAAGCTTGAGTCTGACAAGGAGCAATCTGAAGTGGCTTTAACACAAATTAACTGCACACTGAATTAAACAGCAGCCCATGGACATAAAATGACAACACAATTTTTTTCAGAAACTAAATTAGCTGCGACATTTGTAGGATAATATCGCAGTAAAGCTAAATTATAGCTCTGTGAAGTGCGTCAGGATATTTATAGTCAACAAAATGAATAAATTGTTAGGCCGTGACTTGTGCTTTCTAATGAAAACTACATGAATGATCTATTGCAACATTATATTTTCCCTTAACAAATATTATCTGACATTTGTCCAGTTCATATTTGTATTTCTTATTTCCCTTACTGAAAAGTTTTGTTGTTAAATAAATTCAGCCCTTTCATTAAAACAAGAAATTTCTTCAAATTTTTAATTTACAATTCAGGTTCAGCAACAACTATTTCCAAGGCAGCAAAAAGCAGCCTGATTAACAAATTCAAAGAAAGGAGGAAAAGAAATCGGATTTTTTTTTTTTGATGTAACCAACCTGAAGGTTTCTTCCTGTTGGGAACCTCAATACCAAAATGATGATCTGAGTGATTGTATGAGCAAAGGGTAATTTATACAGATGTTTTGAATATTTTACTCCATCATAACTTTACTCCAGACTCAAATGTTTAAGTTGTTTTCCAAACATCCTAAAAGCACAACATTCTTTAAGGATGCTGCAGAAACCTGCAAATATGTGCCATAGATTTTTTCTTTGATGTGAGATTTATTTCATCCTTAAAGCAAACGTCACTGAAAGCATTAAACTGCACCACTCTGGACAAAAGACGTACCCAGATACAGGCTTCAGTGTCAGACGTGTGAATATAAGTGTGCAGTGCAGAGACGGCACATACGGCATATCTGATCTGCGATCTGTGATGTGATCCTCCGCCTCCCTACCAGCTGTCCATGAGTGGAAACAGAGAGCTGCCATTTTTCACCTGCTGTGTCACACATGTGACAGCCTGTTATATGCTGTAATCCTCTGCTTGTAAGCTTGGATGTGTTGTAAGATATACCTTTTTTTTTTTTAAAGATCAGATGTCGCGTTCCGTGCTCAGCCCTCATAAATTATATCACATATTATCCGGACATAATGTGCTCACTTTAACATCGTCCTTTTTTATTCAGCAACAGTTGAACCTTAATTAAATAAATCTGCAAGAAATGAAGCTGATGTTAAATCAAGCAGCACCAATGTGATTCAATTTTACTTTAAAAATGAAGGTGACAGCTTGTCTTCTGGTTTTAACTGGGATGTACTAGGAGATGTTCAGGGGTTTTCAGAAATTACTTTGAACCTTAAGGCTCCATTAAGAATAATATTTAGTTGACTTATTGGCAGAGAAAAGATTGAAGAACATCTGATGTGTTATAATCTTTCCAGGACTTTTGGAAAACAGCAATGAACATATGGTGCATAAAAGTTATGGGCCATTGAAGTTGTTAACAGAAAGTATGTCCAAATTTGTAATGCTGTGTTTAAGTACCCTCTGAGATCTGACAGAAAAGCTTGGTTAGAGTCCGGCAGCAGAAACACAAATACATTTCTTTCATTAGAATTCTAGTCACATTTCACTGAGGTTACAGAGAGGTCTTGATGTTACGGTTAGATTGAGTTTACGGCCAATGTAGCAGATAAAATCTCTGCACCGTACACAATCAGCTAATGCCGAGCTACAGAGGAGGCCCGGAGGTGTAAATATCCCTCAGCGTTGTCCGTGAATCTGATTTATTAGAATTTGGGTTAGACTCAAAAATGTCCGCCCTCTGTCTCTTCTACTTTGGGTTAATGTAAACACCAGTGTTAAGCGTATAAACTGTAGAGGTAATCATAAGTCTGTATACGAAAAGAGAATAATCACAGAAAAATAATCACTCTCAGACTAACCTGCATTATTAATTCAATTTTTCCTGTTCTTTCCTCCCTCAGTGCCAAGCTGAAGAGCAACAGAGAAGTTTGCATCAACCCGGAAACCAAATGGCTGCAGCAGTACTTAAAGAACGCCATTAACAAGTAAGGAAACCCTCCTCATTCCACTTTCTGAGAGTTGCATGACTCTAAAGAAAAAGACATGAGATATAGTGGTTTTCTCTTCTGAGTTTAGAGTTTGTGAGGAAGAAATAAACCACTGTTAAAAATGTCTATTTCCTGGTTTTCAGCTTACAATTACTCTCTGAAATTGTTGACATCGTTGATGTAAGCAGCTGAGTTATCATCAGTGAAATAATTAGCATCAAGTAACAATAGAAATGAATCTTCCACTGGTATGTTTGCTGCCTTTCTTCTTCATAAATATATCCAAACAAATAGAATGTGCAGATGTTCAATGCATTTGGTCATACTCAGACTTTTTTTATTTCTAAAAAGCATTTTCCACATCGCTATCATCAATGATTGCTCATCAGCAACAGAGTGATTATGGTTGGGAAGCAGTTTTGTGGGTACATTTTTACAAATTGCTGTTCTTTCAGTTTTAACGAGCTACGCTGTAAAACATATTCCTTCCTCATAAAAAGTGTTCCCAACATGTCTGGTGGTGATTATCGCTGGTTTTGCATGTCTGCTTCCTCAAACACCATAAACACTTAAAGTGCACGATGTGAAAACAAACAATAAAGATGTTTCTGGTGATTTACGAGACATTGTTTATTGCTTTAGCAAAAAATAAATGGGTTGTAAGATATAGCTGATTGGAGTTGGCATGTGGCACAGAAGCAAACAGTCTGTCAGATAGAGCAGGCATCAGCCTGTCATTCTCACTTTACTCTATCTTGAAAGGGATTCATGTTCAATTTCATGCCAGAGTTGCAGTTGTTGTCAAACTGCATTAAAAATAAGAATTGTTTTCATTACCTCAAAATGAGGCGGGCATATTTAATTTAGCCCAAGTTAGTTTTTGGTCCATTATTTCTTCCCTTTAATAATATCAGTTTGTGTTGTAATATACATTGTTGGAAAGTTTAATAAGTCACCTTTACAATGAGATATTATTTGTATTGACTGTGCTCCTGTGGAATGAGCATGACAGTTAAACATGTGGGCTGTGCCCCAAAACATGTGCCATTTACTCTGATTGGTATTCACGCTTGTTTTGAGTTACCTTGTTGATTGGATGGTTGCACTCTCCCACAGCAATAAAGAAAGAACAACATAATATCGGCCATTGCTATACTTTCTTTATTTTAGACTGTCATAGACCTCGAGAGCATTTGGAAGCTCTATATGAAGTCACAACAGCGATCGCTAAGGGGAGCTCAGCTCCCGTGAAAAGCTCTTCTAAAAACATTCACCTGATACACTGGGGGGAACACTAAAACCATTCCACTTTCAGGTTATATTTAATTTTTCCATAAGGTTCCTGATATTGCTAAAAAAAAAAAAGAATAGCATTAATTTGTCAATGGGTTTTGTGTTTATTCATTTATTTAATCTGGTCCGACCCGTTTATTTCACCACCAATAAACAGTAGAGTTGTTTGTATGTTTGTGTGCTGTCACCCATCCAAAGCAGCAAATACCTCATTTTCTGCATTTTGGGGATGTAAGAAGAACTTTTTTGTCCCTATATGAGATGTTTCTGATTGTATCAGCTGCATACAGTAGCAGAATGTTTCTGAGTGGGCTGCCGTGAATTAATATAGAGGCGCATGTATGTGACTTGCATACCTGAAAATAAGGCTCCCCATAAGCACCTGTGTAATTTGAGCCCAGACAAGAATGTAAGATATTTTGGACATATTATCACAGACGAAAGCACAGATGATGAATCAATCCATCAATCAAGCTTTATTTATAAAGTGCAAAGTGCTTTACATAAAAAAAAAAAAAATAATAACAACAACAAAGAGTCCTTTGTTGAGTAAAGATGTTTTTCTTTAGGGCATTTTGTACATACCTCTATGCTAGAGATTGCAGGAAAGCGAGCCAACAGAGACTTGAAGTTGTCCATAATTATATTTATGGAAGAGACTAAGATGGCTCAGTAGAAGTCAAATGTTTATAGCGGTATCACTGTATCAAATTATGTCCCATGAACTTTTGCTTTTTTATGCCACTCAACACGCACCTTGAAACACTTCTTAAAAACTTTCATTTAAGGTCAAACAACAAGCCTTTTAGCAGTAACACTGATGTTAAATCTCATGTTGGATTTGCAGGAAATGTGTGTAAATGCTGGATTAAAATTTTCATTCCTTTCATTTGATCGAGCTGAGGAATACAAATAGCAATATTCTCATTCTTCTGCTTTTCCCCCCCAGGGTGAAGAAAACCAAAAGACGCAGTAACAAGAAAAATTAAACACAGGGGAATGTCTGTCGAGCATTCTGCCATCGAACCTGAAATCCCCAGGTCGAACATCTATACCTCCCTATCACTGCTATGGATGTAAGCAACCACGCTGTATGTACCTTTCCACCTCTCTGGAACGCTTGCAGATGCAGCACTTCACTGCCAAAACTGTGCTGTCCACAGCACCGGCCCCTTGATCCCCTCTGGATATGCAAGCCGTCACCTCCAACAAGTCACACTAGCACCAAGTGCAATTACCCCTTGGAACGATGGGACGCATGTAGATGTCAGATAGAAGAGCTGAGAAAGCCCGTGTATGTGTTGGAATGTGAAATATATGAACTAACTGATGGATGCTTGTATATAGTAAATATTTTTTGCTTCACACAGCTGCAAACAAATATTTCTTCTATTTCTTGCAAAACTTTGTGCCACCATCATGTCATTTTCTCATCAATTTGAGAACAAGCTCTTTGCTGAAGAGAAATGTTCACATCAGCTTTGAAGGCAGAAGTAGAGCTGGGACCGGTGCAAAGTCCTGCACTGATCCCAGTTATAGTTTTGGAAAATGAAGAAGTGTTTAATTTTATGAACACCAAAGGAAATTCATTCAAATCAAAGTGATCATGTCCTTGTAACTTCTACTCATTCTTCTACTTATAACACGCTTCACCGTGCCAATGCCGATTATTGGTTTCCATCTCCTCCTTCTTCCCCCCATCACACCAACCGCCTGCATGTTCTCCATCGCCACATCCGAGACTTTCTTCTCACCATATTTGTGATATGGGTTTTCCAGAAATAAATGCAAAAGGCTTCTGCTGATTTGAGGTGAATCTGGCGTCACACGGGAACTATCCAGTGGGGTTAACCATCTAATCCGCCGTGGCTAGCGTTACCTCTGAGCTTGCTGCAAAAAGAAAACAGAGAGGAGTTTTGTGTAAACTGCTAGGAAACCAGCACCGATCTGATGGTGCTGTATATTCAGGATAATGGGTCAAAGCCATTGGTATATTTGTATTTCACTGTTCATTTTATGCAAATTCTTAATCAAGATGGGATGTGGTGACCTCTATGGCTTAAAATTGTGATGTACTGAATGTTTAAAAGGGCAAATTTTAGGTTGTATTAAGGCCACACAAGGAATAAAACACACATCAGTACAGCTTGTTCTTCAAGAATGTATTGAGAGGTTTAGCATCATTCAGTAAAATATGCAACATTAGGAAACATGGTCACTGCAAAATGCATGAATTTCAGTTTGAAGTATTGTTAGGAAAAGGAGGTGGTGTACCATACAAACGGAGAGCAGTTTACTGATCAAAAGAGCTGTGTATATGGTTACAACTGCAGTATTTTCATACCAACACCTGTCCTTGGAAGGAATGAAAAGCTAAAATTGTCACAAAGATCTGAGTGATAAGAGTCACAAAGGGAAAGTTCATGGTGGCAAAAAGAAAGTTTTTGATTTTATATATGTGTGAGCCACTTTATTATCAGGTGTGTCTTTTAAATGTGTTTTTTTTATATACTTATGTATGTATAATCCTACTAAATACTTTTTAATGCATTGTATAGTGGACAGTAGCTACTAAATGAAGGCTGTTTCAGTATTAAACTTAATTTTAAAGTATTTCTACACATATATTGTATGCAGTCATTTATTTGCAAGCATTTTACAAGGTATGCAACACAGTCCTTACAAAGGAATAACACTCACATATCACAGTTTGGCAACCTGAACAACAAGCTCAGCAAATTGTGTGTTTGTTTTTTTTTCCTTGACATGTTTTTTTCACCCGGAATCCAATTTTAACAAGACTGAACTGTATGTGTTTGTTCCAAGATGTGATGATCGACTGTTGTCATTGGTTACATGAGTCAGAAAATAATTAAGCCCACCGGTGGCCCCCATCAAACAATTACATTTTTATTTATGGATTCACTTTATTTGATGTATGATGTGTCAACAGAGCCACTGAGCCAAGTTTGAACCAAACCTCAGCTGAGCGAGAATGCTGGTCACTGAGCCGAGCGACCAGCATGTGCTTTCAATCTGGACACTCCCTGCACCCCACAAGCTTTCTTTTCCATTGTACTCAACTGCTGCCATAACAGAAAATAGTCGTTTTTTTCCCCTTAAAAACTTGTTATGAAAGTCCAGATGGTTGCGGTCATTTTTATGGCCTTAGTTTTGCTTTGTTTTATATAATGAGTGAAAGATTACTGGCGATAATCTTATCAGTTTGCAACCAACGGTGCAATAATCCTGCAATTCATTTCTCAGTGATATAATGCAAATGAACAGCCATTACACTAATTTATGCAAACACGTGGTTAGATAAGCTAAAAGTGTTTTTAAAAGACAGATATGCAAAGATTAAAGTGTAATTTCATTCATTGTATAAGTTTATCATAAAACCACATTCCATTCACTTTTTAACTCTAAAGAAAACTGTGTTGCTCTGTAAACTTTACCAACACGTTAGCAGCATTTATTTCACTCATGATTCATTCTGACAAGATTAATGTAATGTATTGAGCATTAGTTATGTTATCAGATTTGACTTGGTTTTTATATTTGCTCCTGTGATGCCTGTGGAAGCACAGTCACATTTATTGAACTGTGCCAGACGTATACACAATTTTAAATGACTTTGTTTGTGTAAGATTTAGATAAAATTCACATTAGGGCTGATATTTTCATGCTGTGGATGTGTTGATAAATTAGTAAAATTGATATTTACTTTGGACCCCAAGACAATGTGAAATAACTGATAAAGATTTCTTTTGAGGCAGCTTCTGACACATATTCTTCATATTCTAAAGATGTATTAGAGTATTACTCTCTGTATTCTCACTGCTTGTAAACCAAGAGGCAGTATGGTAGTTGTGATAAGCTCATTTTTCAATAAAGTCATATCAAATAAAATCAGTTACCTGTGTTTCTCCTGTCTGTGTGAAATTATGGCGACTTCTTACAGAGCTGTTGAAAACATTTAAAGTTTATTAAGTGGGCATTATTTTAGGCAACACGTTGAATCATGAAAAATGTTTGGTTATGTAAAATTTGAAAAAAAGTTTTAGAAATTAATAAGGCTTCAAAATTAACCTGAGTATTAAGTAATTTGTTAAAACGCATGTACACAGAGATGCTGAAAACTAAGTTGTTTAAACATGAGCAGGTCAGATGACCTAAAGTTGTTGTAGTTTGTGACCACTTGTTCTGCAACCACACTGTTGGGGGGGGGGGGGTGCAGAACATCTAACTTCAAGGCTCAGATGTTTTTGCACATAACTTTCTTTCTGCATGACTTTATGTTGTCTTTTTGCAGTGTGTAACCTTTTACAGCCTTTTCCCTCCTAAATCTTGGGCACATGTTTTCACGTCTGGGAAGTTTTCCCTGTGTTTTCCATTTGCATGTATTTCTTATGATGCATAAGAGCTGTAAAATAAAGTCACTGATTCTTAATGTGCTCCATATAATCAAGAACCCTTTTTACATTTGAGTCATTCAGTGCAGCTTTCAAATGTTTACACAGGGCTGCTATCTTTGATAAACTGTCTCTTAGTTTAATGGTAGCAAAAACTGGCATTGCTACTCCTCAGATGGGGGAAATTATATAAACTACTGACGATAAAACCATTTTACAAATAAGGATAAATTAAACACTTGAGACCACATTTCTTCCAGCAGGTTCTCTTAAATAAATCCATTTAAACAGAAAATGAAAACTTTACACATTTTTGCTTTGACCTGAACAACCTCTTGAGGGCTTAGTCAGTAATTCAGGACTATCACTTAACATTTTCCACCTCAGGACTGAAGGCAGCTCAGCAATATGTTTTCCAATTAAAGGTAAAGAGAAAAGGCACATTTAAAGCCTGTTAACATCCTGGTGTGATATTTTAACACCTAAGGTTCCTGCAGTACTGGTCCACCGCTCGCCTGTGGCACCAGGGAGCCCATGTAGGTTTATGAAGCTGTCAGCTCTAATAAAGTGGAACCGTGTAGCACGGATTAATTTCATGGTTCTGCTCTCTCCTCTGACCTCTGTGTGGATGCATACGAGGAACATGAGACATGATTTGGACGTTTACCAAGCGATTTAGAAGGTCAGAAATGTGCATTTGGGCCTTTTGGGCACAATTCAGAAATGATTATGGGATTTTGATACTGTGCTTACTCAGCTGAGACCCAGAGATGATGGAGGTGGCCAACATGCGCACAGAATGTTTATTGAGATGTATTCTTTGGTGACACATTAATCTGATCTGTTCTGCTGAGCAATCGGGAGAGTTTTTACAACAAAGAAAAAAAAAACATAACCAAACACAGAGAGGCCTTTGGGTCAAAGTGTGAAACATTTTTAATAAAGCTAGATAAAACATTACAAGCTAGTTGTGACTAATAAAATGTGTCCAGTGGGATTATTAGAGTCTGAATCAGACATGCAATGTCCAACCAAGAACAACAAAAGTACTGGTTGATGAGGAGACACGTCAACAGATGAAGCAGCAGAGTAAATGTTGACACAAATGGCGCAGTGAAAAGAGGACCTCACATAAAGCTCTAGGAGACAGCAAAGGATATTTGATGGAGTGTGCAATATACCGAGTGGTTTACAAGGTCAGAATCACCTATTAGTGGACTGAATTGAATTAAATGAATAACACTTTATTAATCCTCGGAATGGAAATGATTTTGCAGCATAAATAGTCAGTAACAGTTATAAGTCAGTGCTCATTAGCCGTTATAAAGCATTTTTCCCCAGAGGAGCCGAAGAAGCCTCTGACTGAACATTAAGCCAAATATATGATTTTAGCAGATTTTGCAACATTTTTCTTCTCCATGATCATCTCCAGGCATCCAGAGCGATTCCCCAGCACAGAGCCAGCTTTCTTTAAAAGTTTGTTCACCTTGTTTGAGTCACCTACTGTGATGACGCTTTCCTAACATCTCTTTTCGCCACAAACTTATAGATTATACACTGAAGAATCTAAGTTTCTTTAAGAAGTACAAGCTGCTCTGTCCCCTCTGGGAGACACCCGTAATGCCGTATTTCTAATCAAGGCTGTTGTTCAGCTGTAAAAACACTTGTCTGCAGAGCTCCCCTTCATCTACCTCTTCTCTTCTCTCCAGGACTTCCATGATGCAGGATGTTAGGGCAATTGCTCTGTGGTTGCTGATTACAGATGGGTGAGATTTTTTTAAGTATCAGAGCAAGACAGGATGCCTTCCACAGTACTGGAACCTTTTCCTGATTCAGGTTATTGAACGTGCACTTTCACGGGGGTGGTTGGTCAATATTGATGTTCAGTTTTTGTTTAGCAGTTTACTTCTGAAAAACAAGTGAGAACATAGAGATGATTTATTTTACTGCAATATTTTTTATTATCTTTGAAAAATTTTTTGATAAAGGTAATAGTTTTCTTATATATTTTGCGTATCTTTCGGGGCCCCTATCAAGTCGTGAGCCCTTGGAATCTTCCAAATTTTTGCAAATTTTGCAAATTTTAAAATGAGACTTTTAGCGGAAATTTCCAGCTCTTTTTCTTTTTTCTATTTTTAATGCAGTTATCTGAATGAATTAGCGGAAAGAATGAGAATGCTTTCATATCTTCAATTGCCAGGCAACTGGAGCACGATGGGAAATTCTCGCACACTAGGTAGGCTGTCTCATTTCACAAACAAAAAAACGACTTCGAAGTGCGCAGCCTACGGAGGCCACTCTGTCGAAGTGTGCAGGCCCTGAAATGGGACATAGCTTATCAGAATTTCCGAACTCTGAGAATGACATCTGGACCTTTGTGTTTCAGACTAGCTGCCTTTCCCCTGCAGGAGCCAGTAAGTGGAGGCAGAGGAGGTATTAGTGTGTCCTGATGGGAGGGTAGATGTTGGTGAGGCTGTGTAAGATCCATAACTGAGGTGCAGGATGACACTTAAGAGGTGTGGGTCCAGGCAGGGAATTAGGTCTGTGAAACTGGAGGCAGGGGAAGAGAATGCTGGACATTATACCGAACTGAACTATTTGAAAAATATGTTCAGCTTATTTGCTTCATCCACATTTCCATCAGTCTGATTCCCCTTCTCCTTCAAGTCTGTGATCTTTTTTATCCCTGACCACACACCCCTCACATTGTAGTTTGTTTTCCAGGTTTTGGCTGTACACCTCTTAACTCTCTTTTTTATCCTCTTTTTCAACTGCTTCAGGAGTTATGTTACACACTATAACAAGTCATCCTGTGTATTCCTGAAACCCTCTCCATTTTTCTCTCACATATGGCCAAGGCGGCTGGTTTTATGTCTCCTCTTCCTCCAGATTTAGTTTCCAGTAAGACACCACTTTACTGTTTTTGAAGCCAAGTGTAATGTGTCTTATACACCACAATTTGAAACACAATTCATCTTAGTTTATTTACTTCAAACCATGTAATGGAAACATATCCGGTGATGCATTTAGCAACATTTATAGTTTGCTTTAAATTTACTTTAAATGTACATGAAACAAAGCAGGCATAGCATGTGATATGTTTCATTCTCAGAACCATCTCCTTTGGCTGTCACTCCCAAAGGGACAGAACTGTTTTGAAATTTTTGCTGGAGCGCATTTTGCATTCGTATATGCCCCATTCAGTTACTCTATGCTGTAAAAACACTTAAGTTCAACAGTTATTGCATGCTATTAAGTTTGGATATGAATGGAATTCTAAAGTCTATAGTTTCCATAATAAACACTATTTAGAAATGTTGTTCTATAGCTGATACCTTTCTAGTAGTCTTGTGTTGTGTTTGACCCGTCACGTCTCTCTAGAAAAAGGACTGGAAAATATCGTGTGCGATTGGATGTTGATTCGAGTGTGTTGCATGGGAGGGTGTGGACTAACACCTACATTCACCTCCTACCTGATATTTTATAAGCGTTTATGGCCAAATTAACAGTTTAACATATTTCCAACATGTACATTGAGTAGAAGATTTGCCATTGCACAGCGGGATACAACAAAACTTCATTTAATATGTTCCATACATGACAAAAGGAGCAAGATGTGAAAAATGTATGTCATTATGTAGCAAGATATAGCCTGCTTCTCAGAGAGGAAAACAAGTCAGGAATTAATCATTCTGCAATGAAACTGCAAAGTTTTTACACATTCATTTTATCTGACATGGTCTTTCAGTCTTTCACTAATTATTACACTATTTCACTATTTCATTACAGTCTTTCACTATTTTTTTTTTTTGCATGGCCTTTAGAGATTTGCCATTAATATTTTCCAACACTTCACGACTTTGCTTATGTTTCCTATGTGAATGAATCATCTCATTTGTTACACGGTGTGACAGTGTTACAGGTTTCATAAAATCAAAAATTTAAAAATCGAACATAAAACTAAATAGCAATATTAAACTGTTACAAGAATGAAAACCAAACCGAGATCTTTAAACAAAGATAAATAAGAGAAGCATTATCTTAAATACTTCTCTATAAGCACTCATCTGATTTATTAAACATCCTCTTGCTTTTTTAAGCTTTCATCTGAAAGAGGACACAGATAACTGGGTTATGCACGCTGGCGTGGAGGTTAGCACCACAGCCAGCAAGAAGATCGGTGGTTCGAGCCTCTGCCTTTCTGTGTGGAGTTTGCATGTTCTCCCCGTGTATGTGGAGGTTCTCTCCGGGTTCTCCGGCTCCCCCCCCCCCTCCATGCCTGTTAGGAAAAACAAATCTCTCAATGTAAATAAGATTGCGTATCTCAATAGGACTATATGCATAAAAGTTGATGAAAAAAGGTTTGGTGATATTAAACAACTCAAGTATTCTGCTGTTAGCTTTTGACACAGCTGATAGAGAGTTCTGCGTTGTGCTGCTTACTGTGAAAATAATGTTGATCTGAAGTAACACCTATCATTTAAAGTCTTCCCGTTAGTAAATCTCCTTCTCTTCAAGTAAACCACCTAAAATGAACACTGCTTTACTCAGCACACAGGGAACATAAGCTGCTTGGACAACAAATTGCACAGCTGATTTGGTCCTGGAGGTTTTGGGTAATCCAGTGTGATTTGAGCCTCACGACCACAGATCTTTGAACAACTTAAAACCCAGCTGGCTGATGGGAGTTAATAGGAAACACGTTGGCTGAAAGAAGAGACGTGTGAACATGTTTGTGTGTGTTGTCTCACAAGAAAGCCCCCCCAAAAAAATGCCATGCCATGGATGTGATGCTGGCAGATCAAGAGAATTTCCCTTTTTTGATAAAATTGTAATGTAATGGAATTTAATTTGAAATATTAAGCACCTTCAAAGTGGCATGTTATATGAATCAAATTACAAATTCCATAAAAATCTATTTTGGTACCAGCTTGTAAGACAACAAAAAAGAACAAATCCCAAAGTGGGTGATAAGTTCAGAAGCCACTGTTTTTCCAGTATCTAATGCATTGTACAAAGCACTGTAGTCATGGTCTTGTAGGCAAATGGTCATATGATTATGTATCTAAAAAAAAGAGAAGAGAAAGATTTTCTACTGGATGATGTCTGATTCAGGAATCTTCACCTACTTATAGAGAGTAAAGATATCCATTTGGCATAACATTTATCAATCAGATTTTCACACCATTATAAATTTTACTCTATCAAGAATTTTTCAAGATTTTTTCCTGAATTTCTCTAAAATACCTGAGCATCTCTCTAAGTAAAACCAACATACCTCTGTTCGTAACAGCGGTGTTTGACTTGGATGTGGCTCACAGAGTCTTGATAATCCAGTTAATGTGTTAACAGTGAGGTCATACCCTTGTGCACCTCCTGTGAACTCTAAATATTTGGTGTCTCATACTGTATTTATGTATTGGACATTTATGTAATTAGCTACTCATCTGACTGTATTATATCCAGTTGGATGTATAAACATAACTTGGGTGAATTTTGAACATGCAGCACTTCAAGAGAACAATTCTGTGATCCCTTCTGTGCTCTAGCTGACCATCTGATGACTCCTCTGCATACATGCATGCAAGCCTTTGTTACCCCCCACAGACAATAAGCTCCAGGGCCTAAACACACAAAAAACAACAAACAACGTCTCAAAAAGACTGACGATGTTTGATCCACTGACAGTCCCATTGTAGAGGGAAAGAAATAAGAATGAAAGATATAACGATTCCTGCAGTCACAGAAACCACATATCCCTCAAGACTTCACTATCAAATCAACAGGCATTAGCTCCGGGCTTTTTGGAATGTCCTAAAATCCATCATGACTGAGGGTTCAATGTTTTTCTAACCTTACAGCGGAGAGAAAGGTCAAAGGCATGACTAGTGGAAACAGGTTGATTGTTGTTTCCATACGGGGACATCCCTTACGTCTGACTGAGAGACAAAGAAGAGCAGAGGAGGAGAGGAGAGGAATTGGATGAATATCATTACTTGTCAGCAATGAGTCACAATTATTCCACTGCAGAGAAAAGGCTCTAATACATCTTTGCTATTTACCATTTTCTGGGGGGGAAATACGCTCATGGTATGAAAAAAAGAGGCATGCCATCATTCACGGCTCATTTCGGAAGAAATAACGAACAAAAGGTTCGCAATGATCCCTATTTAATGAGTCGTTTCGTTGCGATGCAGGACCAGACGGTCTGTGTCTTTGTTGCCTGGTTATCAGGCTCCTCCGCTCGCATTCAACAGACAAGCATCATTAACTTACTGGAGAGTTGACTTCTCAGCTATTTCCTTTTCTGAAGCAGGCAAACCCTGCAGGCAATTACTACTGAACCTCTGAATCAACTGCAAGAGGAGACAACTGCACAATTTTGTTATCTTTTTCATTCAAACAACTACAGTTTTATTTTTCAGTCACTTTATGACCGATCGCTTCTTCACATTCTCCGAATGATGAACTAAGCTAAAGTACTGTTGAAGATCAAACTTTGAAAACTTTGTTCATGATTGATGTTGATGATCACATTCATCAGTACCAACAAGCTTCAAGTAAAAGTCTGTGAAAAACACTATATGCTATGAATTGGTTAGAGGGCATAAAATGACTTATAACTACCCAGCAAATCATGAACAATACAATCTAACTGCAAGTATATAAGATTTAACTCTAAATCTATAAATCTGAGTTGCCTTCAGATTTGCATCCTAGGGTTTGGAATTGAAATCCGGAGGTGTTAATTGACAGCTCTCATAGCCTGCTCAAATGAATGCAGCAACCAAGAGTTGAGTTTGTTTAACCAAAGCAAACATCTTGGAGGTGAAATTATAAACACATACAACATTGATTTCCAGGTGTGGACTTAGTTTCCCACAATAATAAATAAAGCCCACACATTCACTTAAACTTATTGGCAGGCATGTGCTGCCAAAAGATGTTGTAGGAATAGGAAAATGAAGGCAGGATGGGATAGAGATCCCATTCAGTCATGTTCTTTGCAACAGTGTTCTTGATCAATATCAGTTTTCTCAATTAAAAAGTTGTACACTACTAAATAGTCACTGGTAGTGGGTGGTTGTTGTAATTCTCAGCTTTCCATTAAGGTGGACTACTTCACCAAATCAGTTCACTGAATAAAACTCCAACAGCTTTGAAGATATGCACATTCCCATAAAGCAGTACTACTGAACTTTGGCACCCCCTAACATGAGCTCATTTGGCACTTCTTCTCTGAGCTCTGAGCCCGATAAAAGTCAGCCCGATGTTGACTGTTGTCTCGTCACTTGTTTTGTCACTTTCTCTCTTTCTTTTCTTTGCTTCCTCAGATGATGTCCTCTTGCATTTCTTTACTGAATCAGCCATGGTGCACGTTCAAAATGGCCAGCTGCTGGTGTGCGACCACAAAGCAAAATTATCAAGTGATACCCAGGGCTGGAAAAAAGAAATTTATTTGCCGTTTCCTCAGGACACTGCAGAACAATTATTTTCCCAATGGATCTCAGTGTATAATCAAAATGAGTCAGAAGCACAGAGTCTTAAGGGCAGAAAATTATGTTGTTGTTTTTTTTTTTCAACATCTTCACTACAACCTTGTTCAACTTCCCGCTTCACAAAATCCTTCCACCGATGGTGAAGAAGTTACCATCAGTGATGTCACATCATTCATTCTCACCAAAGGATTGCTCCAATAACAAGGAACCTTTTAAGGCCTTAGTTTTCTGTTTGGAGAAATCTCAAAGGTGCTTCTGTTCATCCTTCATTCTCTCAATGACCTCACAGTACTTTGTACTCAACCAAGACTAAAGATAAATCAACACCGGTGAGAAATGCTCAATTAAAAGTTAGCCTGTTGTCAGTATGTTGTTGCCAAAAACTTATTTGAAATTTGATGTTTTCCAACAAAGGACAGCAGAGTAAAATGTCTAGATAAATGGCTGTTAGCAGGCTAAAAGCTACCAGCTCTTTCACTGCAATGTCTTTTTCTAACTGTTATTTATTGGGTGTAATTAAAGATGGGACCATTGCAATGATGTTAACATGTCAGCTTGATGGGACTGTTTCATTATGAGTGCCAAATGGAAGGAAGCCATCTTTCTTTGCCCTAGAAGCGGACTTCATCATGATATGACCCATCCTACCGAGGAAGAATCTCTGACTTTGAGAAGCAGATTTTGTCTAATGCTGGAGGTGTCATTTTTCTATTGCTGGCATAGGGCAGTGTTTAGCTATCAATTTTGTGATGTAATGTAAAAGAGGAGTAACCCTTCTCCCACTTCAGGAGAGGAGTGAAGAATCAGCTTTTTAGTGGCAGATATGACTCAATATAGTCCAGATAAGACATTATCTTAATTATTGAGTGATTTGAAGAGTATTTTTACAGTGTGGTGATTATCTGACATGTATAATCACGGTCATGTTGGTGATTTGTTCAATAACCTAAGAGATTATCTAAATTTAGATAACCATTTAAACTCATCCTCCTGACACTATTACTTCATCTGTTTTTCAAACACTATGCTTGTGTTTTCCTAGAGGAAGCAAAAACGGAATATTACACTGCACACGGAGTACCAGATTTGGAGCGTGATACCACAAAATCAAATACTCTAAACTTTTAAAAGGCACTTTTCTCTGAAGTCAGATGAACCGCTGAGAGCAGAGTTCAGGCGAATCTGCCAACATTTCTCGAATGCACATCATAACTCGCTGCCCAGATCTGAAGGAACTTGGGTCCTGCTCTGTCTCAGCTTTCTCACTGTTTACCATTATTCTCAGTCTATTATTAAGTTCCCCATTTGCTTTGTCATTTTGTTGAGTTTTTTGCACACATTTGTAACACTTTCTGGTGACAGAGGAGACGGTGTGAATTTTGTCTTCGGCGCTGTAGGAAGCTCTCCATCACGACGATTCTTAAGAAGAGCAAACATAATGATGTCTGTCCCACTGAAACATTTAGTCTAGTTTTTTAACTGAATGACAGATCTTTTTTTTTTTTTTCCTTAAAGCATGATCTTAAAAGAAAATAAAAAATGATAATCACTTCAAATAAAGACTGAATACAGCATAACTGAGCTTCCAAAGTCCTGAGGTAACATTTCAGAAAGGTTCAATTTTCAGTGGTCTTGTGTAAAGTTAGATCTGATTTAATGAATGATAATGTTACTAAATGTGTCATTTACTATAAAACCAGCAATCTGTGCAAGTTAATAACAAACTTCATTCCTCAAACAAAACCTTTAAGGGTTTGACCCAATGTGGATTACAAGCCAGCGCCCAGTATCTCATTTTCAGAGAAGTTATTGGAGCAAGACTTCATACTATATTGGTTTGGACTTCCTGACTGACCCTTGAGGTTAAGTTTTTTTTTTTTCTCATACCCAGCAAGGGACCCTGATTGTGAACTTCCTTTATGAAGGAAAAGGGCAGAGTGAAATCCTCACGTGTTTCATAAGTCTCTGTCTCAAGTGGCTTCATTTTGTAGGTGTGATGTTAAATACACTGTGTGGACTCCTGAGCACCGAAACACAGAGGAAGTGACCAGATGTAAACACATGTAACAAAGCTCCCACTGGAGGTCAGTTACAGGCAGCTAACATATACCAGTTATTAAATCACGTCAAATCAAAGTTGAATACATCTAGTTTATACAATGTTATATTTTTTTCCCTCACACAGAGCGCTCTCAGTTTTAGTAGTTGGAAATTGACGACTGCATAAATTCTCATGGTTCAAAAGGGAGGCGAGGTTATACCGTGTGTTTGCCAAGATTTCAGAAATATCTCGACAACTTGCTCATAAGTGAACTTGAACTGTAGGTATGTAGCTAGATGTTGATGCACAACTTTGAGTGAATTCATCTGGTAAGGCTGTTTTGTTGTGAGACCCTAACAAGGAGGCAGCGGCATGAAGTTTAGAGATACAGGCTTGTTAACTGTAAGGTCATCGGTTCAATTCCCCGGACTGGCTGAGAATGTGAATGGAAAAACACACGGACACTTCTCAGTTCCCTCATCAACAATACTCTTAAACCCCATCTATTAAAGTGCAGCTGGTTAGTAGCCAGGGTGTGTGTGTGTGTGTGTCTAAAGACAGTTTCCAGGTGTGCATGTGCTGAAAGAAAAAAAGGAAAAGCATCAAAAGAAAACTTTGTAATATATTAGAGCTCCTTTAATCATTTGGTGGTGTTTTGTGTCACAATAAGTTTGAATGATATTTCAAAGCAATGAATAATGAACGAATGCCCTGTTGATGTTGTGTTGTAATTTCCTTTCAGACCTTTTCAACAATCTGACAGCAAGTCATGGTGACATTGACCCTGAAAATAAAGAAAGCTTAAATTTATATATTAGTTAAAAGAAAGTATTCTTACAATTTTAAGGCTTTATATGATTTACAAATGAAAAAAATCTGGTCTTTATAGGGTCAACCACCAGAAGAAACAATTAATTGAATTTACTGCCGTCTTATATCTTTGTGGAGGTATCTCAGCCCCTGTCCATTTTTTTATTGCAGATGGTCAGACACGAAGTTTTCAGAAAAGATTACAATACATGATGGTTCAATGATTAATGATCAAAACTGAATAAATAACCAAGAAGCGCAGGTGGAAAGCTCAGACCATTCAGCGCTTAGTTTCACACCATCACAAAGCAGATCTTTGTCCACTAAACAAAAATACCAACAACAAACTTTCTGATACTTCTCTAAAATGAAAGCAAATCGCTGTGACTTGTGCATTTGTCCCCGTGCAGAGGCTGCAGAGGTATGTTCAGACCCATTTGTGTTCTGTTTGACATTATCAGCCTCACATTGCTTTAGTTTATTGAGGTCTGAGGACATTCATTCATGCACAATTTCTCGCTCAAGCCTGGTCTTTGGGTCATTGCAACATTTAGATTTTTTTTTCTTTTTCGCCATTCTATTGTAGATTTGCTGTCATGTTGGGATAATGTCAAATGAATATTTCACAATTGTGAATAATTGTGCTTGTTGTTAAACAATACAACCCTTTCCAGATTGATAGGAAGCAACAGTTGCTCCTCCCTGAGGTGTTCCAGAAAAACGAAATGACAAAACCTCTGCTTTTGTTTACTTTTAAATTGTTGTCTTATTCTGTAAAGCAGCTTTGAGTTTTACTGAAAAGTGCTCTATAAATAAAATGTATTATGATTATGATTATTATGATTATTATGATTATGATTATGATTATGATTATGATTATGATTATGATTATTATTATTATTATTATTATTATTATTATTATTATTATTATTATTATTATTATTATTATTAT
>JBBBVU010000004.1:25698337-25726685 GCA_037177055.1 Atherinosoma microstoma
GGGCATGGAATAAATTAAACATGTACAATGTTGTAGTTTTGTCAGTGGCAGTAATGATATATTTGCATTTCTTAAGTCTGAGGTTGTAGGATTTACATTTTATCAGACCTACTCTGAGATGGTGGCCGAGTGACAACTGAAGACAAAAAAATTGTTGCTTTTTAAATATTCTTCTTCTTCTTCGTTTTTTCTTTGTTTTTGTTTTTTTGCAATATTCAAGATGCAGAAAATGTTAAAGTGATTATACACAGACTGAACAGAGGTTAGTAGCAAAGACAATAAGTCTGTCATCCATCTTTATTTTAGGCCAAGCCAATTATTCCTATATCCATCTGTCTTCAAGACTATAGATTTAGCTGGGTTTCTATTGAAAAAAAGAAAAACTAGAAGTACACAAAATAGTTTTTATGCACTCTTGAGGTAGTTTGAGGAAAAGTTGATTCACATAAGGGGGAAAAAATAGAATACCGGGACTCTTCTGCAGTTTCTGGTCTTAGTTGGCAAACAATAAACTCACATGACAGATTAGTGTGAGATGAAAGTCATTCTTAATCAAATGCTTTCTCAGTTTTCCTCTGAGAATGTCCACTGTGTCTTCACAGCAATAAAGTTCTTGGTTTTAACCTTTGCTGGGGTCTTTCTTTAGGGAGTTTGCATGTTCTCCAAATGCATGAGTGGATTCTGTCCAGGTACTCCACCTTCCTCCCACAGTCCAAAAAATGCCTTTTTTTTCAGTTAAATGGTGCTGCTAAAATCTTCCAAGGAGTGATTGTGAGCAGTTGTTGGCCTCTATGTGCTGGACCTGCAATGGACTGGCCTGTCCAGGCCATTCTCTGGTGACATTACAGAGTTTCATCCAATCAATTTAAATAATTCATTGTCTTTACCCACTTAATCCAGTGCAGGGGGACTGGAGCCCACCCCAGCAGATGGGGTGGGCTTGTGTGGCAAAAATAAGGCCACCACTCAAATTTTTGACTGAGGAAGGAGGCCAGAGTAAGTACATTAGCATGCAAACTCCATAAAGAAAGGCCCCAGCTAAGGTTTGAACCCAGAACCTTCTTGCTGTGAGGTGACAGTGCTGACCACCACGCAGCCCCCTACAAACCAGTCAATGAAAACATGTTTGATTCATTTTTATTTCACGTTTTCAAAATGTTGCTTCAGATTTGTTTCACAAGTGAATAGAAACAATAATAGTGAGACATATTGTTTATTCATTGTTAAGTCATTGGCTAAATAAGCAGTACAGAGTGTAGATTAGTAAGCACTGAAGCATAGTTCACTAAAACGGTCATAAATTCACTTCATATCAAGAGTCCACACTGTTGCTGCTGTTCCCAAAAAGTTTGAACCAAACTCAAATGCTTCCCACTCTGGATTTATTTAGCCAGAGCCTTTTCATGATTAAAAATAAGAGGAAATCCCTCACAGACAGGAAGGTTTCCTCTCTAATAAAGATCCAAAACACTGTGCCAAAAACAAACTGGAATGTGGTAAACAATGCAAGGGAACAAACTACCCACATGATACATGTGTGATTAACAGAATCTGGCATGGCTGGACAGTTGATCACAACAGCGTCATGTAAACCCCGGGGAGCAATGGCCTTAGCTGAACACTCAAAGGGAGTGATTCATTATCCAGGTTCCACTGTGATAAATAGCCCTTTGGCGAAGTAAACCGGTGTGGTATACTCAACAGTATTACACATTAGTTCTGAAAGCTCCATGCACCTTCCTATATATTGTTACTGAGTAATGAATCAGAGAAAAGCAGCCAAAATATTCATAAACACAGGAAGTTGTATTGAATATAAAGGCAAAATCATTCACGCAGCCAAGGAGCCGAGGTCAATGTAATATTGTTGATCATAGGAAGCTCGTCCCAGCTATTAACAATGACAAAAACAAACAGAGGTGGGACGCTCTGAGCTAGATGCTTCGGAGCAGGACAGCAACAAGAAGAAGTGGGGTTTTCCTCCAGTTGAGCACAGCTCTCTGGGCCTCAAGACATGAAAGAAGCACTTGGAGCTGCCAGAATCCCTTTCAATACACAGAGGTTTGCAGAGGAAAAAAGTCCAGTCTAGTACTTTTCTTCCTTTGTTTCTGTTCTCAAGTGTTCTTCAGGGACCCCATAGGTGAACAGAGGGTGTTCTTTATCCAGGGTGTGACTACAATTACACAAAAATAGTCTATCTGGTGGATGTTTAAGGCTGAAGAAATGTGTAGATTAACAGTACAGCGATGTAAATAGAGGGCCGCATGAGGATATTGCACAAAAAATATGACAGTGACATGTAAACCATACATTTCCTGTGTATTGTCAATTGTTTTCAGAGCAAGACTTGAGTTTATTTATTTGCATCTGTCCCATTGTAATGAAGAGGCACCGATGGTAGATGGTACTGGGGGTGGGAGGTTAGTTGCTGCAGAATTTTGATTGTTGCAGGGCATAATATTCAACAAAATAAATTAAATATCTGTCTTTAATATATCTGCACGACAGTATTGGCATAAGTTGTTAATTTTTAAATGGGGAAGAGATAATTGCTGTGTCTCCCCACACTGTCACTGTTCATTTGCTGGATCAAACTGAGCATGTGGTAATACATCGAATATCATGCCACACAAGGAGTCTAGTGACACCTGGTGGTCAAAATTACAAATTACAACATGAGGCAAAATTCTACACCTAAATTTCTAAAGGGGTTAAAAGAATAAACTCTAGAAAGTGGATAAAAGCATGTCAATGTGCCAGAGTATCTTTAGTTAAGATGTTATTAAGAAAGCTCATATGTCAATGTAGACATTTCATATCTCTAATAGGTTTCGTTGTGTCTCCTTAAGATCATTTTTGATCCCTGTATTGTTTTTATGATTTCATTTTGAACATTTTGTGTGATTACCTAATTTTTCTTCTCTTTTTCTAGCGACTATCTTTCTGTGTGTATATTTTTGATTTCTTAATTAGTTTTTTTTTTATTTAAAAAAACTCCTTAAATTTGTATCATTTATCACAGCCAGTTTCTGTATCACATCGTAATTGTGTTTTGTTTCAAATTGGTTAGTTTTTTTTTTCTTAAATATGCTGCTATCAATCACAACAGGTAGAAATACTTTTGCATAGTCAGTTTGGAGGAGAATTTAATATATTTAAGCCTCCTGTGATTACTTTAAATGAGTATCTTTACATAAGAACCTCCCTTTCCTCCCACAACCTTGATGCCTCCGCCTCGTTTCAGTCTCGAGACATATAATTGGTTCACAGCTTGAGTTCTAACCAATCACATTTTACGTCTTCATAGAGACTCATATGATTGGTTTGCTGTGACATAGGCCCTCCCACTTTACGTGATACCCAGCAGTTTTGGGACGTGCTATGTTGGGAACGTTTTGAAGAGGTAAACAAACATATTTTCTTTCTCATTTACCCCAAAACTGGTGAGAATATATTTCATGCGTTAGTATATACAGAGACGAATACGTAATTTAGAAAGTCAGCGTGATAACACGCTTGTAACTGTTGTCGCTATTTATGTAAGGGACGACGCACGGTGTCAGTTTTGTAACTGTCCCCTCAAATGTCAGCTCCGTATTTCGGCGTCTTTATCTGCAATATTTTGCCAAAAGAATAAGGAGTGGAAAGTCATATGACAATAATAGTATTACATTATTGTAGAGTCACAATATAGTAATTCCTGTCAATAATAGCGGCTCTTAAATATGCTCTGTTTGTGCCTGTTTGGCATTTGCTCAACTAACAGAATATTAAATAAATCTAATAAAGAAAGTTGTCATGTGAAAAATACAAACTCCTGAAGTGCTATGTAACCATATAGAATTAAAGGGGGGAAATGCATGCATATTTAAGTAAGAAAACTTAAGATTCCTATTTAGATATGTATAAGATTCCTATTCAACAGGGATCTAAATTATCCCTATATAAAAGGAGAGTGGGTTGTCTTTTAACAATGATATAGATCACTTATATTTTAATGATCTAATCCTGGCTCTTTTATGAAACTATTGTAATGACCTTCATATATGTTGTATGAATATGTATGACTATGCAGAAGCCAAGTTGTCATATATTGTTTACTTATATCTGATTGCATTTAATCAATTAACGTAAATGTATGTTTCTTGCCCTTCAAGGTGAAAGCACTGTGAGACAACCACTAAGATGGAAACCAAGGTGATATCAGAGCCTAAATCAAATGGTGTGAAGAAAGGAGGGGCAAGGATTGTTGTGGACAATGATGATGAAGATCTGAGGTATGAAAGATAGGCCATGTTTCATGGATTGTTCAGAAAGTCATAATGATTTAAAGTGTTGATATCTGCTCCCCTTACCCCCCCCCCCTTCTTTTTAAAAAAATTTTTTTGCTCTACCAAGCCCAAGCGACCTTTCCGAAATGTTAGCTGACGGCACCAAAGAGTCTCATGACAGAGCAGAAAACTGCCAGTTCGTCAAAGATTTCCTCAGAGGTCGCATCAAGAGGGAGTTGTTTAAGGTTGGCCTCCAAAGAATCTTGCATCACTGTCATACATAGTATGATCAGCCCCTTAATTACAATAATGAACAATAATAGAAGAGATATCTCTCAGCACTTTTCATCCATCTATAATTTATCTGCGTTTGTTTTGGCATATAATAAACATGCCACTATCAGCTCTCACTGAAAATTAAATTGGCAATGCTAGGATTTCATAAGAAAAGTTGCTATAAACACTTGTACAAACGCAAGACATTTTACAAAAACTACTTCTGTTTATAGTGCGCCAAGAATGGTGTATGATGCATAAACAAGTGAGTGGAAAGTATATACTTGTCCACAGAGAAAAAAAAAAAAGAATATGAAGCACTCACCCACACACTCGCTTGTCATAAATGTTCTGGATTATTTGCTGCTGTATTTCCACATGGGCCGATTTTAGGAACTTAGTTTTAGTCAAGTGGCAGGGTAATATCGTTTAGAAGTGAGAAGCAAATTTGTTTCCATATACAATCCCTGTAGAATGTGCCTGATGTATGAGAGTGGTTAGGGACTTCATCTCCTCCAAGGACAATGCTATATCACACATTTTTACCAAAAGGGATCCTTACATCTGTACCAGGATTAAAATATATCTCCCTGCATGTACTTTGTAGCTATACTAGAACTTTGATAACATACCTCCATTTATTCCTCCTGAGGAAAGTGACATGAAAATTATTAGGCTAATTTAAAGCTGTTGGACCTCTATATGTGCCTGTAAGTATCAAGCCAGAGTTTTCCTGCAATTACAAATGTTCTTCCCACTCATCTCTTACAAGATTGAGCATAAAAAGGGACGAGCACCACAAAATTACCCCACTGTGTAAGGTTCATACTGTCATACAATCTGGATTTTCTCATCCTTGGTTTTAACAATTGATTGGAAACAATATAATTAGCTATATGAGCAATATTTCAGCTGTATTTACCAATTTTCATTTCCATTTAGTAGTTTTATGCAGGTGAAAAGCTGAATTATTTGTGAATGAGTCTGACTTTAATTTTTTCTCCCTCTTCATATGTTTCCAGAGGGGCACAGCAGCTCTTTACTATGTGTACTCGGCCATGGAGGAGGAGATTGAGAGGAACAAAGATCATCCTCACATCGCTCCAATCTATTTCCCTACTGAGCTGGACCGGCGTGATGCCCTCGCCCGGGACCTGGAGTACTTTTACGGAGAGGACTGGAAGAACGAGGTGAGTAAAGGATTTACAGCATTATTCACTAATTGTCTCATACAGGTCCACTGAAATTGATATTTTTCAGTCAACATGTGTATACAAACTTTTATGTAAGTTATTGAACAATTATTTTCTGCATCAAATGGAAAACCTCAGAATTTTCATTGCTGTGCTTTCTCATAGATCAACCTCTCTAAAGGCACGAAGCCTTATGTGGACCGCATCCACGAGGTTGGGCAGAAAGACCCAATGTTGTTGGTGGCCCACTCCTACACCCGCTACATGGGGGACCTCTCGGGTGGACAGATCCTTAAGAAAGTGGCCCAGAGGGCTCTGAAGCTTCCCTCAACAGGAGAGGGTTTGAACTTCTACCAGTTTGAGGGAATCCACAGTCACAAGGGCTTCAAGCAGCTCTACCGAAGCAGGATGAATGAGATTGAGATGGACATAAAGACAAAAGACAAGATTGTGGATGAGTCCAATCGGGCCTTTGGCTTCAACATGATGGTGAGTGAACAAGGAAGACAAAAGGGAACGTAACAAAAGTTTGTTTTGGTGATGATAATCAAAGGTTTGACAGAAATTTCTTTCGTATTCTGGAATCAGGTATTTTCAGAGCTTGAGGAAATTGGAAAGACCATCAAAGAGGAATTCCAAGATGCAGGACTTGGTCATGGTCATGCAGAGATCATGCAGGGAGGTGACATCAACCAGTGTCCATACTATGCAGCTAAAATGGGTAAGATCTTTTCTACTGTTGATGAGAATTGTTTGTTGTAGAAAGAAACAAAAATAGTGGTACAACAGTACCACTAAAATGACTTCTGCATATTTATTATCGCCTACATTCAGTTGATGAAGTGATGTTTTTATTCTACAAAATCTCCCAAATGGTTATTATCATCACTAACAGAAAGTATGTTTTATTAACCAACTCCTCTGCAATCTGGAGTTTATTTAGTGCTATACCCATAGAAAAAAAAATGTATGGATTGCATTCCTCTATTTCAGATCTTTCTTTTTTTCATCCCCGCTTTGTCACTCACCTTCCCTTTCTCTGCACAGCTGCAGGTGGGAATCCCACCTATGCACTCCAGCTAGCCATGACGCTTCTCAAACATCCATCTTGTCAGGTGGCCCTGGCTGCCTGGGTAGCTGTCCTTGCTGGATTTACTGCCTGGTACATTCTGTGAACTGACAAACTTCATCTGCTTACAATCTTCTGTGAGCGAAATGTGGACGATGACATGACATCCTGCCGAATTTTACCTTCCTCATTTTGACTGTTACTGCCCAGAAATGTCAAATAGCAAACAGAAACCGAGCCCAGCATTTCATGCACTCCCTTAATGATCATTTATAAGCTCTGTTTATGTTTTTATTTAATTCCACTTTGTGGAAACAGAGGTTTTATTTTGCTTCTGAGCAGTCAGATAAAAGTATTCTGACAATGTGCATGAAAGCCATTTCATGATGCAGTAATTATTGCACCTACAGTTTAGAGATGCTTCACCTTGCAGGGAATTTAAATGCAATGTGATCAAAGTAATATTACTTGAATATATTTAATACAAAATCAGCTACATTTTGTGCAGAGAACGTGTTGCAGTTTAATTATGCATTGTACAAACGGTTGAAGAATTTGTCAGTCAATAAAAATGGTTCAATATTACTATGCCTCTTAAATGACAGTTTTAGCTTCATTCTTATCAAATTGAAATTGCATGCAATATTATTACATATGAAGTCTGCTGTAAACAAGCCATCTAGGCAAAAAAGCATCCAAAGACTAATGTGGTCATAACAGATGTAAAACTGTAAGATGAAACAGGCAGAGACAAATAAATTCATTGTCGCTGTTCTTTACATTGCTGTAAAGAACAGCTTCATATGAAACCAAGTAATGTGTTCTGTTTGCCTTCGAAGCCAGGAGCTATGTTTCTGTTCATGAGGGAATCAAATCTGAAGGGATCTTTTGAAAAGCTGCAAAAAGGAAATGTGAATCAGCAGGTTTCCATTGACTGGTCTGAAGTAGCAGACAGTGGCAGTGGTGGTAATCCATGAGAGGAAAAGCAAAAACTCTTCCTCTGGAATTGCTTTTATCTCTTGGAGTATTTTGGGCATATCTGAATGAAAGAATGAATGAAATGAAATGAAATATACTTTACTTATCTATTTTATTAATTTTGCAAGTTTTGTGTTTATGGCTCAAACCAGAAACAGCAGGTGAATCACGTCATCTTAAATCTTTGTTCAAAATTCAAAAGTTCCAAGTCTTTATTGTCATTATGCAAGTATAATGCCCTGGTCAGATGGTCAGCAACATTGTTTTCATTCCCTCTAATGTGCATCCAGTCTTTAAAATGGTCAAAAACCACCTCTAGTGAATGTATAAACTTTTTTGTGCATTTTTGTTTTTATAGTTTTACTAATTCCATACAACTTTTTTTTATCCCTTTAACTTCCTGCTCTACTGTGTGTCTGTTTTCATAACCAATTTCATTTAAAAATCTGCGGAAATAAACCTCCCTGAGCCATTTCTACCACCTGGTGTGGGCATTTTGGTATGCAATGCCAAAAGTAAGTCACATTACATTTTCAATTTTCAATCGTTATCCCAACCATTTGTTAAAAAACATTGATTATTATTATCATTAACCAAATGAAAAGAAGAAATGCAAAGAACCATTTTTCTGTGTGGGTTATCCACATTTTCTAAATGTGACTCACAGGAAATCTACATATTAGCATACATTAGCTTTGGAGAAAGTTACATATGCCTGTTTTGCTAATAAGCCTATGGAAAATTGGAGATAGGTGGGTGCAGATTTAGAGCCAGTCAAGTTAAAGCTCGTCATTGTGATGGGAAAACGATTCATTTTACCCAAGTAAAACAGTCAGTAGTCCTACAAGGATTTCCTCCTATGTAAAATTAGTTTGTAATTTAATCTTGATCTTGTCCCATATCAGATCAGAATTACTATGTGTCCAATATTCGACTAGAAAATATCAGTTTGCTAGAAATTAAGATTGTGATAATGGGTAACATTTTACCTTTGATTTACATGACAATAGCAGCTGATGTCGGCATGCAGCCCCAAACATAACTTTAACCAAGTACTGTCTAGCAGAGGCTCTAAAGTTTTTACACATTAGTATACATGTGCGTCTGTCTGCGTGTGTTTGCTGAAGATAAAATCATAACATTTGATACTTTAAGATGCATGCAAATGAAAATTATTTCAACTTTGTTAGACATTTTTTACAAAACGTCACTGTGTAGTTACTTGTTTTCTGTTCTGTGGTCACTGTGGAGACGGTGATGAAGCTTAGAAAAAGTGACATCTCTTCCAGTACTGATCACAAAACAAAGGATTTTCCACAGTTTTTATATGAATCCTTATGGTGTGAATAAGCCCCTGAGTTCCTAATACTCTTCCCCCATAGGTCACAGAAGTAGGGCTTTTCTCCAGTGTGGATACGCCGATGGCTTTTCAATTGTTGTGATTGGACAAAACACTTCCCACAGTGGTCACAAATGTGAGGCTTTTCTCTAGTGTGGATACGCTGATGCAGTTTCAAAGCTCTTAATGGATTAAACTCTTTCCACACAGGTAACACTGTGTTGTTTTTTGGGCTTGGGGGGGATCAGATTCTGTGAAGCAAAAAAAGATGGACAGAGAAAGAGGCAGTCACTAAACTGTGCAGAGAAAATGAACAGCATTATGTCACAACCATGACAATACTTTTTTCTAGCACTGAACTTGACTGTTTTCTTTATATTAAACCTGCCAACTTATCAACTCTCCGTTCCATCCTCCAGCAGAGGAAAGTATGCAAGGACAAACATTATTCAGTTGAATAAGTTGGTCCACTCAATCTCCTTCAATTGGAACCAAATGGCATCGACCATGGCTCTACAAGCTCTGCCTTTTAATAACTTTGTATTCACACATCCACAGTATTGTCCATGGTGCTATGGTAGCTTTTTTTCTTAGTTTCATCTTAGTAGTACTCTCTAATAACCATCCATCATTCAAGGAACATTTTGAGACTGCTCAATCCATTTGGATATTAGCATATTTCATCAGTATAAAACAATACCTTTCAATCTTAATACAGTTGTAACATATAATAGTTCCCAACACTTCTTTTAAATGTATTTGATCAGAGGGTGTACCAAATGTTTCCTTGAAGCCAGTTCATGCATTAGTCCCACCTGATAAGTACAAATATGTCTATATTCCAAATGTATGCAGCATTAACATGTTTTTAAGTTACTTACTTCTGCTTCAGGACTCATTTTACTGCTGGTGTTGCTCTTCCCGTAAGCCATCTTTGAATTGGATCTGGTATGATTTCATAAACCAATCAGCTGAATATAACATCTCCAAAATGCAACAATGGCAGCATTGATATGAAAAGATTATTAAACATACATACATGAATAAATAAACATGCCATAGTATGGAGTGATATTTATTGCAAACTATTATCTACCTTAAAATAAAAATAAAAATTTAAACATTGATAAGCTTTAATGATAGATTATACCAGACCTGTTTAATTTGTGCTTTTTTTTTTTTAAATAACTTCAGTTGAACTGGACTCAGGAGAAAAAGCAATAAAAACAGTGAAAGAATTAAAGTGTGACTGCTATAGTCAGTTTTTTTTATGCATTCAACTCAATTTTTCCGACTATTTACTGTATGTGTGAATGATTTCCAACATGCCTCTGCGGGTTTCTGGGTGTCTTCACATAGATCAGGGTCTCAACGGTTTGAAAGATGAACTGAAGGTTTCCATGATAACCAAACTGGGATGCAGTTTAAAAAGATACCCATTCTATAACTGTTTTAAAAATTATCGTGTACTTTAATAGGTGAATATGAACTAAAGATACTCGTTGCTAGGGCAACGTGGAGTGATTGTGTTAAAAGCCTGACTGTAACAACTTGATGCTCATGTTTTCATATTGTGTTGTTCTTGTTTCTGAAAATAATCAATGCTCTACAGCCCAAATAAAATTCGGGCTATTTTTATATCCCAAATTCACAACAAACGTCATCTGGGCACTGTGAAAGTAAACAAGACCAACACAAGTCTAATTAAATATAAACCAATAGAATCTAATCTATTGATATAATTGCTGTAGACTTTGGATTAATTTGCCCTTTCCCTTCATCTCCACAGATGAGTTGTTTTCTACAGATCTCAGCTTCCTTTTCCTTTCCTTTTCATCTTAAAACAACATCCTGAACAACTCTCCCTTTAATCCTAATGGATAATACTGTATACAGTTATTTCTGTTTATACACACACACACACATATATAAACTCATTCTACTCTGTATCAGGCAGTTATAAGTAAAATGCCTTTTTGCTGCTTGAATACTTTTTGTTCTGCCTTGGCAATTCTAAAATAATTAAATAAATACAGCTAGTGTAGTCTCTTAAACTCAGTGGCAGTGAAAAGTCTTAATCTTCAGCAGGTTAATTGTCCAAACTGGCTGCTGCTCCTGTGGAAGTGTGGTTTTAAACCCTGCAAGGCACTTTTAATTTCAATTATATATTTTATTGCATGTTTTTATATAGTACTTTCTTAGTTTTTATGCTGCTGCTGAGTCGTTATAATTTCCCTTAGGGGATCAATGAAAGTATCTATCTATCTATCTATCTATCTATCTATCTATCTATCTATCTATCGTAAGACTGAAAGGCATTCACTACTGTTAATGTTACCGTTTTACATGCTTAATTATGTGGTCCTTAAATTTTAACCCTCTCCAGTAAACATAAACAGTAACGGTAAAGGTGTACATATCTGCGTACATGTTATCTTGTGTTGTCATGTTACAAAGAATTTTGCAGCTGCTTCCATGACAGTATTAGAATTTTTTAAATCTATTCTTAATAGGCTTTAGTTTAATGCTAGGACTCCAGATTTCTACTGTTTTGCAGATTAAAAGTAAACTTCTTTCTTTTTTCTTTGCTTGCCTGGGAACATAAATCAACAAAAAAAAAATCTTGATATTTTGTTTTGGCCTACCCAGGTTTGAATGAGTCTCTCTTTACCATTGCTGATTTCTACATCACATTCCCAGCTAACAGCACAAACCTGTTGCCTCGCCATCTTTGTCTCCACCCACCTTTAAATTAAAATATTCCCTGTCCCAAGGAAGTGAGAAGTCAAACCTCTTCTGCTCTTCAGCAAACTCTCATCAGCAGTTACTTAGTTCACTTTAAAAAAAATAAATGAACTAATAATATTTTAACAGTACTTTGTCTTGTTCTCTATCAAGATGGCAAAATCTGGCTTCTTAATTGGGTTCTTTAAATTTAAAGCCAAAGATTAAGAAGTAGCTTTACTTCAAGTGACAACTGATGACATAAAAATGTGACTATGACAGGACCCAATATCTCCCCTGCCAATATCAGAGGTTTGGTTTGTGTTTTGTTACAATACAGTTCTAAGACTTGATACTAAAGATGACAGAGATCTGACACATGCAAGCCTTTTTTTTTCAATCAAGGTTGTCATGGCTTCAAAAAAGAAAGAAAAAGATAATTCATTTATCTACAGATGAGGGAATATTTCAGACCTACGATATTTCAGTCAGGAATTATATCAGCAACAATATTCAAATGTATAATCTTAAAGTTTTAATTATTTTCCATACACAACAAGTCTGTATCATACTGTTATGTTGTCATTTGAATATTCAGGAGTATTCAATTCTTCTTTTTTTTTTTTTACTTTTGAACAAATAATCATTTCAAGCTCCCAAACACCTTCTCAAAACTTGATGTGTCCACTACTCGTCCGAAGTGAGTAGAGAAATACAAGGTCTCTGGACTACTGAATCTCTTAAGTTTCAGTATTGTCTCATTTCCTGAGTCCCCTGTGTCCCATATGGTCATAACATCTGACACGGGCAAGTAAATGTCATGGCGTTTGCCCCAAAAAGTGAGGTGGGAAACTTTGAGCGTGGTCTGAGACGGATCCAGGTACATCATTCCCACAACCCTCCTGAAGAAGTGACTGGCAGTGTACAGCATGACACCAGCAAACAGCGCAATCCCCGTAGTGTAGCCTACGAGAAAGAAGGAAGCACTTTCCTGAAAGTAGAGGACGTACACTGGGGGTAAGATGACCACAGTGATTGCAGTTTGGAGCAGTTTGAGCCTGGACACAGCTCGGAGGAGCTTAATGTGTGGCAGGGTGTAAATCAGAGAGTACTTCTGTGTGGATAAGTCTGAATATCTGACCAGGGCTGTGAATTTAGGTGCGATAGGTCCATAGCAGCTCTGCTGGATTGATTTTTGATCTGGAGAATGAGGCTGAAAACTGTGAGATATCCGACCCGTGAGTAGACATGATCCTCTGGTGCAGGACAGGATGTGGGAGGTTGACCTGTGCAGCAACACTGACCTGATCTGTAGAAAAAGCAACATCAGTTATAAAATACGCTCCTCGGGAGCGAAAGCAACATACATGCCAAATCATTAACTAAATGAAAATGTTCACGATCATCTCTGGAATGTACTGATTAAACCTTTAAAAAGGAGTTTATTGATGGAGGCAAGACAAGGCACATGAATTTATAGAGCACATTTCATGTACAGGAGAATTCAAGGTACTTCAAGGTGCTAAAACATAATCACATGGATCTGTGAATATACCAAGATCCCTCTCTCCCCACTACCATTTGCTGCAGCAGCAAAATAAGCACTTATGGACAATCAAATTTGTCTTTCTCATGGCAGTTCAAATAACTGTCTTTATCTTTTCTTTAGTTTTCTACACAGTGTCAACCCGTGATGACGTTGGGACATTTCTTCATAAGGTCCTTGCCTGAAGAAACACACATGTAAAAAGGGGTAGGCAATTCCATTCTTGATTCCCCCCCAATTTCCTCTAAAAAGAATGTGCTTTTAATGTCCACAACAGCTGGCCCAAGCTCTGAGAAATTAGCCCTACTTGCAAGTTGGTGGTTCATTACATGTCCAATTCTATTTAATCCAATTAAAATCCAATTTAATCTAATTTGTTGTAATTCCATATAAACCAAAAACCAAAATGCATGAGCCTTCCTGTAATTTTGGACTCCCTGAATATTATGAAGCCTCATTATCTATGCAGCTGCATCTTGCATGATCAACAGATTTTCAATTCAGGTTCAGCCTCCCTCAGCAAATAAAATGAACAGAAGTATGACATAATAAGAGACAGTAAACTTTACTTTAATTAAAAATAGTCAGCACTGACAATAACATTTACCAACACACTCGAGGAGTAAACCAGTGGTGAACAAACTAGATGTACACATAAGTGAACTGGAATACAGTACCAGCTAATAGTGACTTCTTCACGTTTGTTTTCGTAATTTGCTCAGTTGTGAACTCAATGTAATCATTCAATAGGGAAAAAGAAGCTCACCATGATAAGCGACGGGATAAAAACAGAAAAGAGCACAAAAACAGACCCAAGAATGGACCAAAGCTAATGTAGGGCAACTGACAGCAAGCTAACATGAAGCAGCTCTGTGACCCGGAAGTATTCAACGGCGCCAACCATTTCTTTCAAAACTTTTTTGTTTGTTCGCGTGCCCCCTGGTGGAAACCTTTTACAAAGATCAATTTCGATCAATTTATTTACGATTTCGTGAAACTTTAATTTCAAGTTGAACTCTTATTTCTTGGTGAAACAGGTTTGCGGATAAAAACGACACGGAAGAGCAAAGCTGTCATATCCGCCGCGGAGTGTTCCTGTCTGTACCGACTAAACCAGGTTGAAAAGTCTGGTAAGCATTCAGGTGTTTTCCTGGCGTTTGCGTGGTTTAATAGCTGCTTTTGCAAATAAGCAGGGCGGAGCATGTGTCAGATAAGGCGTTTGGAGAAAATTAGCATTGCAGGACAGTAAATGTCACATTGACAAGTGAAGACGCCGCCTCCCCTATCAGGTGCTACTTCTCCTCAGCTCTCGGATACAAGGAGAAGCCAGGAAACCCACGAAGGGGAGCAACAATGCTTCAGCTCGGGGATGAAGTTTCCGTCTACTCGCTTGTCTTCGTGGTGGTCCTGTTGGGGACTCGAAGCCCAATGTGGACAACCGCCCTTATAGCCTCCCTCTATCTCTTTTTAGCCATGTTCCGGTTCCCTCAGGTGGCTACAAGCCGAGCCCGGCAGGTGCTGCATCCTGCCACCCGCGTCGTGGGCACCGGGAAGGTGTCAGTGGTCGCTCATCGGGGCGGTGGGCACGATGCACCGGAAAACACGATAGCAGCCATCCAGGAGGTGAGAGAAGGGTGGAAAGGTTTATGGTATGCCCTGGGATGGTTCTTCAGCCTCCAGACAACACCAGAGGTTTTAAAATAGTAGGTTTCTATCCTTGACAGAAAACATTAAACAATGGCACAAATCTCTAAGTTCATCATAACTTTGTCTTAAAAAGAGAGAGAGAGATGACATCATTTATCAAAACTAAGCTGAGCATCAATTTAGTTGCTAAATTTAATTGCAGATTTTTTTTTAAAAGAAACATAACCAACACATTTTCTGCTGTAGGCCCGTAAGAATGGGGCAACTGGTGTTGAGTTGGACCTGGAGTTCTCAGCAGATGGCATCCCAATACTGATGCATGATGACACTGTGGATCGGACCACCAATGGGTCAGGACCACTCAGCCACATGAGATTTTCAGAGTTGCGTAAACTTGATGCAGCTGCTAAACATCGACTCAGGTATGAAAAAGGACAAAGCTAAGAGCACACCAGCAGATCACACAGAGAAGCTCGGATGATGTGTTTTCATGCTTTTTCTACCATTTTGTTAATATTTGAATGAAATATTTCTAAAGAAAATCATACTTCTTCAAATCTCCGATTCTTATTGATACATGATATAAAATTATATGTCAGGGCAAGAAGCTATGGTAATACTGTATGTGAGTGGAGGTGCTTCAGTAAATCCAGTTAGCTGTGCATCAATGTTGTTGAAATACACTAAAAGTCAGTTGTTTGAGCGGGGTGATTATCATCAGTGATAATAACCCACTGACAAGTCAACCAGAATCAGGTAGCAGGCCATGTGCAGTCCTGTAATACTTGTTTAACGGCATCAGTGGGAATGTAATAAAACAGTTAAAACAAACAATCTCCCTGATTGTATGACTGAGTGTCGATTCACGGCAGGGCGACTGCTTCTGTAGAGAATCTAACCAAATCTCTTTAAGTTAACATACATCAGTTATCAGCTACTGTTATCACACAGGTGCCCTAATAATTTTATTATATTGTCAAAAATCTGCACAGAATTGGTTTTCTGATGGCCAGTAATGCACCAGCTCAGGGGCAGGATGCATTACCTCATGAATGGATTGCATCCTTTTTCACCCTGAGAAAAACGGGATAAGTTAGTTTGTTTTGAAGTGTGTAACCTGAATGTGAGCCTTGCTTGTTTCCTTCATCACCAGGGACAAATTTGCTGGAGAGAAGATCCCAACTCTGGAGGAAGCAGTGGAGGAATGCATCAAACTGCAGCTCACCATATACTTTGATGTCAAAGGTCATCCAGATGAGGTGCAGTTATCAAAACAAAACCGTATTAATGTGTTCAGTCTGTCAACTGATTTAATTGATCTGCATGCAGGCAAAAAAAAGTGATGTTTGGACTGTAAAACGACCTCTACAGATTACCTATACATTGTTCCTTTACAAAATGATCACAGTTAGTTTAGTAAGATTATCTATAAAAATTAGTGCTGGAAAAAGCCTGTTAGTTGATTGATTAAAATATATGGGAAAATATAATCTGTTTTACATGGAAATGTGACTTTGTGTTTGTTAATTTCAGTGACAACAATCTGTGAGCATTGAGGTGCAGTTAAAGTGATTTTTATCCCGTATATTAAAAGGCCTTCAGCCACTTTCTGAGTGGCTGCATCTTTAGAGCACTTTTAGATGAGTTAGAAATGCAGAGCCGCAGCGTTGATTGTTGATTCATACACTGACATTCTTGAGTTGAGGTCCCGCAGCAGCGTGTCTGTACACACACAGCTGTTCGGTACCTCCAAGTGGTTGGATGGGAATGCCACAAATACACACACAGAGCTTGACGCATGCTGTTAACCGTGTTTGTCCTTCCCACCCAGGCAGCCGCAGCTCTTAAAGACATGTACAAGAAGTATCCAGAACTGTACAACACCAGCATCGTATGCTCATTCGAGCCCAAAGTCATCTACAGGGTAAGAGGGCTCTGGGAGTGTACTCTTTCTGAGCATATTCAGATAGAATTGTTTAGCAAAACAGTCAAATGATATCATACCAGTATAAGCAACTTTAGTTTACATACTTTTTGTTTGATTATACGTGGTCCAACTAACGGGAAATTACGATTTACAGGAAGATGGTGAGGAAACTTAATGTTCAGTAAAAAGGATGCAATTAACAGTGACATTACGTTTGAAGACTTACAGTGACTAGAACACAGACAATCAATCAGCAGCCTTCTTCTGATTGTTTAGTGTCACCTGAAATTGTCAGCTTCATTTAATTTTTTGAAATTTTATGTTTTTCTTTTTGGTTTTCCCTTTTTGTTTTTATATTTGGTCATTATGTTCAAATAAACTTTTTCATTCTTTCATAATATACTTTTGCTTCTTGTGACGTTACCATTCATTCTCACACTACTTTATTGATGTTCTGGTATTTAGGACACCAAGCAGAGAAGCTTTTCAGTTCTTTTGTTTCATTATTCTTGCAAATGCACCTGAAGATGTGCAACAGTACAAGATTTGTTGCATTTTTCTTTATAAAATTCGTCACAGTCTCTCTGTTGGAGACGGGTCAGGACTGCAGGCGGACCAGGCCTGTACCCTTGTCCTCTTTTTTTTTTTCCTGAGCCATGCCTTTTGTAATGCGGGCAGAATCAGGTTTGCAATGTTTTCCCTGGAAAAGATGTCTTCTTGAAGGCAACATGTGTTACACTAAAATCTTAATGAACCATTACAGAACTGTCAAATTACCAAGAACACAGATTCAGCCTCATACCATCACAGCGCCTAGCTTTTAGACTCATTATTGATAACAGTCTGGATGGTCCTTTTCATACTTTGGTTTTAAGCACATGGAATTTATTTCTTCTGCTAATTGGCCCGACCACAACTTGTTTTCACTGTGTGATGATCCAATTTCTTCCAAGTCCAGACAAGCTAGCATGCTTATTTTTGCACATTATCGTTTCAGGTAATATTTGTGATCGTAACGTATTATTGTAATGCTTGCCAAAGGTTTGCTTCAGTAATCTCTTGCTCATCTGGTTATATCGGCTGTTGATGATGATGGTTCTTGGTGCAGTGCTTTCTGAGAAATCAGAGATCATATCGTAGGTGCCCAGATTGGGTTTGTAGTTGTTTTTAGCGCTGAAATTCCTCATCACTTTATGGATTGATTTATATTTTGCATCACCAAGGGAGAAATATGCAAACCTCTTCCAGTCTTTACTAAGGAACATTGTTTTTAAACAGTTCAGTGACTTTTCTCACACATATACTGATAAACGGGAGATATTCCCCACATCTTTGTTCCACAGAGACTTATTCCTTCATGGATGCTGCTTTTGTAATAAATCATGTTTACATCATCTGTTTTCACCTCCATAAGTAGTGCTAAAATGCAACTGGGCCCTCTTTTTATTCATTTATTTTTTTTCATTTTGTTGCAGTCATGTACCTCAGACCTGAAATGCAAAACTAATAGTATATTAACCAATTTCATAAAGTTGATGAGACAAAGTCTAAAATATCTTTGGTTCATACCGTCTGATGAAGAATCACCATCACCATGTTAACACACTCAAGAGAAGTCTTTGAAAATGAGTTTTAAATATCTGATTTTAAGTATTTGCTTATGAAACCACAGATTTATGTCTATAAAACCACAGAACCCCCAGGTTTCAGTGCTTGAGCTCTGCTTTCTCTTTTCATTTTCATCTCCAAGTTTTAATGCATATTTGCCACATTCATGTCTTGTCTCAGGAAAATGACAGACATTTTGATGGTAACAAAGCAGCAGAATTTTGTACGTTGTAAATTCCTGCTGTTGTAGCTGCTGCACAACGAACATTCGTCAACACTTTGTTTTTGTATCCCAGATGAGACAGAGTGACCCTGAAGTGGTCACAGCGTTGACCCACAGGCCATGGAGCCTGAGTCGTTTAGGAGACGGTGCCCCACGTTTCTCATCGCCTTGGAAACATCATTGGATGATATTAATGGACATCTTGTTGGACTGGGCGCACCATCACGTGTTGTGGAGGCTCTGTGGCATCTCAGGCTTCCTGATACAGAAGAACTTTGTGTCACCGTGAGTTTGTGCAACACATCGTTTAAAGCGTCGGCATAAGATTCCTCTTTTGAGCTCCTGAGAGCACAGGATGTCTCTCAAAATCATCAAAATCTTTAATGTTTAGTTAAATATCACAAGACATTCTGAGGTGTTCCCAGTGCATGAGCTGGAAGTCAGATGATTTAAAGAACTGAGTTTCTTATCATGGTGTTCTCAGCAGGCAAACGCCTTCTGTTCCTGTGTGCTTTCTGCAGGGATTATGTGCAGTACTGGGCTCAGAGGGGGGTGGAAGTTGTTGCCTGGACCGTCAACACAAAAGTGGAAAAAGAGTACTACCAGGAGCTGCTACACACCAACTACATCACAGACAGCCTCGTGGAAGACTGTGAACCTCATTACTGAGGAACGCACAAACCCAGCAAAGCCATCCTCCATTATAAACAAAATCAATTAGTGAAATGAACTTTCCACTCTGCTAATAATCTGTGTGTGGCAGCAGGTAAGAGAGCAAATGCTGCTTTATGAGACTCTCTTATCTCCTGGCACCGTTTCATTACTGCAAGGGTGTGCTCTGCATTCATGGCTGCAGAGGTTTTCAAACTTATCACTCATTTTATTATTTGATGACAAATGACCAAGTAATAAATTTTGTTTTCACAAAAACACTTTAGTCGATCAAATGCATCATTACATTTATAGACCTATTGTTAAAACAGGTCTTTAATAAGCTATATATCAAACGTACTGTATACAAATACTCAGGATTATAGTAATTTTTATTTTTATATCCGTTGGCTTTCATTTTGTCCAATTTATGTCTTTCAAAGCTTCACTAAAGATTATATGTATAAATAAAACAACATAAAGGTATTTTTACCGCTTATGAATGACGAGTACTAATTCAGAATCAATGTATCGCACATATATGTTGGCATGAAGTGATATACAACAGGATTAACATACATATAGCATGTTTTTGACCTCGCTTCCCTTCTCTTTGTGGAGCCAAAATGTTGTTGCAGGCCCTGAAATGATCAACCTTCTCAATAAATAAGCTTTTCTAAGTTTCGGGATATTTAGGCTTTAATAAGGGTAAAAACAGAATTGATTTATAAAAATATGTAATAAAACATGCAAGTCAACACTTGACAAATATATATGGATAGAAAACAAGAAATGGGGAAAAAACAGTGCTTATACATTTTTTTTCTTTAGCCTTAAAGTTTCCACATCTGTGTCTTTATGAGTTTAATAACATTTACTTTGAACTTTTTTATCTTCTAGTGTGTAGTATTCCTCCTACCTCACTGTTGCTGAGAGGCAGATCCAGGACAGGTGAACTGTTTCTGAAATACCAGTAGGTGCTACTGAATTGTGATCTTTTAACAAAGTAAATAGTGTGAATGAACAGGAAAGGGTGAGCAATAAAAAAGTTTTTATGTGGTACTAAATAATTTCAGAAAGTGGTCGTCTGTATTGAATAGGAAGCAGATCTCCCTCTCATGGAGAAGCACACGTGTAAATAAGTGACGGAGTGATCAATATGTGTGAATGAGAGCATTATAACTGGGACACCTGAATGGAACGTATCTGTAATTAATATTACATAATGGTTCAATAAGAAATCATAATAGAATTACTCGAATGCTTTTAATCCAAACATCAGCATCATTAGATTACTGGTGAATCACTTCTTTTCATGTAGTTTCTGTCTTAATATCAGCTAAATGGATAATGAATGTTTGTTTTTCTTCTCTGATTTTTTTTATTTTTTTGGAGAAGTTATGCTGGATGGAAATATCAATTAAATGTTGGATGTCCAATTAGAAAAGAAAGAAAAACTTTTTTTTTTTTGGGACAACAGAATCTCAATGACACCAGATATTTTATTTTAAAAACAGAAGTTTTGACTTTTATTTTACAGCAAATTGATAAAGTACCTGTCCAGCTCTGGGATGCTTCAGGTAAACAAACACACATAACATGACAAAGAAACATCATCTAAGCGGTTACTTGTGCTACAATACTCAATACAGTCTTAGCAAATACTCTGAACATGTATTGAGCAGCAGAGTGTGAAAGCTGATAGATGTACCCGGCAATAGTTTTCCATCTTTGCTTTTAACCTTGTGTCATGTGGATTGTTGATCATTAGTCTCTTGGCCTATACAGACTCAGGTGACCGACCCAGATAATACTGAAGAATGCGGGGGGGTGAGTGGGAGGCGTAGTATTGGATATCATCCGGAAAAGCCTGTCTGAGCTGCTTCTTGTCCCGCCTGATCTTCAGCAGGTAAATACAGACTCTGGGCTCACATGCGGGGATTTTCACCAGAACCAACAGAAGCCGACTAATGACTTCTAAATCTCAGATCAATTTTTATCACAGAAATTCAACTTGAATCTCATTTGGAAAATAATGGATGGCCAAGGTCTGAAGATTAAAAGATAATGCAAAAAGAAATGCTGATATTTTGTTCTTTTATTTCGCATTAAATGAACCGTTGTCTGTAAACAAACCAACAGACTGCATACAAATAAACGTATCATTTGAGTTTTCTTGAAAAAGCGTCTTTTCCGTAAAGTGGTTCAATGGGTGAAAGGTGATAACTTCGTCTGAGGGGCGTTCGGTGACGTCACGGAGGGCGGGGCGTTATTCAACAGGCCTACCAGACGTAAACAGAAACAATGTGACCGGAAACGAAGGCTTTTCAACTTCAAACTAAAAATGCCAACAACGTCAATGATGAGAGCTTTTAAATTTCCTCAAAAAGTAGTGAGGAATTTATTATTATTAATAATAATAATATTATTATTATTATTATTATTAACTCTCAGTTCATATGATGTGTCATTAGGTTTTTGTGACTCAATGATCTAAAACTATGTTGACTATATTTATACATGCACTATATATACTTAGCACAAAAAGGTAATGCTCCTTGGCAATACATTTTATACTGCTGTAAAGCCTGTTTATTTTCCTTATAAATGATGCCACATTTGTTAGGAAAATGCATAGAGATGATCAGCAGAGTCAAGTTATGTGTAAGTCAGCCATTGTGGCTGTGTCGGTCATTTCGGCATGATCAGCATGCCCAAGCTGATTCCACAAATGTTCAATGGGGTCAAGGTCAGGGCCGCAGAAAGGCCAGAGATGCTGCCCCACACCATCCCACTGCCTCCACCAAAAGCTGTTATCCTATCAGTGCAGCAATCAGCATAGCGTTTTCCACATCTTCTACACACTTTGATCCAACTGCAGTAGACAGAATCTGGACTCATTGCTGAGCAAAACGTTCCTCCATGTGTTCAGGAGTTGCTTGTTGCTGCCACCAGAAAATGGACCTGACAGCGAAGGGCAGTTATGGCAGGCCTCTTGGCAGCCGGATGATACTGGAGATTGGCTGTGTGCAGTCTGTTCTGGGTTTTCTGGGTAGAGTGGCATCAGCCTGTTGATCAACTGACTGCTGTAGCAGGATTTATACTCATAGCTGCTATTAATAATGTGCCAAATCAGCACTTGTTTGTTATCACCTGAAGCTCAAAACAAGAGTCTAAACAGAATAAAGTCTGTCATTCTTATTCTTAGACACTGTATCTTTAGGGGTAGGTAGTATTCTGATTGATAAAAAAACACACATTTAAAGGTATAAAAAAAAGTTGGAAAAGAGGAAATAGTTAAATAATAACTACACTTAACCTGTGTGAAGTTTGCAAGTTCTCCCCATGCATGCCTGGGCTCTTTCTGAGCTCTTCAGTTTCTTCACATAATCAGAAATCAAATAAATTGACCCTGTGTTAGCCTGGAGATGTGTTCAGGGTGTATCCTACATCTTGCCTAATAGCTCTGGTTCATTCGTTCTTGAACAGGAACCTGTTGTCAGCTATGAGGAACCAAAGTTTATGGTTAGAGAGAAATGGGTGCAGAATTTAAGGGAAAAGGAGCAAAAAGAGTGCAGGGTAAAGATGGCAAACACAATGGCAAAACCACATGGAGAGTTTGACTGTAAAGTTTATGCATCATGAGGCACAAGTTGAAGGTTTTTACCATGGCCCTCACTGTATCACAATCTAAACATCATTTACAATGACAGATGATAAATAGATGATCTAGTAATTTCAGACCTAGAAGCCTAAAGACTTATGAATGGAATGTATAAACAGAAAAATCATTTGTAAAATCTTGTACTAAAACATGTCCAAACCTTAGCTTTGAGCCAGTTTTAGTTATTTAGACTCTAAAAAGCTATACAAACATATCAAACTTGTGTGCAAGTGAATGTACATTGTTCAGTTTATTTAATAGTAGGTCACTTAGATTGATTTCATTATTTCATGATGGATCACCATCACCGTGGTGTAACAAATGCCGTAACCTCTAAAGAGGCGGAGCAATCATGCCGAAAGCATTGCTGGATGATGTAAGATAATGCTGATGTAAGAGCAAGACTAGGTGGGTTTATATTGAAAACTTGGCCCGGAAACCCTGCTGATCATTGCAGATAGCTTGACAATGGTTGCGCGTGTAGCTTTCCGTCCTGATTAAAGTAAAGTGTGCGTTGCCCTTGTGATCTGTCAGAAACGGAACGCGTTGCGGTCAGGTTCTGAGGATAAGCCGTGCAGAGAGGAGGAGAGGACAGTTTCTCCGGACAGGACTGTCGCGATCCCCGGGCATAGGGAAGCGTCCACCCCGCCTCCTCCTGCGTGTTCCCCGGCATTTGGACCTGCGTTCTCCTTGAATGACCTACACGCCACCTACAGTACAAGCAGCGGACATCGGTTGAACGCAGCTGAACACCTGCCGGTTTGGAGCCACCTCGTGCGTGTTAATATACTGCGGAGTCAAAGCGAGTCGGCTGCATGTTTCAGGCCGACTCTGGAGCAGCTGACCTGGGCAACAAACCAAGACCAGCTGCATTTTGAAGGAAGCGGACTGGAAGCTCCAGCTGACACATTCAATGTTTGGACCTGCTCATTAACGAAACCCCTCGCTACAGGATCTCTTGCGGTGTCTGGCGATCGCATGATGTACACAATCACTAGAGGTCCCAGCAAACTCGTTACACAACGGAGGACAGGTGAGTGGCTGAGCGCGTTATCTAAAGCGTGATGTCATAACATCACGCCGCCTTCGGGCTGAGACGGGTGAAGTTTGGTGGTTGTTGCATCAGCCTGTAGATAGTTTGATGGCGAAAAACTGTGACGAGCATTTGGAAACTAGCTTAACTTTTAAATTTCACCTCAGGTCCTACACAACAGATCGAGAGCAAATTCAGCGACTTAAAACTCAAACCGACGTCTTGGCTCACTTCAAAGTAAGTAGCTGTCTCCACTGATTTGATTCCTTTACATTTTTCCTTTCCTGTCATTTGCCCGTGCTGTGGTTTCAGCAGCACGGGCTCCAAATAGTTGGCACGTGCACTGGGGGTGAGATCATGTAACGCATCCGCATGACTTATCCATTATCGGACACAACTTTTCTCGTGGTGTCTCTGTCACATCAAACTTTACCAGCTGTTAACGAACATTGCGTTGAACTTCGAGGTCCCCTGTTCTCCTCCTCCTCCTCTGCGTTCACCTCAGGGGGCCATACAGAAATGCAAGAATAATCATTTAATACAGCAAGTAATTAACCGGGTTTTGCAGTTGGCGACAATTAGTCAATACCAGTGTCCTCAATTACATTTTTTCTTTAAAAAAAGTGGGAAAACATCGAAAACAAATGGCACAACTCCATGTTGTACAGAGCTTTCACGCACAAGTGCATGACTACCTGGTTGTACCTGATAAAGTGGCACCTGTCTGTGTTTTAGGCCACCCACAACTGAATGTGAAAACAGAAAGAATTCTTTTACTGATTGTTTTAGGCTTAATTGGGAAGATTGCCAAGAGAAAACCTCTTTTCTCTAAAGAGAAACATATGGCTGTACAACTTAGGTTTACAAAAAAAACTGCATCTGGAACAATTTCCTTTGGCAGATGAGACTAAAGCGAAGATCTTGCCGTCACTGAGTGGACCCTGAACTCCTCCATACCAGTGTATTCTAGATGCGGTGGGACCTTTCTAAAGAGAGCCATGGATAATCAAGTGAAATTAAATGAAATATACTTTATTTTATCCCTCTTAGAGGGAAATTATTGTTGTAGCAGTGTTTTTATTTTTATTTATATATTTATTTTTGTGACTAAACTTTTTTTTTTTTTTGTGACTGTAAACCTCAATGTTTTGCAGAAGAGTGCCCTGAAACTTGTTTTCTGTCTGATTATGACATTCAGAAAACAATTCAACTTATTTCTGGTAAAGCTATTACTCCAGGGATATACTTTGGTTATCACACACTGATTCTGCATTTTGGCTTAGTTATGCTTTTTAAAATAAATAACGATACATTGTAATATATCACATGTTCCTCTGAGGTTCTATTTACCTCCATTTTAAGCCATGATGGAAAGGAAACATGGTTCACTTTAAAAGAGAATGCACTTTTTTCTCTCAGCTCTATGTACACAATGTAAAATCTGTTCTAAAAGAAGTGAAGATTGTAGATCATGATCTGTGTGTCCTTCGCTCGAAAGGCTATCAGAAGCAGAGAGGAACCTGGAGTTATCGGGGTTTTTTTCTTGCACGTGTAAATAAACCTTTGACATGTCCCAAAGTTAGAAAAGCACCACTGCATGCTGTGAAGTCGGTTTTACATGCAAACCATTCAGCCAGCAGCCTTTTTCTAAATTCACTCTTAAAAAAATCACCTGTCCTGAACAACGAGCTTTTCTGCTGCAATTAACTCTGTGTGTGTGTGTGTGTGTCCTCTCCAGCTCTCCGCCCCCGAAGATCGTGTTCAACCGTCTCAACGGGAAGCGCCACAATGGTGCAGCCACACAGAAGACCCAGAGCGCGGCAGAGGGATTCACTCCCGCACACGAGGAGAACGTCAGATTTGTCTACGAAGGTGAGATGAAAGGTTGGAGGATGTGGGTCAGATCCTTAGTGTAAAGTCAGATGTCCAGGGTTCACCCTGATGCAGGTTTTTTTTTTTTTTTTTACATCAAGATATAAAGGTTGGAAAATTTCAACCTCAACCAGAGCATCTGCATTACAACTATGGATGTTAAGTTTCATTCATGTTGAGTGTTTTGGGGACTTTTAACCACAGAGGATCATGTGCTGCACCAACTGCAAGACAAATGTAATATTTTTCATATTAGGTTTTATTAATAATGCTGAGTCACTGTCAATGGGCAAAGATTCAGTGGAAATTGGCACAGCTTCAAGATTTCAACACTGTCCTCGGTGTTTCAGAAGGTTTCGTTTGCTTCCAGTCGGTAAAACCTGACTAATGAAACTGCAACATCCGGTGGTAAAGAGTGACTTTGTAAACGCTAAGTTGTTCTATAAAATATCTGTGCTGGTCTTGGATGCTGGTCTGTTTTAGTTTTATCATGAGGTCACAAGCCTCCCCATCCTCTCACAAGGGCTGCAGTCTGTAGTGTCTTAAATATTTGAAGCAGCTATTTGTATTTTCCTTCACTGGGTAGTGTTCAAACTAAGTGTGTGTGGGATTGTTTACAGTATGGCAGGAGGTGGAGCAGAAGCTGGAAGACAGAGACAGAGGGGAGTCAGCTGACAGTAAGGGGACCGTTCAGTACACAGAGAAGACCCCCAGTGCAGTGATGAAGAGTAAGTAGCTGCCGCACCCCTGCTGCGACACTTCAAATAAGTCATCAAAGTAAATCCGCCTCCATGTAATCTAATCTGTGTAGTTTATAGCATGGATTGCATTGCAGGTGTTTTATCTTTTTCTGCTGCCAGAGGGGAACTGTTGTCATAGTCTGCTTTAATTTTTAACTCCTTTGGTTTATGAGGACCCGTCTGTTGTGGATAAACCCGTCAGCGCTGGTGTGTCTTGTCTCGGATCGCACTCACAGCACGTTCTAACGTATTCCGCCTGTCTGTCTACAGTTAGCATCTGCTTTATTTCAGCGTCTTTTAAAATAAATTAACAGACTCAGTCCTGAGCACAGATTAGGCTTTAATCCCCCCCTCCTCTTTGTCATCCTTTTCCTTGCAGACTTTGTGCCAATAGACCTGGAGGAGTGGTGGGCTCAGCGCTTCCTCGCCAACATTGCCAACCTGTCTTGACTGTGTGAGGCTGAGTGAGGACTGGAAGTCTACAGCTCTGGTGGTGGATCATCACGAGGGTGAACAGGAAGGCGAGCTTGTCTCCGGGATCTGCAGCGCTGGGCGGAACTCGGTATCTGATTCGATGCCCATGCACTTTGTGCTGGTGTAGAGAAACCTGGGTACACAACGCAGACCTGTCCCCGCCTCTCCAAGTGCAACAGCAGTGACCTGACTGAAAACTGACAGCATTGACTTTATGCTGCGCTGCATTCAAGGACCCGTCTCTCTACTTGAATGATGAATGAGAAGCTGAGATTTTTTTCTCGTCTCCTTTTCTTAAGTGTGCTCGGCTCTATGTACATCATGGCTGATGTTTGGGTATGAAGCTGACTGAAGGGTAAAACAATAAAATGTTTTTCAAAACGTTCCTGCGTGCTGGAATTTTATTTAGATTGGGGGTTTATTTGATGCAAGCACTGATGGTTTTTGCAACACTGTATTTATTCAGTCAACCCATTTGGTTTAATTTTAACAGGATTTAAGCATTAAGAATACAAAACCTGTCCAGAAAAACTTTGTATTTACATATTTTCCACCTGTTTGCAGACTGGAAGCTGGCTTCATGATTTAATATCAGTCACAATTTCTGCTCGACTGCTTCCACAAACGTTTCCAGCCACATTTAAAGCATGGCTGCTGCTGCTCCCTTTTTCCTGCTTCCTGCTTGCGGCGCCTTGCCCTGCTTTTTGCCCCGCCTGCGGCCAGGTGCGGAGTGGCCCGGCTTTGCCGTGGTGAAGGTGATGCACTGGGAGTCCAGGTAGTCCACCAGCTTGGCGGCAGCCAGGCGGATCCCTGCTGCTTTGAGTTGTTCCTGGAGCTGAGACAAGACCAGAGGCTGGTACTGGAGGATCTGATTGTACAGCCTGGAGTCCGACAGGATGAAGGCGCGCACCGCCCGGAGACGATCCTTGAGCCGTGAAGCTGCTTGGGAGGACGAGATCCCTCCATCGCTGTCTGAGTCGCCGTCTGAAGAGATAAATAACTCTGGATTGGACCTAATGAGAAGGAAGGGAATAGTTCAAATCAAACTTTATTTATATAGCACTTTTCATACATTGTGCATCACAAAGTGCTTCACAATCATAAAAACAATTT
>JBBBVU010000004.1:25743362-25758527 GCA_037177055.1 Atherinosoma microstoma
ATCTAAAAAAAGTATATATATATATATATATATATATATATATTTAAGGATTAAACAAGAGGACCCATGCATTATGTAAGGAATAATGCCCGACCAGGTGTCCATTATCAGAAAATAATGGACGACGCGGAGTCTACAACACAAGTGCATTAAAACCGTATGATGCACGGGTCGAGTTGTTTAATCCGCTTATACCATGGTCCCACACGGTAAACATTTGATATCAAATGATTATTTTTCTATGCACATCAGTTGGCATTAGAATTCTCACTGACCATGGTATAAAAATAAATTTTAAAAAAATGACCTGAAAAACATATCTGGACCTTCAGTTGACCCCCTTCAGTCCCACCAAAAGCCGTCTCCATGGCAGAAGCCGCTCTTAAAGCGGGGAAACGGGGAAAAAGGCGCCAATTACAAAAAAACAACAATTTGAGTGTCAAAAGTTCTTTTGTAGTTTTGAATCTTTTCCAGAGCCCAGACCTCAACATTACTGAAGCAGTTTGGGATCATCTTGACAAGAGACTGGAACAAAAGGTAGTCAACATCCAAAGTACAGCTTCGAAATGTCTGGAAAACTATTCCTGAAGACTAAATAAATCATTAAAAAAAAAAAGCTTGTCTAAGAGGGTTCAGGCTGTCTTGAGGAATAAAGCCAGTCATACCAAATTATGCCTTTCGAGCTCGTTGGAATTGTACAAATTGTACTTGCCTTGTATACTGCATTTCCATTCATGTACTGCAACTAATTCCCATTTTCCAAGTAATATATACAAAGAAATCAGGAGTGCCTCAAGACTTTTGCAGTACTGTACTTTCAAAGCCTCAGAAAAAGACCGAGTACAGCAGACAGATCTGCTCTTTACCTTCTCAAACATTTCTATAGGTGGTCAATTGTTGAATGGGGTTTTCACTGAGTTTAACCATTTTTCCAGTCTCTTCTTGAGGTGGAGAACGAAGCTAAAAATTATTTAAAAAGCTTGTGACTCGTGTTGGAAGCTGGGACTGAATCATGTGAACTCAATATTTCATTACACTTTGACACACCTAAAAAAAGGAAGCCAACATATTAGACTTTGTAGTATTAAGTGAGCGTCATTTTCCGTCTATTAACACTGGAATAATTCATTCTTGGGTAGTGTTTTTAACAGAAAGCAGGGGAAAAAATCTCTCCTACTAGCAAAACAGTGCGAGAGTACCTTTCTTTGTCCCTGTCTGCAAAGTCCTGGAAATTTAAAATATAAGAAATTAATATTATTTCAGAAAATAAGAATTTAAGTCACACCAAGTCCAAATCAGACTTATTCGATCACCATGAAATGAACACACTGAAAAGGAGTGATGCCTCATTATTCAGCCAACATGGAGTTCTTCTGTTGCACACAGTTTATTTAACAATATGGTATATAAGTAAGAAATGATTTTTTTTTACCAGTTTATACAGTGATTTCATACTCTCTTCCTTATATTTATAGTATTTTGTTTAATAACTTGATTTACAATAGGAGAAAAAGAAAATCCCCCTAATTCAAGTTTTTGAGAGAGAGGAATGAGGGTTGATGACATTTAGTTTTTCCTCAAAGTCAATCTCAAATGTGCCCTTTATCCCTCTAAAGCACACAACTTAGTGTAAAATTTTAGGGCGATGGACGTCATTTGAGATGTTGTCTGAAAACAACCTGTGATCATTCCACCTCAGCTTAGGGGGCTGGTCTCTTTCTCACACTCTCTTTACACTTTACAACATTTGTATGACAAAAAGTATGACAAATTCTTTTTAATGTCAAAGCAACAACTTTCTTCACCGGCAAGACCGATTTCCCAAATCGAGATGTTCGTAAGCAGTCCTTGTCGTACACCTCGGTGAAGCCATTCGGAGCTGTGTTTCTCTTAGTGGCTGAGGGTTTGTGTCTGTGTCTTCATGTGTGGTTGCATACGTGTATACACAACCTGCTGCAGACCATTTCCTACTTTTATACAACAGAGTGCTCTTCATACACACAAAAAAGGAAGGGAGCCATCCCTTGCAGTAATGGTACAATGCTAGATTACAATTGCCAGGAATGACAGCTTGAGAAAAGAACAAAGACCTGGCCCGATTCCCAGACAAAATATTTTACAGTTTGAACACAAAAATGCTTTATGTTTTTTCTCCAAGGTACAAAATAAAAAGATATGAATAATATAATGCAATTGTACATTTAAAAAAAAAAAAAGGGAAAAAAAAGGCATGAAACCATACCAAAAACAAACCAAAAAGAAACTGAGTACTGAACACATTTGGTCTCAACCAAAAATATATTCTTTGTGATTTAACTTTATTTAAGAAGAAACTTGCAAATCCCTAAACATTTTAAGGAAGAAATACCCACCATTAGGGTTTCAGAAACAATTACATTCCCTAGAAGTTTTGACTTTTTTCTTGACCAAATTTTCTTTTCTTTTTTTTCCAACAGTTGAAACTTTTTACATGTCAGTACAAAACAACTGTTCTCAACCTTATAAAGAACAAAGCCCTCAATTGGGATAAAGAGTCTGAGGAGCAGTAGGATGGGTCCGTGGGAGTGAGGACATCTTTAGCTCCCAGTAAAAATGCTACAATCCCTCCACAAACTTCTCCAGAGTGTCCCCTGTAGCGTCTCCCACCATCCCCAAGTCGTTGCTCAGCCCTCTGTTGGGAGTGTTTAGCTGCGGTAGCATGGCGCTTTGTTCTGGTGTCCCCAAGTGTCCTTGCTCCATGGCCTGCAGTGGGCCGCCAAGCCCCGGGTGGGGGGAACCCGAGTGAGGTGGGGGCAGGTGTTGAGGCGAGGGTTGGGGTTGGTTCTGGACCTGCGGTGATGGACTGGAATGTGGTGGTTGCTGGGGCTGCTGTTGCGAGGGCGGACAAGGAGACTGGACTGGCGCAGGGGAGCGGACCTGGTTGCTGAGGGCGTTGGCTAGTGCTGGCTGGCCGGGAAGGTGAACTGCACCCTGAGCCTGGCCGGCCAGCAGGTGGGTCTGAGGGCTCATGGGGCTTGGCTGGGCAGGGGAGCCCATCTGTTGCTTGAGGACGGCCTGCTGCTGCTGTGGAAGTTGCTGCTGCTGCTGCTGCTGAAGCAATCGTTGGTGCAGTAAGTTCTGGGTGGAGTCCATCCCCATTCCAGGCTGAGCCATCTGAGCCATGGGTGGAAGCTGACCCATGGGTCCCCCAGCTGCTCCTGCACCCGCCTGCATGGCTATTTGCTGCTGCTGCTGTTGTTGCTGCTGCTGTTGCATGCGGAGCTGGGAGTACGTAGGTGCTGTCCCCTGCACCTGTGCGGGGAACTGGCCAGGATGACCCTGCGGCATCACTCCCTGTTGTTGCTGCTGCTGCTGTTGTTGCTGCTGCTGTTGTCTTAAAAGCTGCCGACGGTAAAGCTCCTGGATCTGGGGGTTGTTGTTGTGTGCTGCGTTCATAAGCTGCCCTGGAGCTCCCAATGGAGTCATGCCCTGCACAGGGGGCTGCTGGGGTTGCTGAGGGGGCATCCCAGGCCTCTGCACTGGCCCTCCTGGCATAGCCATGGTCTGCATTGGCATACCAGGCTGCGGTTGCTGACCAGCCTGCTGCTGTTGTTGCTGCTGCTGCTGTGGTTGGTTCGCATGGTACTTGGCTGTTCGCTGTTTGATAAAAGCAGCCATAAGTTGAGGATTTGATTTGAGGATGTTGAGGACTTGCTGTTGTTGCTGGGGAGAGCTGGGGGACTTGAGAGTGCGGAGAAGGTCCTGCAGAGCATTGGGAGGTATAGTACCAGGTCTCTGGGGAGTTTGTGGCCGGGCACCAGGTTGCTGTGGTATTAGCATCCTCTGGCCTGGTTGAGCTTGCTGGCCTTGTGCCATCATGGCCCGCTGCATGGTCATGGCCTGCTGTGGAGTCTGACCTGGGACAAGGCCTGGTTGCTGAGTTGGAGCTGTCTGAATTGGCCCTGCAGCTCCAGGCCACTGTCCAGGGGCCATACCAGGTTGCATGACCTGTGGTCCATGGGGCCCTGGTACCATCTGCATGGTGGGCTGCATGGGTCCAGTTGTGCGCTGAGGTGGCTGCTGGGGGTTCATGGGTAAGCCGTTCATGTTGACCCGGTAGTTCTGCTGGTTCTGTTGGGCCTGTGCCATCATCTCGATGTGTCGTGCCATCTTGACTGCAGCAAGCGGAGGCTGCTGCTTTATCTGCTGAGGTTGTTGAGGTGGCTGGGGTAGGGGGGACTGCTGCTGGTGTAGGGGGGAGGCCTGGGGCCCAGGCTTGCCCTGGGACACTGGTGCTTGTGGCTGGCCAGCGCGTGGTGCATTGGGGAAAGAAGGGGACATGACTCCTGCTGAGTTGGGCGTCTGCGGTTGGTTGGGAAGTGGCTGCTGAGGCGTTTGAGGAGTGTTGGGCTGGGCATGAGAAGTGGGAGTGCTGGGGGCAGCTGAGGCTGGTGGGGATGGTAGTGGCATGGTTCTGCCTTGCATGGTGGCCATTCTTCTCCTCAATAACTGGGCCTGCTGGAGCCGATGCTGCAGCTGCTGCTGGCGAAGCTTGTGCTTGATGTTCAGGCAGAACGGGACAGGACACTTGTTCTCCTGACAGTGTTTTGCATGGTAACAACACAGGGCGATAAGCTGCTTGCATACAGGGCAGCCACCGTTGGTTTTGCGCTTGCAGCCCTTGGTGTGCTGGACCACTCTCTTCATCTTCTGGCAGGACGGTAGAGAGCAGTTGGCGTTGCGACACTGACAAGCGTGGACCAAGGACTGAATGCATCGCTGAATACTTAAACGCCGACTCTCCTGTGGGCTCTTGGAAGCTTCTCCACTCTGGCTGTTGTTGTCATCATCCAGGCCAAGACCCCACTTCACCATCGGGTGTTCATGGCCCTTCGTGTTGTAGCAATTAATGCAAAGATCAAAGTCCTGATAAAATTGGGGGGGAGAAAGGGACACAAAACTTAAAATAAGCCCAATTATGGTTGATAAATACATTATACAAAGTTAAAAAAGTTTCTGTTTCTCTGTAAATAAGAGGAAACATTAGTTACTTACCTCACACACAGTGCAGTGCCAGCGAGTCTCCACATGGTGCTTGCACTCATTGCAAGTGTAGACAAAGCGGTCCTGACCCTGGTTGTGCAGCTCAACCAGCATGCACATAGTGCTCCACTTGCACCTCCTGAGGGAGCTGAACTCCCAGTGTTTGTCCCTCGCTAGAGTCAGGAAGGCATCACGACCATCCATCAGGTCACATGAAATCAAGGGGTCAGGGTCAGAGATGGGTGGCAGGGTATTGGCCATGGGACTGGAATAAAGATGGATCACAAAGAATACCTGAACAAGGAAAAAGAAAGAGTTAGAAAAAAAAAAAAGAGAGAGAGAGAGAGAGAAGGCAATAAAACAATTTAATTTAGCTCCAGCAGAATTAAGAAAACTCATTCAGTTCAAATCTTTACAGCCATCATCTAAAAATGAGCAAGCAAGCATGATCATTTGTAGAAATCATTAAAACTTGTCATGTAATCACGTAGAGTTGCTAAGTTGGGCTCCTTCCTGTAGTGAACGGGATTTTGCTAATCATAATGTGCAGATAGTGGAAGTGGAGGAAACTGCTCCTTAAAATATGCACCAAGCCAGTCTGCAATGTGTGCAAGAGCTAAAGCTGAAATAATAGTTTTATAATTGACTTGTGGACATTTATTTCCCCCATCTAGCAGCAGTCTTCAGTTCACACTGTTTTCCTGTTTATTACACAAACAGCCATAACATTTGCTGTTCATTAGATGTTAAGAGCATGTCTGACCTCTTTGTGCTTCTCCATGGTGGCGTATAATTTCTGGGACAAATCATTGGCTACATTCGGCATCCCAGGCTTCTTCTTATTGGCTCGGCTCACACTGCTCTTGTTTTTATTGGTTTTCTTGTTGTTCTTTTTCTTTGCGTTTTTGCTGTCTCCTGGTGTACCCTGAGGGATATGAAGGGCACAATAGAGAAGACATCTCATTGGGTTGATAATTTGATCATCATTTGTCTTTAGTTTAGATAACCGAGACAATATCTGTTTACAATTTGTACCTTCTACAATGAGAACTGTTAAATCTCAACGTTACTGAATTAACTTGAAATAGGTCATCAACATTTTAACGAGTAATATCTACATATAATTTAAGGAAGCAATAGTGATGTAGTATTTCATTCATATCTACTCGTACTTCATGGTACAATAGTCGCACCTCTGGAGTTTCAGAAGCTGCTGTGTTCTCTTCCTTCTTCCTCTCTTCTTCCTCCTGCTCCAGCTCCTTGATGCTTTCCTCGAGCACATTCGGCCAGAAATCCCCTTCAAAGTACGGCAGCTCATTGGCACTGGTCAGTCGATCCTCAGTTGCTTGTTTTAAGATGTCCTGAGAGACAAGTTTAACACATATAAACCATTTTCAACTTGTAACAAAAGGCATAAATGTATTTAAACCATTCATAATAACTTTTACTTGTTATGTGATATGGAATCTTATAATCAATATAATGATCACATTTTATTTGCAGAGGGAAATTTGTCCTTTTTTTCTCTTTTCTTTTTACCTTGTAGTCATGCAAGATCCTCTCAGCAAAAGCCTTATCCAACATCTTCCTGTACCACTCCTGCAATCTCTTAGGCTTGGGGATCTTCTGGTCAGGAGGATGGCAGTGGAAGATGTAATCATCTCCTTCACTGGGCGGGCACGCCCAGATGTGGCCCTGGGTGTACCTGCAGAACCACAAAATCAAAAAAGTCAAGTCACACACACACACACACACACACACACACACACACACACACACACACACACACACACACACACACACACACACACCGTGTAGAGGTTCAAACATCTATCTGATAGTTTTGGAAACTTTTAAGAAGTGAAACAGAAAGACAAAGGGATCAAATTTACCCAAGCTTTTTGACATATTCAAGATAGCCAATGAGGATCTCATGGTACACGGCTGTTCGTAGAATCCGAGGTCTGAAGAAATGAATACTGTCAAGGTATGATATGTAGACCCGTCTGAAGAGATTGAGAAAAGAAAAATTGTTGGGTTCACAGATCAGTTTCAATACATTTTCTTTGTTTGCATACCGTAAAATCATTAAATGTGTCGTTCAACACACCTAGTGTTGGGAAATGAGCATTCAGAGCCATACTCCTGCACGTGCATGCCAAAGAAGCAAACATCCACGCCATCAATTTCTTCAAAAGCAAAAAGTGCTTTAGTTCTGTAAGGAAAGGCCTCGGGCATCTCACCCGTGTCCACAAATCTGTTATGAGGGAAAGAAAAATCTAATTAAAATGTGTAAACAGCATGGCGTTGTGGAGATGTTAAAACATCTTGTCATCTTGAACCTTGAGTCACTGCCAACTATGGATTTGCCATAACATAACTACCACTCTCTACAGCAATGCTCCAACAAAAAGTACAATTAATACAGTATACCCCATGTTTAATGAAGTTCTGCTTCACCTTTTCCTTCAAATTTGCTCTAGGAAACAAGAGTTGCCCATAAGTTGCCCAAGAGGTTCTCATGTTCGCCACTTTTAAGACAACAGGAAAGAGCAAACAGTTTTACATCAGTGAACCCGAAGATAAGAGGTTCTTGGATGTGGGACTCCACCCTGAAAGTCTGCCACAGCTGCAGACCACAACTGTGGCAGACTTTCATCTAGTTTGATCAAACAATGAGCTAGTCTTATTGTCTCAGGGAGTGTGTGCTTCATCTTGTGCAATAGGCAGGTTCCGCAATTAGCCTGAATGGGAATTTAATCTTTATGGAGGACATTCAGCTCTGTATAACAGGGACAATAAAAAGTTCAGAACAAAGACGATCTGTGGCAACTCATCAAATGAAGGTAGTTAGGACTGCCATTTGGCTTTCTTCATCGTTGTTATTGACTCTGTGGTTATTTATCTGACCAAGCAGGGTGACTGAGCCCCTGTACTATCAGATTTTTTACTTGATTCAACGCTCAATAGCAAAACCACTTAAGGACTTTACAAACAGTAAAATCACAGTGCAGCTCAGGCACCGCTTCATTATGCCTGTTACTATGACAACAGATACCATTTTAAGAGTCGATTATCGTGTCAGTGTATGGTAAAGCATCATAACAGTTTATACCAGCACTTTGGACATCCTACCCTATCGGGAAATATCACATTTTTATACAGCACAAGAATATCATGAGTTGTACGATAACTACATCATTCATACACAAACTCCTGGTTTACTTCACATTAGTAGTTTTTATAATATTTGCAATAATTATAACTTCTTGAATTTTGATGAGAAAAGGTGCATTAGAGGTTACAACTATGAGCACTATTCATCACACACACTTCCCTACAACTCCATTTTTCAAATGTGCCACAGTGTTTCACGGGTTACAAAAATCAAGAGGTGCACAACTGGCCAAAAGAAAAGGCCAAAGAACCTAGTGTCCCAGGTACTGTGTGCCTGTAAATAAAATCAGTAGTGTTTTTTAGTATGTAGGATATGACTTGCTTTCAGTCAACTTTTTCCTAGAAGCACAAATAACAGGTTGCTGCCACCCATGTTTTCCCATATATCCTGTCCAAGGGGAATGTAACATCTGTGCAGATGATACAAACCTAAACCACTCAGCTGAACATGTGCACTCACCCATCAATACACCCTCAGGATGTGTGGATTGAATGATAAACAGGTCAATTCTTTATTATTATTATTATTACCTAAACAGACACAACTCAGAAGGAAGACTGCCAAAGCATCTAAATTCAAATCTAATTTTCAACCATGTCACCCATCACTGCTCTCTACCAGTCATCTGGTGTGATCTTACCTGGCTTTCATCCCTGGTTTGACTTCCACAGTTTTGTCAGAGCTTGCCACCACCCTCACAAACACTTCTCCAGCCTCTGGGTGGTTCTGTCTCTTCAAGTATTTGTTCACACGGTCCTCTATGTACGTTCCCAGTCGTGTCGACTGCAGCCCTACAGTAAATGAGAACATGGAAGAAATATTTCAAAACTGTCAACTCTGTTAAACTTTCTAGTTTTCATTAAGACCCTAAACAACATTCAGACGCTGTCAAGAAAACATGAAAAGCAGTTTAATTTTACGATTCAACTGATGGTTTATGCGACACCATATGACAAAAGTTCGGCCAACTGCTTTAAGGATTAAAACATTAGGGAAAACCACCAGTGAGACCACAGGACCACCAATAACAAATACCAAGACACTTCTGGATGAAGAGCCAGAGAGCCATTTGCAGCCCATGTGTTCTGTATAATACTGAGAGACAAAGCTGCAGTCGTCTGATGAAACCTTCAACGATCACAAAGATAGATGATACTTAAAAAAAAATACAGAGAAAACTAACTTTTTGCAGAGAACTTGTTGTCCTTCCGTGTTTTCCCACTTTTCTTCAAACAGTTGTCACAGATGAATCTGAGAACAGACAGAGCAAAGGGTGAAAAACTTAATGTTTGCAATATTACATATGAATCAAATCTGCAAACTGATGACTTCATCTCACCCAGATGGCCAAATAACCTCGTAGTGTAAAACGCATATCTGATGCATCTTCCGTCCGCAATCTTTACATTCAACAAACCTGAAGAAAAACAAACATGCAGACATTTAAAAAAAGAATAATAAAAAAGCAAGAATCATTTTACTTTTACTCTTAGAATTTAGCTGTGCTAAATCAAAATGTAACGACATCGTGTTCTGTGGTCAGAAAAAACTGGCAACCTTCGTACAGATTCACATACCACTGCAAAAAATACAACCCACTTTTAGTTCTCAAAACTATCAAAGTCATGGCCGTAACAGCCACAATTTGTTTGAATGTTGATATCTTAACTGCTCAGGCAGCAAGCAAACTTCTCCATTCAGGTCAATGTTCCTCCTGTCGTTACGCTCTTGCAAGCCAGCCAATACAAGAGCGCCTTTGTGGGAGGTTTAGAGTACAAATTCTGCATCTAGCTTGTGAAATTAATTTAAAACAAGTCCCTGCTTCTCAAAGCAGGGGGAGCCTGTGCCGTCATGGAGCAGGTGAAAGACTCGGAAGGCATATTCCTCAGTTGCTTTACTGATCAGAGAGCTCCCGGGAAAAAAAAGGGGTCTGCGCACAACAACGGAAAACAAACACAAAAACAAAGCCAGATGTGGGCGGCAGGAATAAAAAAAACTTCAAATTTGTGTAATCAGCAACACATGGAGATGAACACACATTTACATGGCGACTCGTCAACAAATGTTTTCTGTCATTATCAGTTCCCTGAACTACAGTCTGTAGAGATGGTTTCTACTTACGGTTCAGGGTCGAGAACGTCGTTCTTCTTACGCTCAAACTGGTCTTTCGATATCATCCTAAAGTGTTTGCAAAGAGAATACAAATCAATTAGTGGGACACGTGTGCATGAATTTAAAATTCAAGCAAACTGGAATAACACACACGTAACTTGTAGAACAGAGGACTTTGGAGACGTATTCAATCTTAAAATACAGTATTTTGTCTGATGTTTGCATCACAACCCTGACGTCAGTTTGTTTTAGATTTAACATAATATGAAAAATAAAAAGAAATTAAACACTTTTGGATATGAGGTCTAAATTTGCTTACATTTCAGTTTAAAAATAAGTTGAGCAATTCTGGAAACAATAGAAAGGAGAGAACTGCTCCTGAACTTGTATAGTTTCAGCTTGTTTTATCATAAGCAGGTTTATTTAACTTACGTCTGCGGTTGTGAAGGATCATCTCCTAACGTCACGCTGTCCCCTTGGATCTCATTGAAGCATTTTTCACAGAAATGATACCTGGACAAAAAAAAAAAATATCGGGGACATTCAGCTAATAGCAAATCTTAGAGGTTTCTTTCAAAACTGAAGTATAAAGATTTATAATATTGCAATACTCGTTAAGTTACTCGTTGACTGTCCAGTTCAAATGTGGATGAAATGCATGTTTCCTTGTGCTTTATAACAGAGCAGGAATCACTGAACTCCCATTGAGAGTGTAAACAGACTGCGCTGCAAGAGACTCGTGCTGTCTCTACTACTGCTGCTGTACGCTCAAAGTACCATGCCACTGTGAAAAACGGGTTGTAGCTGCACAGTTTATACAGCAGGGGGAGCAAAGAAACAGTGTAAGCAATGATGTGCTCCATTTCAGCTGGAAGGAAAAGGTAATAATGAGCATTCACCAAAACATTTTCTCATTTGATCTACGAGAGAGGGGAGGGCTACCCTGAAATCACCTCTGATTTCAGGGTAGCCCTCCCCTTTCTTGTTGACAAGAAAACCACATGCTACACTTTTTTTCTTTTCGTTTTTTTTTTGCTGGTCTTTGAGGTTTTAGGATCTGGCAACGGGAAAGTCGGTAATTGTGGTGAGAAAAACTCATTTTGTTGTGTCGCGCTGTTCCAGGACAAGCAGGACCGTTCAAGAAGGAGCTACTCTGCTAGCATGGCAGTACTACATAAAGGCACGGTTGAGCTACAGACTAAATGAACAGATGCAGAGGATGGTAAAGTTTGAACATTTCAATTTATTCAATTCAATATAAAAAAACAAAAAAAAAAACCCATGTGCTAATAAAGATTATTTACTCAGGTTATTCTTTTTAACAACTGTATCAACTCAAAGCCAACAATCAGTGCAAACCAACACACTAACCCACACGCAGCTAGATACCTGTTCTGGTAACTGTAGTATGTGCCTCCAGTAGGTATGGTGCAGAGCTGCTTCCCATAGCAACAGAGGGTTTGAGGGGAGAACTCGTACTACAGACACAAGGGAGAGGGGGAAAAAACACAAGACAAGATACTTTAATAAACTTTTATCATCAAGAGCAGGAAAATCATTTCAAGTCAAACCATTTGATGTTTTATAATTTAGTATATAAAGTAACTACTACTAGTACCAATACAGACATAGTGAGAGGTCATATTAATACAGTTCCTTTGTGATCACAAAGAAAATTTTCAAAGTACCTAATAAGTCTATTTCAAGACACTTACCTTTCAAATGAGGATGTGAGAAAACATCTATGGTACAACATGAGAAATATAATCATAAAAATCAAAATCTATCTCACCTTCCTCCCACAGCAGTATCCCAGGCCCTGCATGACGGGGTCGATCTCTGACTCAAACACCTCAGCCAGCTTGGAGCAGTACTTGTACACCCGGGAGGTCTTGCGGTTATACAGCCAGGCGTTGTTGAACATTAGCCACACATCATCCACGTATTGCCAGGGTTCTTGGTACTGTCCTGTGTCAAGCTTGCGCTTAATTGTGGACAGATCTATTGGGTTCTTAACAATTTCAAAGTAGTCCTAAAGAGAAAAAAAGAAATTGTAAATGTACATTGTCGCAAATGTACCGTGTATTAACCAACGTATCAGCTATCACTGCTTGTGGCAGTTATTGATTTAGAAAGTTTTTCTGTCGAGGCAGCCAGCACTAATACTTACTGGGATACCCAGGAGCATGGGGTCTACTGGCTGTCGGAATGGCAGGGATTCTGGGTCCTGCCTGTAAAGAGACTCCAGAGTCGGCATCAGAGCCTGCCGCAATTCCTCGGGCTTGAATACTGAAAAATAAACAATGGAGAGGCTAACTAAGTGATGCAGAAGAGGCACATTAGTGAAAAGGTTTACAGTACGAGGGAAGATAAAACAGGGCCAAATATGACACTTCACATGTGCATTTTCAGGACGATATTCAAATTGGCTCACGAAGGCAACACAATTGTAGACCAGTTAGTAAACAAAAACAAACCAGAAATCCTGATCCATTATTCTTTTAAATCTTGACTAAATCGCTTGTTTCTGATGATCACGTTAGATACTTAAAAACTAACATGTTGGCCGCCATGAGGAAACTGCACACTCCGTGTGAGTAGAGTTCTGAGTAGATCTGAGGAACTTCAGTCCATGACTGAAAATCAAGTGGAACTGAAACTTTAAACCTTTAAGTGATAAAAATGGGTTGTTAAAGACATTCTGGTGACATGTGAAGGGTTTCCCACACAATGTTTATATTTGGGCAGTCCACTGAGGTATAATAATGTCTGCTGCAACATATTTGACCACCCACTCATATTTTTATTTTTCACTTTCCAAACTAGTGAAATTTAAAACTGGATGTGTTTGCAGAGCTGTGACTCAGCCCTTCTCCCTAAGACACACACATTACATCGTCCCCTTTCCTCTTAAAGGGAAGATATGAAGAGAGAGAAAACAAGTCACTTCGCAGTGCTCCGATAAACCTCCAACAATCCAGGCACATTGCTGCTCTTGCCTTTTTGCTTTGCCAGCAATGGAGAATATTGTTCACTTTGGAAAGAAACTAGATGCAATTTGTACCAGTATTGAATTCTGACCTCTAATAGACATTCTCATTTGTTCAAGAGGTTGGTTGTTCATACATTTGCATCTAAAAGAAGACAAAACAGAAGAACGGACCAACAGGCAAGCCGCCCAGGGTGTCTTGAACAGATACATGGAGGATTCACCTCCATTAGTATTAACTTCTTTTTTCTTAACTGGTTTATTTGACAGGGACACTGTACATTAATAAACATTACTGTGAATGGTTATTTTAAAGTCCCTGGCCTCCCTTGCCTTCCTATCTCTGTGTTGCTGTGTTTTACCAACCAGGCCAGTCCAACACATGACTCGCAACATGACTGATCTAAAAAGAAAAGAGAGATCAGTGCTAGCTGTCCATGGCCAAACTACAAGCAAAGAAATGTAAACTACGTGAAAGTATCAATCACTTTTTTAACATGTTTCACTGCTGAAAAACAGCCTTAAAGAGATTCTAGTGGGATGATTGCTGCAGTTGTGGCCATCGACAAAAGTTTGGGCTAACTGACTATGGCCGTTAGGTTTTATTCTTCCCTTAGCCTCAGACTTACTTTTCCGCCGTGATTGACACGGGGACGTGGAGGTTGTGCTATTCGTTTCACCCTCCTCCTCTTCTTTGGGCTCTGTCTTCATTTCCGGCTTTTTCTCCTCCACCTCCATTGGCTCTGGTTTTTCCTCTGGCTCCTCCTTCTTAACCAAAGCTGAAGAAGAGTCATCCTCAGTCTATAGAGAGATGAAAAACCACCATCATATAAGTTTCACTCTCAAAAAAAAAAAAAGCTGGAAAACCCCCCAGAAGTTTGTTGAATAACAGCATTTCGGTAGGTATGGGTTCCGAATTCGGTACCTTTATTAGTACCTACCGAATTCCGTCGGTACTACCGAGTTCCGATTCATGTAAAATCAAACAGTACTATGTTTCGGTACCCATGTCGTCATTTTTCAAAACGGTGAAGGAAAACTCTGAAGGCCGTCTGTTATATTGACAGATTGCAATTAACACCGCCGACCACTGGGTGGTGAGAGAGTACATTAATCAGCTTTTGTCTTGTGACTACTATGGTCTCAGACCGGTGGAACTGAAACACTGGAGCAGAAGTAGCGCATGTTGCGGGATTTACTCCCGCTAAAGTGAGTTCTTGCAAGATTCAGCCTCCAGAACACCGAAACAGCTGTGAAAAGTCGTCTGTCCGAGGCAAAAGTCCATCCAGTAACACGGTGAGCTCTCCTTCACCTGTGTGCTTCTCTGCTAAAAACGGAGCTGCAGGGCGGAATAAAGTTTTCACAAACGCGTCATACAGATGTCTCACTCTGTCCGATTTTCTAGAGCTAAATCCAACTCACCTCACTCCAACATTTTCTTTCAATCTGAACTTATTTAAACTATTTTCAGTACGTGGAGCTGCGTTTTATTTTGTGCATCATTAAGAAAAAACACTGCTAAGATGTAGTTTACATCTTAGTGAAACAGTGAATCATGTTGATGTTGTTTGAATAGAAACAGCTTAAATATATTGGTTATAAATTTGCCTATATGTTGAAAATGAGAAATAAATATGTTATTCCCATATCATCAAACACAAAAGTACTGAAAATTGGAACGGTTAGGTACCGGTACCGATTCACAAGTACCGGGAAACGGTACTGTACCGGTTTTCATGTGAAAGGTGCCCATCCCTAATAATCTGCCATACATGTAATGATCTAAAGCACAGGTGTCAAAGCCTGGTCCTCGAGGGCCGCTGTCTTGCAGGATTTCAATGTTTCCTTCTTCAACACACCTGAC
>JBBBVU010000004.1:25783922-25809683 GCA_037177055.1 Atherinosoma microstoma
TAATGTCACACACAAAAAACTGTGTACTCTCTCGGTGGGGATCAATCAACTACACGAAAAACGCGTTCGGCCCACCGCCTATATTTTAATGTTACAAATGAATTATGTTATCCATTTATGCTATGTATTTATTAGCAATTTATTCTTTTTTTTTTTTTAAACCAAACTGTGCCTAGTCTGATACTTCAACCCACAAGACTAAAACCTAGGCTAGGGAGGGGGGGAAAGATACTTTGGGACTCACTGTAAGCATTTCTACGCTGACCAACTGTGATACGTTCCATTTTAAATCGTGCTAGTGTGTGCTACTCTCATCTTAATAAATTATTACGTTTGCCGAAGCGGTATGCTACTTGTTCTGTGTCTCTGTGGTCTTAAAAATGGTTACAGTTAATGTTAGCACTGTCAGGGAAGCTGTACACTTCTACAATTCGCTGTTCTATTGCACTTAACACGTTAATTTTCATGAAATGATTAATGTCATCTTGAAGTACCCAGGCTGTTTCTCTGAATGTAAACAAACACGCAACTACTCAGTAATGCTAACTTACCGATCCAGGTGTTTTTGCTTCAGATGCTCATGCATGACTATCATGCTGCAGTGGTATTCGAACTGCGTGGCAGACTGCACATTTCACCCGTTTTGAAACTTTAACTTGGAATATTCCCAAACTTTGGAAAGACGGGGTTCGTCTTGTGGTCACTGTATTTGTAATGCGCCGCAATCAGTCTTGAATTATTGTTCGTTGGTTAAACGAAGAGGCCGCACATAATGACAGTACTGCCCCCTGCACTTCCTGTGCAGTTATTTGCGTAGTGTACAGTCTGGAAAGCAATGGTTGATGAAGACGGTGTTAAGATGCCTGGCGCACTTTTAATGTCAAAGCCCTTACAGCCGTTTATAATACGATGCATCGGCGATGAAAATTCGTGTTGACTAATTTTTATAGTTGACGTAGTCGATGTCGACTAATCGTTGAGGCCCTAATTAAAAACATCATTAAGTTCATCAGCTAGTAAAGTAAAGAAGGTCTCTGTGTTAACCATAGGAGGAACAAAATAGAGCAACCATCTACTGCTGCTGGATATCTTCATTGAGATTCAGTCGGTGTCAGCTTTTGATGAGGGCACTTGGCCTACACACTTCCCTGAGTAAACACAGCCTCACTGCACAAATCAGCTGTACTAGCTCACAGTCTGTCCCCCGGCATCAAACATGCAGGTGTTCCATGTGGAAGGAGCTTGTTTGAGGCTCAAGGGACCATCCAGCTTTCATTCCCTCATTCAGTCCTGTCTAACAGCACCCACATGGATGCTCTTAAGAGCAGGATTCACATCAACCACACATGCTAAGGCATGATCCAACATAAATTTCAGAATGAAGACCCACACACACTAAGGTTTCGCTTCCCTCTCAGCTGAAGACAAAAAATAAAGTTTAGATTAGGTTTCACAAATGCAGTTAGGTTTCACAAATGCAGTTAGGAAGTGGGTAGTACCAGTGCTCTCTTTGTTGATATTACACATTTCCATCTACCCATATTAAAAAAGACATTTCAAGTGAGTACAAAATCTTCTACTAAAAATCACCATTTCAGTAAAGACATTTGTGGCCATTCTTAATGTTTGAAACTCATCTACAAAGTGACTGACTGAATGTCTGGAAACTTCTCACAGTACACAACATTGTAGCCTAGAAATACTTTGGTCACTAATTCTACTACCTTCCCATGCGTGTATACATTGAAAAGGATGGCTGTCAAATAAAACAGCCAGGTAGAACTCGAAAAAAATAGCTCAACTCGAGAAAGGCTAAGTATAAAAAACCCCAACACTGAGTCAACCACAGCTCCTGGATCCTATTCCCCTTGTGTTGTAAAAAAAATAATTTTAGACCTAAAAAATTAATAAGACCTAAAAAAGACAACACTTGCAGAACCCGCAGTACAGCAGCCTTGAGGACCAAGTTTGGACACCGTTGGGTTATAGCTTTCACAGTCCAACTTTGTGAAATGCACCTTTCATCCATGACATTAACTTCACAGATCGGTACTCTTCTATGTGGATTTCATTGAAATTGACTCTATACATCTACTGAGAATTGCCATTAAACTGAAAAAGGGAAACTGGAAAATTCCTTAAAAAAAAAGACATTTTTGAAGTGATCTCAGAGGGTAAAATTTGGCACAATTTGTTCTCCCCCTCTTCAGATAATTAAGAGCAGAAAGCGTAATTTAACTTAAGCACAAGCCCACAGATATATGTAGCCATGACTAAGTAGTTAGAATTAAATGCTAATGCAGCTCATTTTATCTATTTAATTTTTTTTTCTCATTTAACTCGACTCATTCTGGCCTTTTTACCTTTTTTTGTAGAAAAACTAAAAACCTAAGGTGTCATTTTTAAGGAAAGATGACTACTGTTGCAAAACGCAAAAAGGTTTTTTTTGTGGCACATCACCAATGCCAAAAAGGCAGAGGAAAGCCAGCAGGTGACACAGGCTGTCAAACTTTTGTAACTTTTAGAGTTATTAAGCATTTTGTACAAGTTTAAATCCAGTCATTTGATTGGACAAGTCCCCTTCAAACCAAATGCATTCCTTTCCCCATTGGCAAAGGTTTGCTGCTTCTAGCCCTGTGTACAAAGCATGGTATATTTCTCTGTTTCTGTTGTAAATAGGGCTGGAACTAACGATTATTTCAGTAGTCAACTAATCTGTTAATTATTTTTTTGGTTGGTCACAATTATTCGTCATGCCTACCATCTGTGCTTCCTGTTGACGCAGCTCTTTTTACAGGCCCCAGTGCAAGTTTTATCCCACTCTCTTAATTTGCATCACACAAATGTCCCCCCTGATTTCCAGTCAGTCACAACAAAACATGATGTCCTTAAGTAAATTAAGCGAATGACTCCTGAATCAGTTGACTGACTTAATGATTACGTTTGCCGAAGCGGTATGCTACTTGTTTTGTGTGTCTCTGTGGTCTTAAAAATGTTTACAGTTATTATCATCACTGTCAGGGAAGCTGTACACTTCTACAATTCACTGTTCTATTGCATTTAACACGTTCATTTTCATGAAATGATTAATGTCATCTTGAAGTACGTAGCCTGTTTCTCATAATGTAAACAAACACATAACTACTCGGTAATGCTTTCGTTTCAGATGCTCATGCATGACTATCGTGCTGCCGTGCTATGCAACTTCTGCGTGGCAGACTGCACAGTTCACCCGTATTGAAACTTTAACTTGAAATATTCCCAAACTTTGGAAAGAAAGGGTCTCGTCTTGTCGTCACTGTTCGTGTTGCACCACCATCGGGCTTGAATTGCTCTTCGTTGGTTAAACGCAGAGGCCGCACATAATGACAATAGTGCCCCAACCACTTCCTGTGGTTGCAGCAAAGTGTACTCTCTGAAAAGCCATGGTTGGTAAAGACAGTGTTAGGATGTCTGGCGCACTTTTAATGTTGAAGCCCGTACGGGCGTTTATAACACGATGCATCGACGACGAAATTTTGCTTCGATTAATTTTTATTTCCAGATTTTCTGTGTACGGCAGGGTCAGAGTTGGCATGGAGGTAAGGACATTTTACCACCAAGTTTGTTTTATATAAATCCCAAAAGTTGACTATAATTGGCGTATGTGCTTTATAAATGAGGCCCCTGGTCTGTTTGGTGGTGGGTTTAGCAGAGCTTTTTTGGGTGAGATGAAAACAGCCACCTACAGGTTTTTATGAAACCAAGTTAACTACAATGTACAAACAGTAAAACCAAACCAATGACAACTTTTATCAAAAAATTATTTGTGACAACCTTTAATTAATAGATTCTTGAAGTCATAAAGAAACTCCTACATTTATATGTTCAGTTTTAGAAAATACCCTGAAGACATTTTTAAATGCAGAGATGTGAAGGCTTGTTCAACACCTTAAAGCTAAAGTCTCAAACCAACTGCTTACTGTGATAGAAGTGTACATAAACATGTCACCTGAATGCAACAGTAGGCCTGAATGGGGGGGAAAAAATCTGAGATTCTGACCAATATTGCGATTTAGTATGCAATTTAGTCTTTTAAATTCCAGCTGCTGTTCACCAGTTAAAAAAATAAAATAAAATTTAAAAGGAATTTCAGACAATTCAGCGCATTTGTAATTACTCATTAAAGCTTTATGGATAATTAAGGCTCTTGGATGCTCCGCAAGAAGTGAGAACTTTGTTCTTGTTCCCAAGGCCACAAGAACAAAATCACGTCATTTTGTTCTTGTGGACATGGTTGAGGACAGTTTAACACATCGGACTGGCAGAATTTTCTTCTCGCTGTGCTCTGAGAAGTATTATGCGATTGGTTGGACATTTGAGGTGGGCATGTTTAGCGTGGAAAAGCATGAAGCGGAAAGTTGCCACTTCCACATTTCCACTGATGCAAGGCTGAACGGATAGCTTTAATTAACAGCTGATTGAGGTGGTGAGAAAATACTAAAATGTTTCCAACACACATGGTATATAAAGACACGGATACAGTCACGTTCACATCCCCGACCTGCTGCGGATGAAGTTTCACGTTAAATATGAAATAACCTGATCAAATCCTCATTGTGCATAAAACACAGACGACCCCCCACAGTAATCCACGCCCTGTTTTGGATAGAGCTTCTCATGGAGTATGAAATGACTGGACCAAAACAAATTAATAGTTCATTTTAAACTAAAACCAATATAACAGTGATACATACAGCACAAGAGATTTCTCAACAACAAACACAGAAGTCTTCAGGAATAGTTCTCCAGGCTTCTTGGGTGACATTTCAAAGCTTTTCTTGTATTGTTGCTGCTTTATGTTTAGTTCTCTGTCAAAATGGTCCACACCGTTTCAATAATGTTGAGATCTGGGCTCTGGCAAGAACCAATCATCCGTTGCTACGAATTTTTATTCTTCTTTTCTCCAAATTTCCCTCCTATATGAAAGGCTTCTTAACAGCAGGGATGTGAATCTTACAGCAACTCACGATTCAATCCTATTCCGATTCTTGGGGTGACGATCGGATTCTGAATCAATTCTCGATTCAAACCGATCTCAATTTACAATCAATCCTCTTTTAGCAACAAAATGTGCTAATTGACTACATTCCTCTGTAAGCCAGAAAGAGCTCTGAGGAATTGTTTTATTGGTTGACAGATAACGGATTATGTTTATGAAAAAAGAAAAAGGTTTATTTTTGATAACCTTGCAAACTTTAACATGTCTTTGTAACTTAGCAGTAACTTTGAAAGTAGTCAGGCAAATCATTTTTAAGTCTTTCTGAAGAGGCTTCACTGAACAGCAGATGGATTAACTTAAGGTCCAGATGCAACACTCACATTTTTGATGGATTTCCCCCAACCATTTCATTTTGTAAAGAATTTGCTTTTATATTTTTCTTCTTCAAATGTGCAGCCCTTAGGAAATTATTCATCTGCTGTAGATAGTTTTTAATTGTGCTACTTCCTTTCCATTTTGCCAATCCAGTTAACCCCAAATGTTTTAAAGGACACAATCCATGCCATGCTGACATTTCCTGAGTTTTTTGCTCTTTGGGATTGCCCTTTCTGGTGCAAAACCCCATTTCATGCCAATCAAAATACCTTCTTCAGCATTACTCATAAACCCAAGTAAAGAAATGAGAATCAAGTATGTGTTTGTGACAGGCTGCCAGTAAAGTGCCTAAAGGCACATATTAAAGTAAATGAAAATGGTTCTCTGCCAAGCTGCCCGTTTTATGACAACACTGGTTCATCCATTGAGTTTGGTGTCATTTAATGTTCGCATGACTCATAAGTCAGCATTACATAGTCACAAATCCCAAAACACTCACTCCTCTAAATGTTAAGGTACATGGACTGAACTGAAAATAAACAAAAAGCAGACAATGTCCCAATAAACTTTGAAAAACATGCAGGAAGACTGGAAAACCTAACTACTTAAAAAGATTTTTTTTTTTTTTAGATGCTTGCCAGAAAGTAGTAAGACATGGAAACTTAAGACTTTTGCACCAAACTATGCATTCATATTTTTACCTTGCATTTCAAGCATCTCTTACTACAGAAAAAAACATAAGAACCTTGTACCAAAATTTCCAAAAGCATAACAGAAGAATTAGAAGAAAAAATCTACAGTCAAATGCTGCCTTGTCTCATCCAGGCTGGAAGTAAGGTTGCATGCTTGCTTCTAGGTGCAGTGACAGAAGACAAGTAGATGACTGACTTTTTTCTATCTTTTTCCGCCAATAGGTTTTTACAGCTGAGCTGAGTTTAGGCATTACATGTCATCTTTTCTCATTCACAACTACAGCAGCATCAACACAGACATGAACACAATATATAATAGGAAACCTTTCCACAAATAAGTTCTATTTCAGCAACACCAGCATAGAGACATGTTAGCTACAGTATCACAGTGCATCATGAATTAGAGAAGCCTATGAATTAATAAAATGTGTGATTTTGGAGAGGACTATATATTATTCTAACCAAGACATTAGGGTCCATTTCACTGCTTCCATCTGATGATGTGCACAACACAATCGAGTCACCATAAGCTTGTCTTCAAGATGGGACATTTTCATGTTGAAATTTACTGGAAGTGTTCAAAGCCAAGATACATACTTTTTGCCTTTACATGCATGAGCTCAGCTGACTGTCACCAATAGTCTATCAAAAAACAAGCCCAACATCCTGAAAACTAGCAGAAAACCCAACTTTCATAAAGGTGATGTTTTTTTTCCCCCTGCACTGAACCTACAGCACTGTCTTTAACGTGTGCTTATAGTACAAGCTGTAAGTAGCAATGCTGTTCAACTGATGCGTGAGACGTAAGTGGAGGAATGATGCTTTGCACAGATGTGTTAAGACTGCATTAACACAAGTATATCCAACAAGCTGACACTGGCTACACAAGGTAGATGCAGTTGCGTGTTCACAAGACCAAACCTGAGTAACTATCAGCAGTACACCAATCTCATCTACTAACTCAGAATTATATTGCATGTTTGGTTAGTGCACTTAATAACTAACAGTACATGGTTATACTATAACAGTAAATGTTTATTACATTGAGTTTGACGTGTATAGTGTGTGTGTTGGGGCCTTTACCTTGTCCGTCAGACGCTGACAGGGCAGGTGAATTCAGCTTCGGCCGCTTGGAGCTGGGAGGTCCGACATCCAGCAGGTTTTCAGCCATAGTTGTTTTCTAGTCTGTTTTCTTAAGTTGACAGTTGTGAATACTTTAAACAAGGAAACTGCTTGATCAATCCAAGCCTTCCCAGTTAGCACATTAGCAAGCTGGCAGCCTGCTAACGATAGCCAACTGGCTAATAGCTAGCTAATTGATTGCTACCAGCTAAGTTAACTGTTAGCGTTAGCTACTCCTTGCTGTGAGAATCAGTCTTTCAAAAGAAATGCAATAGCGCCCCGCTTCGCCACCGCCATTCACCCCATGATAATCCAACACCCAACACCCACATTATTATCATTAAATAACCCAAAATAAAAATTTCCCCATGTAAAAAAAATCAAGCTTCAAGATGAGAATCCAGATAAATCAGGTGGATTTCTGCATTCCGGGAGAAAGTCGTAATTTCTAGATGTTCAAAGTACCCATTTTGCGTGACGTCAAAATTTCTTCATGCAAAAATCGCGCGAAGCTCCACAAAAATGCACAATTGCATAAAAATGCTTTATTTTTGCAAATCACCTCGAAAGTCACGATCGAGTCTCCGCTTGCCCACGATAAAAAAAATACTGCTCCCGAACGGCGACAGGGGCTGAATCGCCGCACTCTGAAGGGGAAATCAGATACACGGAGCTGTTCTGCCCGACGACCACCGATCCAATTCCCGTTTTTTTGCACAAAATGTTTCCGAAGCGACGTTAAGGATTCGTTTTATGCAGAAGGACGTTGTCATATCCCAGTTAGAATGGTTGATTTCTGCGTAAAACCCAGTGTTGGACCGAAATCCCAATTCTGAGCCGCGACAAGATGGCGGCTGTTGATTCCTTCGATACAAAAAAGTTTTTTTTCTTTTCCAGATCGACTGTGGAGGGGGAGGGGCCGCGCAATCACGCCCTACGTGAAACCACCACCTCTGTTAGCCTCTGGGGGCGCTCATGCACTGCCAGAAGCACAAGCAGTTTACATGCATTTCAATTAGATATTTCATAAATTTTTCCAAAAACTTATTTTACTTTAAAAAACATTGACCGAGGAGTTAGTCATAAGCTAAATATGTATGCTATTCAAATATCTATATTTTACTCTTCAGATTTATTTTAATGTTAAATATGCAGAATTAACATCTAAAAATTCAAAAGACAGACAACCTATTTTCAGGAACCTTTATACGATATTTACCATTTTTCACAGTATATATTTAAAATGTTTTAAACATTTCTCTAGCCCTCACAGAAGCAATAATGTCTGCTTTCCTCACCATTCACTGACTTTTCTGTTAAAAATGAGAAACTACAGATATCTACAACTAATTTATGTGGTTTTAAAGTATACACTAGTTTATAATATTAAAGTTATCAACACAACCATGTTTTTTGGTTTGTTTGTTTGTTTTTTATCTATGAGTGGATCCAGTGGCCTGAAGTGCAGTGATGACTGCACTACAGGTAACTACTTCAACAGTGTGTACATGCGTACAGCCTTGTTCTATGGTCCTTTTAAGGCATTTCTAATCCCAAACGATGCTCTTGCTCCTATCAAACAAAGCCGGTTTTCCAGTTTTAAAGCTCAGAGGGTTTTCGCTTTCTAGAGTTGTTGTCCATTCAGACACACAGAAGTAAAATGGTGGCACAAATATGGCAGCTGCCATGTATGTGTGGACCCATGACAAGTAAATATAAATGTCTCATTCTAAGAGAATAAAAACACAACAGTTATTTTAGTAAAGTGATTAGATACCAATAGAAACCGTTTTTAATGGTATGTCAAATTTTTCTGTCATTGACCTTTGATTTTGTTGCACACTGCACCTTTAAAATGAACTCATCTTTAGTTTATACTTTACAATAGACTGTAGTTTTCTGCTTGGAGATTTATTTCTCTCAATCTAAAAAAAGAAAAGGAATAAAATATAACTCACACTTACACAAATAGACACACAATCTGATAATACATGTCTCTTTTTCATTGTTTTCAGACAAAACTCTGACACATGCACATGTATAAAAAAATCATATGTGACAAAATAACTGCATATGTACAAACACTGAGTGCTTTGTGCAAATGTGTACAGATTACGATCATGTGTTGATAAATGATACATGGGTAATGCGCACAAAACATACATAATACAACTCATTCATGAACAAAAAAGCAAAAAAATAACAAAAAACATTCCAAATCAAACAACACTGTCTTACTTTTGTCCCAGTGTAATTAAAAACACATACGGATTGATTTTATTTGCAATTTATTTGGAGTTGTCACCATTTATATGAGTGATCAGGTGATGTTTCATGGTGATGTTTGTAAGTGCTGACATTATGCCCTTATATGTCTTTTGTTATATTACTGTCATATGACACAATCACACTGCTTCAACAAAAAAGGGATCACTAAACAACTTATTCTTCATGCATGTTGCTGTTTTTTGTGGAGTACTGTTTTCTAATCCATTCCCTTTGCCAGAACTGAAACATAACATACACAATTTATCAATATAATGTCCTAATAATCTTAAAGAAGCAAAGCATGATGATTTGAATTTCCTGCAACGTTGGGAATATATGCTTCATGTTCAACATATATAGAGAAAGAATGATACTGAAATGAAATAAAAGAATGATGAGTGTAGTGTGGAATCAAACGACAATGACAAAAAAGAAAGATGGCTCACACGCAAAAGAGATCACAAACACATCTCCCCTTACTGTCTCACAGATCACGAGGCCAGCGGTGTTCACTTTAATATTTCATTCATGGGAGTGTACAGCTGTGTACTACTGGAAAGGTTGTGTGGCCATCGACCTGTGGAGGCCACATTTACCTAAAATGTATTATGGGGTAGTCTCTTAATACTGTGCAGCTATATAGCTTGAAACCCATAAAGGATTATCTTACATAAGGCAGAATGGTAATCTGGAAAACGTTAGTGGGAAACAAGAACTTTCCTTCATGACTGATACCTGGTATTTTCATAGTTTTTCTTTAACTTTGAGTGCTCTGATAGATTATGTTTGGCAGTAAAATGAGAAAATGTGCATCACAAGAGCAGATCTCGCGTAACTATTTCTGTCTGAAGCTACAGTGATGCTTCTTTGGATTTTCATGGTATTATTACATGCTACGAAGATTATGTTATTTGATATATAGTCACAGCTCACATTTACTTATCAAACATATTCAAAACAAAAAAGGCACTGGTTGTTTATGTTTGGAATGCACAATGGCAGAGGTAAACACATGTTTATGCTACAGATGATACAGATTAAAAGAGATGGCTCCCCCTTCTATTGTCACCTTTGCATGTGGCCACACTTTTAGGAAAGACTCTGTGTTGGCGATATGTTGACTGACGCATCTGAAATTCCACGCCTTTCCTATTTTTTTCTTTTCAAATAATGTATATTGTAAATGTCATTCCTGTATAAATGAGACAGCAGCAACAAGATAACAGCTTTAAAAAAAAAAGGGGGGTATGATTTCCTTTTTCATCTTTTTTCTCTTATTGATATTAAGTAAAAGTCTGAAGTCTCACACACATACAGAACATATACACATAGAGTACAAGAGAAAAATAAGTGCTTTCAAGAGAAAAGACAAAGCATGAAGTGAGTAAAGACAAAAGAGAACCAACAGAGGCAGCTGCTCAATGTGAACACCCCCACAACATTTCAGACACCTGTTAATAACACGATGGACAAACTGGAAAGAAGCAAACAAAAACAAAAAAAATGGAATTTGTCAAAAGAAAATGGCAGCAAACGTAGAAGCATAATTTTCTCAAAAATACAATCATAATCTATCCTTATTATGACAGCATTAAAAAAAACTTAATACTAAAAAAAAATTACAGTCATACTTTTAGGCACCACAAAACAATCAGCTAGTTTAGGTTGCACTGCACCTACAGATCACTCAATTAAAGTGGCACAATATTGATACAGTAGAGGGCCTCTCTTAGGGAAGAGGCTATAAAAAGTCCCAACCCTTCAACAGCAAACCACACAGCTAAAGGCAGACAACATCGATCTGTTAAACAAGTCTGTAGCAATGGACTGACTAATGCTTTTCTCTTTTCTGTTTGTTTGTTCCATCTGTTTTTGGCAATGAAGGCGACAAATGGAGCGTCACACGGTTTAAACTCTGAAGTTTAACACAGTACTGTGGAAACAAAATTTTTGTTGCTTTGTTCTTTGATACTGAAGCCACTGCATGTGGACTGCCCCATCATCTACCGCTAACTACACAGTGATTGTCCCTCACAGTCCTGTTAAAAGTTGTATTCAACCCAAAATCATTGAAGTATTCAACTCTCACCTCACTGTAACTTTTTAATGAACAAGTCTGGTGTTGTTCTGGATTTGTTTAATTTCATCCAATGAAAAGACCACCAACAGTAATTCATTCATTCTACTGGCAGTGCTGCCTGTTTTCAAAGCTTGATGTAAGTTATTTTATTGCCTCAAAATGATTACAGACAGCAAGCCAGGTCATGTGTTCCTTCTAAATGCATCAAATTCAACGGTGGAAAAGTCCCCCAAAAAATGCACAATTTACTGTTTGTGGACTTGTGAAAAAAAGAGGGTTACTGCACTGGCTTTGAATTAGATGTCATTCCTCATTCTTTTTTCAGTATGTCAAGAAAGTTCTCTTGTGTATACTTAAGTGAAAAGGGATGAATATCCAGTAAATAATAAAATCGCTATCTACCTTTTACGAACTTCATGCTCCCCTTTTTAAACTCCCCCGACAAATTCATGAGCTGGATTGCAGCCTAATGCCACAAAATGAAGGGAAGTCAAAAGGTTTTCAGATGCAGATTAAATCACTTTTGATTCTGGTCTTTTCATTGCATGAATTAAATCTGCTGACAATACAAAATAAAGTAAGTTTCTGTGGTTTGGCATCTATAAGGTTAGATGTATGAATCAACCCACTGTCTCCACCTCCCACTGCATCTTTCCAGATTACAAGAGGTGAGTGTTACATACTCAAAAAAAAAAGATTTTCGAGTGACTTACGGATATTTAAAGTGCCTTCCTGCTTTTCTGATGGTCTTACTCTTTAAAACCACCTTTAGATTCCCTTATCTAATTAGATTTTGTGCTTTTGATTGTAACAACTCACTTTAAAATTCCTAATAAGCTATTAAGCGGTAATAAAATACCAAATACAAGTGGTCGATAAAACACTGTGCAAGAACTGTGCTTAAAATGTGCATTTAGCTACAATACCAGCTAAAATCTACGCAGGCTGCTTTTGTAGCATGTCCCCTTGAAAGTGAATCCCTGGCATAAATGAATACTGTGTTTAAGCCCTCGTGTCAAAGCAGAATGTGTAAACTAACACTGCTTCATGTGATTCCCTCATTTTCCCCTATAATTTCCTGCTCAGCCTATCATACTGCAGTGGCACTTATATAAAATCTAAAAAAAAAAATATTTTCCCTTACGTAATAGTCAGGACTTTGATCGAGTTAAAACAATTGATATGGCACAACGGTAATGATTTATAAAGAAATATTCGCATTCAAAATGAAAGCGCAGAGTATGAAACCACAGCCTGTTCTGTAGTCCAATATTCTTAAAATTTGTTCAGTATTTATATTTATTTGTTCACTGTTCTAGTCCTGAAGGCACTTAATGACAAAATAAAAAAAAAAAACAACAACACTAACACATCTTCCCTCTTTCCGTCTTAACCCTTTTCATCCTTTTCCTTTATTAGAAACTACTGTGCTCAACACAGGTCTAACTTGCCCCGACACTAAGGCAACACTCCCATGAAAGATTTCAGTAGCCGTTTCAAAAGCCACTGATGCCGTTATTTTTGTCGAAGTGACCAGCTCCTTCTTCCGTGCCAAAGACGCTTTGCCTAAAGGAAGATATCCTGCCCACATCTGCAACCAGAACCAGGAGAGGCAACATCTGGAGTCAGTTGGGGAATATAGGGCAAGGGACATGAAGGATCAGAGACGAGCATAAAACTCCTCATTGAGTTTTGTAAGCTCATTGGCCTCTTCTTCTGCATCCTCCTCTTCCTGAAGTGCGAGGGGAGCAGGCTGCACATGGGGAGCCGCTTGTGCAGCACTGGATTGTGGACCTGGCTCAGAATGGGCAGGGGGGTGAATTATCTGTGTGACAGGGGATTGTTCAGGTAGGTGTGCAGCGTCCCTGTATCCTTCGTCCCTCACTTCTGAGCACTTGGCTGAGACAGGCTCAGGCCCTGCCCCTGCAGGCCTTACAGTGCATTGGGGTTGAGGAGAGAGAGTGGAAAGAGAGAAGGTTGAAGGAGTGGAAGAAGAGGCAGGATGAGCTACTTCCTGGGCAACAGATACTGAAGTGTTACTGGCAGGCAAAGCCACAGACAAAGGTCCAACTCCAGCTGCCAGCTCCGTTCGATCCTGGCATGGACTTTCCCCACTTTTGGGATAGAGAAAGGTCCTCATTTGGCCTTTGCCCTTAACATTCACTGTGCCTCTGTAGTCAAACTCTAAACCCATGGCACTGAGCAAAGCATGGCTTTCCTCGCTCACTTGCACCCGGCATTCCACACCCGTGGAGTCCATGCGACTGGCAATGTTGACCGTGTCCCCCCAGATGTCATAGAGCAGCTTAGTGGTGCCAATCACCCCTGCTGTTAGGGGCCCATGGTTAAATCCAATACGAAGTTTAAAACCAAAGCCCAGCATGTTCTTGTTGAAATCATCCAGGACGCCCATCATCTCAAGGGCAAAGTTGAAAAGTGCCCTGAGGTGAGCATGTGGAGAATCATCATCTTCATCAGCCAGCTGCTGGACATTCAGTCCTGATGCTGCCATGTAAGTGGAGCCAATCGTCTTGATTTTTTCCACGCTTTTGAATTCAGGCTTCCGTAGGAGTTCATCAAAGTCTCCAATCAGCTCATTCAAGACACGGTAGCACTCTTTTCCTCCCTCATAGCTCTCTTCATAGAATTCACTGAAGTTAACGATACTGGCAAAAATCACACCAACACTGTCATGGTTCTTGGAGTAGCTTTGGGTCAGCTGAGAATACACAACAGAAAGCAGATTTCAGTTAGTTCACTTAAAAAAAAAAGGGAAATTTGCTTCAAATATTGTAGCTCAATTCTATGATAATATTAGTTCTACATTGTGGTACATTTCATTGTGCTGTACATTAATTAATAATGAACTGATAATGAATATGATTACATAATAATAATAATAATAATAATAATAATAATAATAATAATAATGAAATGCTAAGTCATCCATCTACACTCAAAGCATTCACAAATAAATTGAAAATGGAAGACAAAAGCCTAAACTAAATCAGAGTCGGATATTTATGATTGAACAGCAAACAAAAACCTTGAGCTGGTCAGCGACATGGATTGGGATGATGTTGCCCAGTAACCATTCCGCCTGGTCTCGCATCATCTGAATCTTGGAGCGGTGCTTATCAGCTTCCACGTTGCCATGGTAATGGAGGCGGTAGCTGACCTCAAACTCACGATTGAGGAACCAGACGAGGAGAAGAAGCAAGAAAAACGCCAGGATGGCCTCTGGGACCAAAAGGTCAAAGAGTTGCTGAGGAGGGCTTGGGCTCGATTCTGAACCACCTTCGCTCAGTGTGGAGATGTTCAGTCTGAGGAATAAAACAGTATGACAATGAATCAGTGATGAGAAAAATCTAGGGAATTTATGTGACTAAAGATGGCTCTAAGATACAGATGTTACCAAGTGGATCCAACATAAAGGTTACAATACATTTTTAGTTGTGAGGGGGGGAAATGGTGAAATATTAGGGATTGTAAGAATTTCCAGTCTGGACTAATTATCTAAATCTTGAACAAAATCAGTAACCATTCACATTATAGGCAGGAAAATAATGTGAAAATTTGAGCTAGTGACTTCACCAAAGCCTTTATAGTCAGGTTCAGATTAAAGAGATAACACTAGAAATATGAATTGTATTATGTGGTCACTAAAATCTGGCTCTTTTTCTGCAGTGCCATTCCTTTTGCCAGCCTTTTTAATGCCCGTATTTAAACTTTTCTGACATGTTTAGCTGTTATTACATACATAATGAACCACCATGTTTCACAAAATAGTAAACCTTTTAGCATTTGAAGTATTTACTATTTCCAGATGTGCAAATCATTGAATTCTGTTTTTGTTTGTATTTCATACAGCATCCCAATTATATTCTTTGAGAATTGGGCTGCTATTTGATTAAAGTTTAGTTGAATGAGTTGTTTAGCGGCCATTACTGGCACACACAGTGAAGGACGGAGGAGACATATAAGAGATGGATAGAATAGATATCAGAAAACCAACCCAATGAACAAAATAGCTGTAGTATGAAATTAAACAGAGGAGAGCTGTCGCCCCTCTTGACCCTTCAAGTGTCATTCAAGACGCTCTGTTTCTATGGAGACACTCACCCATGAAGTGGCACACTGTTATTACTTGAGCTGAAAGAGATGAGAGCAGGGTCAGTCAGGAGAAAAGACCACTCACATACACCCACACAAACATCTACAGTGTAGATCAGATTAAATCATTTTACTGGCTGAGGAACAGGTAGAGGTATGTCAAATCCACATACTTAAATTAATACATGTTTATACTAAAACAAGGATTTAGTATAAAAAAATAAATATGCCAGCAGCAACATTGAAAAATCATTACTTGAAGTCCCAACATTCACTCATGTGCTGCCTAAAAATGACTATACTCTTGCCTAAATAGTTTTCTTTGCCATTTCTAAGTATCACACATATGCATTACTGTATGTATACAGATAATGTTAAACTGCACCTGTGCAAGGGACTGTACAACAATAGCAGCAGAGCGACCCCTGTAGCAGTGGCCAGGACTGAGCGCATCCAAAAACTCAACTGGCAGAAGTTGCAGTACTGGATGATGGCCAGGATGGTGGCACAGCACAGGAACATGGTCACCTAGAGGGGAAAAAGCTGATTGTTGAAGTTTTCTTATCAATGTGACAAAGGGATAAAAGACAAAGTTTCCAACTACTTTGATCAATGAGGATCCTCATTACTTTCATATGTAAAAGAAAACAGACAACTTCCTGCATCTTTCCAAATGAGGTCTGATTGATGATACTATGTAGAAACTCTGGGCAGAATTTAAAAGTTCCAAGATAGTTTAATCTAAACTCCAGTTGTCAATTCAGATTATTTGCAGCATTATTACATGTTTTTTCTCTATTGCTTGAGCTAATGATGCAACACTATAACCGCACAACACCCTGTCAAATATGCCAAGAACTGGATATATTATAGAGTATATATATTCCTAAAAAACATTTCTCTGTAGGAGTTTGGGAATTCAGTTGATCAGCTACTTAAGTTTTAAAATTTAACTGCTTTTTCATTCTTGTTTGATATAAAATGTCTGCAGCTCCACAGTTCAGGGACTCCTTTCTTAATTTTAATCATGGACATCAAAGATTTCAGTGGGTGATAGCTCTGTACTGGAAGTACTCCACGATAGCACCCAACTTATTTTTACTGCTTTTACTGAAATAAGCAAGACCCTCTAAGGAGAAGTTATTGCAGGAATGGCAGGGTATGTTATTCCACAGCCTGAACACATTATGTGTTAATAGTGCACAGATCATTGAATAGCATCCACAGATGTGAATATTACTCCAGACAGATGGAACTAGAAGTACTGAGATTGCAGACCTCCGCCAAGTCTGTGTAACTTTTTCTTTTTGCCAATGATTGTGGAAATTATTTTTAAGTTAGAATATCTAATGGCAAAAAGAAATCCTTTAAAAAATCCCTGGATCCAGATGGTGATCCAGATCACCCCCAAATTCAAAATCCATTTCTGAGATTTATATATATATTTATTAGGGGTGCAACAATACATGTAAATATATTAAATCGTTCAAAACAGATTCATACCGAACCGTGAGCACAGTATTGAACAATACAAAATGTTCATGAACTTGTCTTCTGATGATGTGCTCAGTGTTGAAAGCTTAGTGGATCTGCGTTTTATGACTCCACCTAGGCACCTATCCACAGAGTACCTCCAACATGCATTCACTGAAGAAGGGGTCGTGTAAATCAAATATTTTCCGTCATTGACAGTTTACAATTTTTCAATAAAATTACACGTTAAAAAAAGGCATTCAAATTTATTTTTAGTATCAAAAAAATATCGAACTGTGACACTTAAGTATCGAACCGAACCGTAAATTTTGTGTATCGTTGTTAATTTGGTGATTTCTTTCTTTGGCGTAACAATGCTTTTTGGAAATAAATCACATACTGTTGGGAAGTCTGTTTATTTCCCTTTTACATGGTGCCACATGCATTTGTAAGATGTAGGAAAATGCATTTGTAGGATGAGCAGCAGAGTTGAGTATGTGGATTGTGTCCATGAAAAACTTGCCACGTCTTCTCTGCCAATGGCAAACAGCTTATTCTGCTACTGACTCTTGTTTTGATTTCTAAAACCCCAGATGCTTGACAGGCACCTGTTTAGGAATGTTATTTTCAGTGATGAGTCCAGATTCTGCCAACAGCAGTTGGATCATAGGGTCAAAGTGTGAAGAGGACACAGAGAATGCTATGCTGATCGCTATAACAATGGGGTAACAGCTGTTGGTGGAAGCAGTGTGGCAGCATTTTCCTCATCGTAAAACAACTTTTCTCCTCATTGGAGACAATCTCAATGTAAAGAGATATCGAGATGAGATTCTGTAACAAGTGATGATATAATAATATTGTAACCAGTGGAAATAAAATATCTGGGATTAAACTCAACCCTCCAAGATGACAACGCTCATCCTCACAGTGCAGAGTATATCCAAGACTACCTCCAGAATTTGACAGTGGAGAGGATGGACTGGTTTGTCTGCATTCCCGACCTCAACCCCATTGAACACCTGACGGATCAGCTTAGGTGTGCTGTTTGGGCCAGAGTGACCAACATGTTGGCTGAGTTGTGACAAATGCTGTTTGAAGAATGTGATGCCATCCCACAGCAGTGCATGACCAAGGTGTTAACCAGCAAAAGGAGGAGATGCTAGGCTGTTGTGACTGTGTATGGTTCTTCCACATGCTACCCAGGTCCCTGTTTGTAATAAATTGTTATATTTCCAATATGCTAGGGTTTCTTCATCATCCAATCAACCAATCCAATAAACAACACAAAACAAGCTGTTAGGCATTGGTGGAGAAGATTTGGCAAGTTTTTCATGGGCACAACCTACATACTCAACTCTGCTGCTCATCCCACATATGCATTTCTTCTACAAAATGTGGCACCATTTTAAAAGGAAACCAATAGCCTTTCCAACAGTATTTAGTCAATAGTATATTACCAAGAAGTGTTGTTACAACAAAAGATATAACCCAACAAACACAAATTTACTTACAAGTTAATGATACATAACAAGAAAAAAAATCTACATTTTTACATTTTAAAAGAATTCATACAATTTTCCAAATGAATGTAGGACTGAAGTTTTCAAACCACCGTATTATGTTTTTCACTATATTTAAAATTTTTCAGAACAAATAAAAGGCTGTTTTATGTTTGTAACAAACATTGTAATACTTGGAGATATTTTTTTCCATTTCTCTTGGCATTCTCAGAGGTCTTTTAATTCTTGACAAAAATACTTTGACCAAAAAAGAATTTAAAAAAAAAGATATAAAGAATTCATTTCTAATATAACTAACATGTAGGACACTGTTTGTAGTGTCACAAAATACAAAAATATAACAAGATGTAGATCATTGTCATAAAAAAAAAACTAAATCTAAAGCCATGGCCTCTCAGAAGTTTGAGGTGTTTTTTGTTCAAAGAAATGTAGGTGTTAATGATTACAATGAAATGATAACATCTTTTTTTTTTACCTCCCATCCCTACACATGTCCCCTTTCCTCTTGTCATTTCCACCTTTCAGGCCTGATATATGGGCTTCAATAACATTAAAGTCCAATAAATTGCATGTCTACTTAATAAATATCCCTTAAACTAGTGCTTTGATCTGCAAGCCTAAGGAGATGTAAATAAGCTGAGGGAAGAAACATAGCAGGGAGGGAGAGAAATAGAAAAATTGGGTAAAAAAAACGAGATATCAAAACACCCCACATCTTGTGAGCAGAATTGGCTGGAAGCTGGAAGGAGAGAGTCAAGCTTGTACAGAGCTGGATGAGGTTGGATGACTCAAAACGGAGAGAAAAAAAAAGGGACGGCTGTTCTCAATTCTTTCAAATGCAAAACTCGGAGAGGAAGAAATGTCAACATTTCTGCAGTAATGTCCACAAGGGAAGTCCATTAAAGCTTTGTAGCTGTTTTGCATCTAAATATCATATCAAGACTGATACCTTCTAATTAAACTCTGTCTTTAGGCCAACAAAGACAAACTTTTACTCTTGCTAACTCATCTCTGTTCACAATGGCATGAAGATATTAGTGAGTAGAAACCGTTATAGTTTGAGAATCACAAGTGCAAAGCATAGCAGTGGCACTGTAAACGGGAGAAGTTACGAAACATGCTGCAGCCTCGGTATTAAAAATGTCCTGGATCTCAGTCAGGAGATAACGGCAGCTGTGTGAGCGTTCAACCTTTAATGTGAGGATCAGCGAAATCTGAAGCACAGCAAGTTGATTTTAACCACACCTCATTTTACTTTCTAAATACTGCTTACTTTTTCTTTTATTTTTTTTTAGGCTCTTAAGTGATTTAGATGAAAGCTTTTGAATCGAATGAAGAAATGTTTCTCAATCTCTGTATATTTTACTTTTAACCTCAACACTCAATGCTTATGTTTACCTGGAGGGAAAGGTGGACGCTGCATACGATATGGGACAGGACAGAGATGGCTGGAAGGGAGACCAACACGGCCCCAATCACGTGGCGAGAGACCCAGCCAGAAATCACCAGTAGAAGAGAGCGAGTGCAGCTCATCAGGTCCTCCAAATAGAAGGTTATGCTACAAGAAGAAAAGGAGGACAAAGAATTATGAGGAGGCAGCAGGGGACGCGTCTCCAGACGCATACCTCCAAGCATTAATCAAGTTAGGCCAATTTTTTTATGAGCCTGTTTAAAAACAATAAACGTTGGCCAAAAACATTTGCTTGATTAATTCTCTCCTTTAATTATATCAGTTGGTATTTTATTACATACCATTGGAAAGCCTGATTAGTCACCTTTAGAATGACATATAACTTGCAAGGATCATGTTTCTGTGGCATGAGCAACGCAGCTAAACGTGTGTATAGTGCCACCCAAAAATGTGCAAAAATCCCCTGAAATAGTCTCCTGTTGGTGTTCACTCAAAGTGTGAACACATTTAATAACTGCAAAGAAATTGAAATAGGTGAAATTCAATCTTGAGGAGTTGAGCTGCTGTGTTTCAGACAAGCTGCAAACAAGAAAACAGACTGGCTGATCCAAGTAGTCAAGACTGGGAGAAATTAAATGGATTATTTTGTCAATGTCATTGAAGTAGATAAAAGGCTTAAACAGCTGGAGGAAACTGGCTCTGACAAAGGAGTTTATTTGTTTATCAAATGTAAAAAATCTGGCAGTTGGCAGGAGGTTTGAAGCTTAATGAAGAACAAAGATCATTTTTGAGGAAGGAGGGAAAATCCTCAGGTTAAGAATATGTAGAGGAATCTACAATTTTAAAATTAAACATTTAAAAAAAATGTTTATCTTGTTTTTCAGGGACAGATGCATTAACATCCACTAACATGCATTAACAGTATCACAACATTTGTTGTTAATTTCTAATTCCCATCCCAGAGGGGCTCTCAAAAGGGCATACAAAAGAATAAAACATTACAAAAAAAAAGTTTGAAAGCACACAACCACTCTCCAACTTGTCAGAAACAGAAAAAACTCAAGCCAGTAACAACTGAACAAAATCAGAATGAGACAGAACACCAAGTAAAGAAAAATGATATTTTCTCTGCTTCTTTTACTTCCCCACACATCTTTTTACTCAGCAAGACAAAGTGCAGCAGACTCTCTTAGTTCTTAATTAAAACAAACTGTGAAAACAACAATGCTTCCCAAGTCCCAGCAAACAAATGAAGATTTATGGCCTTTTTATGAATGGTAATGAGTGAAAATGTATTTATCATTAAATACTCCCAATGCACATGCATTTAATAAAAGACAATTGCAAAACACATTTTTAGCACTTTGCAGGAATATCCAACTATTTTTGTTTTTGTTTTGGGTTTTTTATTATTAGTATTTCTATTATTGAGGTTTGGAAGTGAACCTGGTACCAATATGTCATTATGCCAGTTTCTGAGCTAGTACTAATGTTTTTTCAAAAGTCTGGATATGAGCCAGTCAGATCTGACTGGGGGAATAAATCCACTGTGAGCTGTGAGCCAAATAAAACATTAAACAGAATTCTGTAATTTGTGTTGGTTTCGATGGAGAGTTACAATGCAACACATTGGTCTATCAAGGATTTTTTTTACATCCTGTAACACTAAGGCCAAAGAGATTTAGATTTAAACACAGATGCAACCCACTTTAACACTTGTCAATAATATTTCAGAGGTTCGTCTGTCCTATTGGGGAAAAAAGAAATCAAAACTGGGGAAAAAAACAGTCACTGACATTTGTTTAATAAAATGGTCAAAGTTTGTTATGTTGCCACAAAATTTTATCAGTTTATCAGTCAATACATTTCTGATATAAAGTATTTGAGCAAACTCAGACCCATTAGTAATTATGGGTGCATGTCATCTGCCGAAAACCCTTACCGTATGGCAAGCACCAGTGAGGCCAACTCTAGCAGAAGAGCCAGGGGAGCCACGACCAGAGCGGCGAGCGCTGAAGAGCCCACAGTGGCTGGGCTCACCAAAGATGGAAGGAAGCAGGCCAGGGTTAATGCCAGGAAGACAAAACAGCTGAGGAGAACATCCAGAAAGGAGCTGAAGGTGGAGCTCGCAAATGTTTGAACCTGAACCTTGTTTTTCACCTGCAGGAAAAATGTTTGGTGTCAATGACGAGAAGCTGCAAGAGGCCCATTTTTCCTCGAAACATCTTGTACAGTTCACATGCAGTCGAATCTATAAGAGTCTTCTCATGTCTGTCTTGTGTCCAATCTGATATACAGAAAAAAAACAACTAAATGTTTATCCGTGTTGCTATGGCAAACCACAGCCATGATGGGTGGATGAGCCAACCATTAGCCCAAAACATATTTCTAATCTAAAATTATGGGGGAAAAAAAAGATGGATAAAAATAAACAAGAACCACTGGTATAATAATAAACAAAAACATACAATTGCATATAAGCTCTGGTCATCAGTGTGTTTGTTTTTTGTTGTTTTTCAGTCTTGTAGTAACACTGGTTTAACAGCAGGGGGCTGTAAGACTGTGGGGGTCAGTGTCGCCTAACTGGAACAGGTTCTGAGAGCTACTGCTAGGCATCAAAATTCTAGAAAGGGTGCAAAGAAAAAACGGATGTGTGTGTTTTATTACACAAATGTCCAAAAAGGGGTCAAAATAAATGCATTGGGGAAACTATGAATAATAGTTTTTAGGTTAGTCTAAGTAAGTAGTGATAAGCAGGGTGGAATTCACATTTACAGAGAAGGCATAAAAAGAGGTCAAAACAAGGATATTAATGATATCAGTCATTCTGTATAACAATACAGAACACAGTGTTTGTTTGTATGTGTGTGTGTGTGTGTGTGTATTTGATAATGTTTTTTGTACCTCCTCCTTGTAGCTGTTGCGATAGGCCTTTTCTAGAGGTCTCTCTAAGAAGTTAAGGCTGATTTTGTTGATAGGTGGCTTGAAAAAGTAGTCCTTCATCAGACTGTGACTCAGACAGAAAAAAACAACACAGGTAAAAATGGGATTAAAGGGTAACATTACTTTCCACTGGAATAATACACACTATTAAGAAGGTAAAGAATAATGCACTATAAGTGAACTTAATTTGACTTTTTAATGCACATGTACAACTGTTCCATTTTTCAGTATTTATTGCACAACATAATTTGACTTAAATGTCCTAAATTTATTATATAATATTAGTGTAGTATGAACTTTTTACATTTTCCAAAAAAATTCCATCCAAAAGTTGAATAACTCAAACTTTTTATAGGTAGTGTGTATTGGACTAGTTTCAGTTAATATGAAGGGACTCGCTGGTAGATCCATTTGGACAGATCTGAACACAGCAGTCAAACATGATGCTTTAGGTAGGAGATTTTGCATCACTTAAACTTTTTAATGCAGCGTGTGTATAAGGAAGAGAGAAGATACAACAGGTGCACCTACTTCATATTCATTGTTTGGAATGTGCATCTTTGTTTTACAGTTTCAGGGTAAATTCAAACCTTGTGTACAAAGGTTTATTACTGATAAAGAAAAGTATGAAAAGACTGTATTCATGACTAAATGTACCCGTTTTATCAGTGCTATGCAGTCAGGTACAATCAATCACATCTAAGAGACATTATCCGTTCATAAACTCCACCTTTAACCTCTTTGCTCACCTGTCCTCCCTGATAACATCCACAAAGTGGCCGTCGCTTTTCTGTTTGAAGTTCTCGGCACGCAGCTGGATGAGGGCAGAGTGATCCATGCCTGAACCTGTCGCCCCCGTGCCTCCAGCCATGCCAAGGCTTGTGCCAGTTCCTGTGCTTGTGCTGGTCTTCTTTTCTTTCTCCTGGAGGATGTCACACAGGGAACTCTGACTGGCACGCACAGGGTCCTCCAGCGGGGGACTCAGAAGGCCGTTGGGTGCCCTGGGGCTGTGACCTGGGATAAACTGAATAAGGAGATAAAGGTGATAAAGGAGAGATGGGTGAGGAGTAGAGGTGTGAGAGAATAAAGGGAGATGCTGGGGTTGCCTGTTGAGAAGCTTGGCTTACATAAGTTACAAAAAAATGCTTCAAGGGCTACTTGACAAGTGTAAGTGTTAAAGTCCATGTTTGTGCATGTGCACTGTACCTTGGCACTGCTTGTCTTCAGTTCTTCCTGGCAGCCATTCAGCATGGCCACATCATCACCCTGCTCTGCCACAGAGGGCCGTACTGTAATATGGTGCACACAGGAAGGCTAGAGAGAGAAAATGACAGCAGGTTGAACGGCTGACAAATTATAACATATTATTCAAAAGCAGCTTGTGCTACGACAAAATCTCATTATATACAGTATGACTGACTGAACTGTTTCCATTTGTATGTTCAGTTTACTCTTCATCAAATTACTGGTACCTGTGCAATCCAGTATCTCATTAACCTCCTGATAATCAAGACTGAGAAATTAATATGAGGTTGTTTGGAGCCAAAGTAAAAACAAGAGTCACATTTTGGGGAAAAATAAATCAAAATTTAAAATTAAAAAAAAAATATATATATATATATATATATATATAAATCTGTCTGCAAAATTATTCATATCCTTCCATTAAAGAAAAGGCTAAATTCTTAATAGTAATTCAAATAACTGGAGATTGAAAAAAGTAATACAAATAATAAATTTGTTAAATTATAATTTAATGAAATACAATTTTGTTTTTTGATTTAATTGAGTTGAAAAAATAAAACAAACAAACAAACAAACAATACATTCCTGGACCAATGAGAGCACTTTGCTGATGAGCAGTGGGCCAGAATACCTGCCAGCAGGTGTAGAAGTCTGAGAGTTACAGAAAACACCTGATTGCAGTGATTGCCTCAAAGGATTGTTCTACTAAATATTAGCTTCCGATGACGTAACGTACATCAATTTCTCATATTTTTTGCTCGTTTATTAAAAATATTTCTATTGAACCACAATTCAAAAACAATGTCATTATTTTCATAAAAATTTTAAAAATCATTACTTTTGTCAGTTTCAGCTTATTTCAGTGACAACTGTTTTTTTCCTTATTTAATGGAAGGGTATGAATAATTTTGCAGACGTGTATATATTTATGGAGAGAAACTAGCTCCTATCGCCCCTTTCAAAGTAGCTTCTAACTACTGGCTGCTGCAGGACAGATGCTGCAACTCAAAAGTACTACACCAAAGCCGACATCAAAAAGTAACAAAATATCACTTTGAGCTTAGAACTTAGAATGAGTCAGTCATCATAAGCATAAGGAAAATAACGCAACTTATAAAGGGTTATTTACTTAGTTTTACTGTTTTTCATACCCCAGTCTTGTCTGTTGGTTGGTGAGGCAGCAGGGACTCAGGAGCATGGGTACCTCCAGCAATGAGGTCCGGTGTGCGGGGTGGAGGGCAGGAGGACAGGCTGACGCCAACATAATCCCCATCCGACAGTCCCATCTGAGAACAGCCACACTGCACATCATGGTCCAGCTTCTTTCCTGAGATCAGGTATGTTTTCATCCCTAACAGAAAGTAAAAACAGAAAATGTGTTCAAGTTCATAATCTTTCTTTTTCTCTTTCACTTTGAGTTATTTTCAAATAAAAACAACAACAAAAACTGTACATGAGTTGTTTAAGATAGATAGATAGATAGATAGATAGATAGATAGATAGATAGATAGATAGATAGATAGATAGATAGATAGATA
>JBBBVU010000004.1:25809783-25825173 GCA_037177055.1 Atherinosoma microstoma
ATAGATAGATAGATAGATAGATAGATAGATAGATAGATAGATAGATAGATAGATAGATACTTTATTGATCCCCGAGGAAAAATTCAACTTTAAATCAAAAATAATAGTACCCCAGAACTCGTGATTGGTTATCGTGCCAACACTTAGTTTAACTCCAAAACACATAAATGCTTACTGAACTCCTGCTGCTTCGTGTCCATGTTCATGTCACGGAGCAACAGCGGACACAACAGCTATAAAGTTTTCAGCTGTTCTCGAGCCAACATTACAAATACACAGACCTGTGATAGACTTTTATCGCTGCAAAAGCTAAAACAGCTCTTTTTATAACTTTTAATTGGTCCGTTTGCAGCTTAACAAGTGAAAAAAAGAAAACAACCTAAAAATATATCAACTAAATTTTTTACAAAGCATGTTCCTACGGACTGTTAGATGTCCTTAGTGTGAGGATTTGGATACAAGCAAGAGCAAGCAGATCAGTGCTGACCTTTAGCTTTTATAAGTTCGCCTTTAATAATCTAGCACTCCAAGTTAAACCTGGTGGCAACATTAACTTTTAGCCATTTCAGGCACACACAGCAAAGAGGCAGCCGCCGAGACTGTGAGCACAGGTTAAACGAAAGATGACAAAAAGTCCACAATACCTTTGCCTAATATAAAACAAAACTTTTATGCATCAGAAATCCACAAGTCCTTTTCTTATCAGTGCGACACCACTAACTTTTATCACTTTTTATTCATATTCATTCATGTACTGATCAATCCTGTGCAAGCATATTGTGATATATGTCAAGCATTATGCAAATCTAATTCATAAAGATGCAGACATTGGAAACAAATGAGCTCTTCCATGCAGTTCAGGAGGAGTACAAAGCTCTAAATGAACGTTCCAACTAGTTTGGTGCTCTTTTACCCCTTAAATGTCACAAAAAAATTCCACACACTTCTTACAAAGGCATCCCCTGATTGAATTAGAAGCTGTTATTGAACTTTTTGGAGTACATGCACAAGCAGTGTCTCTTTGTAGAGTAACCTTCTAAATCTCTCTCATTCTTTTATATGCAAACTTATACAAACTTTCCTTTAGAAAGAGGGCCCACGGGCAGGCCCCCGCCAGTTAACGAGTTAAATAAAAATGGAACTACTTAAATGCACATCTAACATAACAAATTCATGTTCTTAAAGTGCTTGTGGCAGACATGCTGCAGTTCCAGCAGTGATCAGCCACTGTACACGTTATGATTCATGCAAGTGTTGAGCTTCACACATGCTTCATGTGTTAAGTTTGAGGTCGAGTGGCCAGATAAACGGCATTACCCACTCCTGCTGAAACAAGTGGGTCTTTTCCATTGTCAAGATGGGATCACCTGCGGACTTTCTCACCTTAATTGTTCTGATCAGTGATTTGGGAATGTAGTGGCACAGAAGTATCTAAATGTTTTTTGCTGTTAAAAACTAAAGTAACTGATTGATTGTGTCTTTATCATCAAGTAAGCAAAGCAAAAATGAGTGTAAGGAGAGACTGCACATAGAAAAGCGCGTCTGTGCACAACTCTCCCCACTCCACACTTACAATAAGGAGTACAACGCATGTGCTCTTGACTCAAACACACCAATTTTCACAAGTACTCCTGATGATCACATGACAATTTAACAAAAACAAAAACAAAGCAAAGAACTCAAAGCACTAAAGGTCCTAAATCCTTTTTTTTGTTTGCTTTGCTTTGTTTTGTTTTTTTTTTGTGGGGGAAAGCAACTCCCCCAGGTGTTAACTGAGGACTTTATAGTTTTAAAGATCTTTAACATCTACAAAAGCTACACAACCCCACCTCCAAAAAGCCTACAATTACAGCTTTATCAGATTGATGAAGCCATTGAATTTTACATGTTTGAAAGAAGCTATACACTCATCAGGCCTTCACGATCTGTGCTTTGTTGCTGCAGACAAATGCTGACAAGCAGATGGTAATGCAATATTGGGTGTTTCACCAACTATGTTTGCATATCAGCTTAGGGGTCTGGCCTCTTCACAGTGGTGCAGAGCCAACAAGGAAATACACAAACAGTGGATTAGAGTGGTGGCTCACAGCCAGCTGCTATCAGCATGTCCAAACACACAGTAACCTGGTTAGCTGGCCTCAGCTAACACCTCCATCCTTGATAATAAAAAGAGACCCCTGATTGGCAGTTGTGCTTCATGGACATGAGCTGCCTCTGCACAGAATTTTAATGCCAGGTTTCAGCTTGTGTTTTAGGAACTATCCTGCTACAACCCACTTCTTCCTAAGTTGAGCCTTCAAGTATACAAAAGAAGAATGCATTCGCAAATAAGTCAGTTCTCCATCAAGCTTTAAGATATTGGTCAGACTTTAACTTAATTATTACTTAACTATTTGCACTGGAATTTTTTATATTTGATCTTTAGTTGCTTTGGAAATCTGCAATTGGAGGAACTTTAAAAAGGATTTCCAATAAATTCCTTTATAAATTCCACATTGATTCAGCTTTACTTTGGGATTGTATCTAGATTATGCTATCTAACAAACACATCCCTGACACATACTGTTAAAATACTAGATATGTGGAAGCATTTAAAATATTAAAAGTAAAAATGAGGGAGGATCCATTTGCCTGATTGATAATTATTTCTTTGTAAAACAGAAAAAGGAAATGACATTCAAAAATGTGCCAGCCTGTTTAAGTGTGACTGATGTACATCTGACCTACGTGTATGTCAAAGCATGTGCGTCAGCCTGATGTGGGTGTGCTCAGAGGTTAGTTTGTGTACTACAGAGGATTTGGAACACTCAGACACAAATATGCACTCCCACAAAAGTTAAACTGATATTTCTGCGCTGCCCTTTCTCTCCTATGTTAACAGGGACATTCACCATCCTCTTTCTGTTTTGATCTTGATTTCCCAGCGCTGCCCTGACAGCACAGTGAAATATTACTGTTTTACTTTCTAGAAATCTAGAAATCACAGATACTTCCCGTCTTAAGCTTACTCTGACAAAAGAACCTTTTATTACAGTCGGGGGATTTAAATCAGGAATAAAAATGAAACTAACAAAAACAAGTTTTTTATTTTACTCTCACAGAAGGTGGATTCTGCCTCTTTTTAAAGCGATGCACTTAAGGAAAATAGAACTACCATTTCAAAAGACATTTCTCTCCATTTTTGCTCACGAATATGATCAAGATGTCAGAATTTGTTTGTCCTCTTCCCCAAAAATTGGCCCAAAATTAGTGTCTGTTTAACTCCAAACCAGGCAATAGAAAAGTGCCAGATGTGAATTTTCTCTGTAGGGGAACCAGAATAAAAACTAACATGACAGTGTAATTTATTCAGCCTCTCTCTAAATAAAAAAAAAAGCACTATTTGTGGTTTGTAATTTTTCTAGTTTAATATTTTTACGGTCATAAAATGCTTGAGTATCCTATATATTCCATATCAAGTGATTATGCTGTCTTCACAACAAGCCACATGCCAACAAGTTGGACACCAAGACAAGACAGTGAAAAACAGTCAGTGGCAATAGGCACGGAGATGGTGAGAAACCAGGAGTGCCGTGAAGGCTTTGGATTTTTAGCATTCCTTGGATAACCCACATTCTGTCTACGTCCATTTCATCTATCGAAGTTTATCAGTGTGCTCTAAATTTAAAAACAAACCTTGACATTTGAGTGTTTAACTGCTTGACAGAGCAGACAGTGAAAAGTTGTTTTCCAGCAGTTGTGTGTTTGTGCAAAGTTTTGTGTATGTACTGTTTTCCTTTTACAGTACATTACCACATGTATGGCACTTCTGTGCATTTGTTCAAGCTCTACAGCATATAAAAACTAATCCAGGTGTGTGTGTCCACTGAGGCCTTACAAAAGTATTCTAAGAAAAAAAACTGACACCAGTCTCGGTGCAGCTCAATGGGATTTATTGATTTATTCAGGCCAGCTGGAGCAGATACAGTTAAGTTAAGGACAGCCCCCACAACTACTACAACAAAATGGCCAAACTGTATACTGTAGTATACCCACATTTGGACTACAAGTAGGGCTGGGCAATTAATAGAAAATTAATCGAAGCCAACATTCACAACCATTCATTGATGTAATCGTGTTCATGTCAAATATTTAAATGATTTCTCGTAAATACATTTAAAAAATATTCATTAAATCACAGTAGCTATATAGTTAAACTGTGTGTACTTTATTTCACTTATTTTAAAATCAATATCCGCTGTTCTATTATGAAAATATTTGCAACAAAAAACTTTCAGTTAGCTATGAGGGTTAAAAATAATGAATAAACTAATTTGCGAATGAACTGTGTCTAACCCATCCACATATAAATCTGTCATCTATGTTGTCACTTCAGGACAGATTACATTGTAGTATCTTATAAACCATACAAACTAAATCAGTAAACTCAGTTAATTGTGTCATGGGATGCAGGATCTGCATTTATTATGACTCATTTATTTTGTTCTTTCTTTCATTTGTCACCTATCCATTAGGGATGCACCAATACCAGTACAGAGTATCAGTCTGATACTATGTGCGTGTACTCCTACTCTGTATTCACACAAGTGTTCCTATACTACAGAACCCGATACCAATGTGAAAAACAAGGGCTGTCAAAATAAACGTGTTAATGCAGCAGCGAACCAAGTCCACCCATAAGAACTTTTATCCTCCTTAAGGCGATTTCACACCAGGACCGATGCGAATAAACGACACAAAATTGCAAATAATTCGGAGGTGAAATATTGACGGTTTGTCTCAGCACATCCAGTGTGATGTGAAATTGCTAATAAACTATGACCATTCTAAAAAAAACTTGCAAGGTGGCAAAAACAAACACACATTCAACATCAAGCGACAATGATATTGCTGTGTGCTGAGACGTAGGCAAAAGAAAAGAAAAAAGAGCAGACTTGGTGCATCCTATTCAGCTCATTGGCAATTGTGAAATTGACTCTTGCAGAGCTGTCAGCTCCAGTGACGCTGTCAACACGCCTTCTCTGATCGGTCGATTGTGTATCTGTCGGAAGTGAATAAAAGAGAAAATCAACATCGGTCCTAAAAAATAAATCTAGCAAAAATTGCTGGACGGAATTTCGTCTCTAATGTGAACGTTCCCATTGACTTGCCATTGACTGGATAAAAATTATTCTGATTATTCGAATTAATCAGATGAAATATTCGGCGTAGGTGTGTAAGAATACATTCACGCAATTAACCACTCAGTCATGGCATCTGACATTCTGGTCCATACTCCTTAGCAGTGAGCTGTAATGGGATTTATGTGTATTCATATCGGTACTTGGTATAGGCAAGTGCTCAAATGTAAGTACTCGTACTTGGTTTGAAAAAATGTGGCATCAGTGCATCCCTACTATCCATCAGTGCAACACGCAATGACCATGGTTATCTTAGAAAACAGTTTTCACATTTGTTTATGAAGTTTTGATTCCATCAGTGCAGAATTGTGCAAAATTATGGAAAAATTTTCACATTTAATTAGGGCTGGGTTTAAAAAAATCAATTAATCGATTTAAATCGATTCAAGTTAAATGAATTCAATATTGATTCATAAAACGTAAGAATCGATTTTTTTTATGTCCATATATGTCCAACAGGAAGTGATGTCACCACCCATGTACCTCCAAAATAATTCTGATTTGGGCGCCCCATCAGGTAAGTAAGTTAAGTCACGTTTCTCCTAGAACAGATTTTCACTTCGTCCGTTTACTAAAAACTAAACAGTCTGACGTTATTGATCTGATTTACATGACGGCTCACAGCTGCTCTCTGTGTCCTCTGCAGTGAGCGCACACACACACATACACACACAGACACATGCGCGCACACAGGTGATCGGCGGAAAGAGTATTAAATAAATATTAAACAAAAATATGAGTTATAAAAATTCTGTCAGCGGGGTGAAGATGGAAAACCTCTCGCTCCAGCAGCTGGAGGTTTTATCCTGCTCTGTTTCAACGAGAGCATCGTGCCGTCGTGGAGACGCGCGCGCTGCACCGTCATTGTAGGAATCTCTGAATCATATTGGGGCTTAAAATGAATCCAGTATTCTTTGTAAGTTTTATTAACATCAACATCTTCTCTAAGACCTGAACTTTAATGATATTTAGAGTAATTTTATTATCATGCTCAGTGTTTTCTAAAAATAGTTACCTGAGATTAAAGAAAAAGAAGTGTTGTTAAACAATTAGCTGTAAATTAATCGAATCGAAATCGAATGTTGTGAATCGAATCGATTCAGGGAATTAGTGACGATACCCAGCCCTACATTTAATTGTAAAAACTCATAACTAAGTTAGTGTTATTTATTTTAATGTTACTACTGATTATTGCTTTTTGTGTGGAAAAGTCGTATAGCATACACTCGAAGATGAAACACTTTTCAGGAAATACGCAGCATCCGTCTGTCTGAGACAAACTAGCTGCTTGATCTGAAGGAGCAGACACAAACACACTAAAACCTGGCACTTCCTGCTTGTATGACAAACCTCAGGTATAGACAACACCCCTGACTTGAAAACACACATGCACACCACATGCACATTCATTCACTTGAATGAGACCACATATAAAGGGTATGTAGACACACACATAAATCAGTCGATTGGTGAAAACAGGGATGAATGGAGAGGAAGTGTAGCTGAGTCGTCACATTCCACATGTACACTCCAAGACCATGTGCATATTGGACACACATACGAACACATTAGAAAATTGCTCTCCTACGAACACACTGAAACAGTTGCTGGATTTACTTGTCGGCATGATAAAAATCTGCTTATGTATGAAAAAGGGGGGAAAATCCTTTCTTTAAGTAATCATTTTGAGAATATCTTTGAGGATTTGTGAAGATATATTGGCTTTTTTGGACAAATCAGATCAAACTATGAACATTTAGTTGAAAAATAAAACCCACACATCATCAAAGACATCATTGTCTTGTACTGTTCACCAACTTTAACATAATAGCTCACTCATACAAGTGAATGATTGAATATCTCTACTTAACCTTCACTACACACTCACACAAACTGGCAAGATCGCTCCATACTGCTCCCTAGTACATGAGTTAACAGAAATTTACACACCAGTGTTGCTCTCAAGTTTTGCTGGTGGAGAGTCTGAGTGAATGTTTTTAAGTAAAACTGACATTTCAGACAATCCCCAGAGGGTCAACCCAGTCCGGACTCTGCACTTCCTGACCAATGACCTTTCACCTCATGGCAGCTTCCAACCACATGATCAAAGCCATCCCCAGCGGCCCAAAGGTCACCGGCTTCCCTCTGGTCCCACACACAAAAATAGTCAACATATATGTGAAAATAAACGTGAGATCAGCGTCTTTCATTCCAAGACAGGATTTAAAAAGTACCCAGACAGATTGTTGGAAGGACTGGATGGTGGGGTACATCATACAAGATGCAGACGGTGTTGCATCACACAACAAACCACCGACTCCCGAGTCAGTGTGAACAAGTAAAGATGAGCTACGGCAGCATAACGAAAAGACTTTGGTGGCAATAACATTGCAAAGTGGTTCCCGACCTGGGGTCCCCCAGAGACCACAGGCAGTACCCGAGACTTTGAAAATCCATTGCGATTAATGTCTTCACATTGTCCCTATTTTAAGAAAAAAAAGTAAAGCTATATGTTGTAAATTTAACTTTGGCTTCATCAAAGTACGGGACTCAGCCAGAATACAACATTTATGGTGAGAATCTCACTTTTGAAATCACAAAACCAAGCATGGTTTCAGCACAGGGTGGGGCAGGGGGTCCATGGCTTTTTAGTATTTGCATGAAGAGGGTCCTCAAAGAAAAAAGGTTTGGGAACAACTGCTATCCAATCCAACCCAACTTTATTTATAAAGCACTTTTAAAACAACAAAAGTTGAACAAAGTGCTGTACACAATATAAACATCATACTAAACATTTTTAAAAGACATACAAGCAATAAAATTACTAGTAACAGTAACACAGAATAAAACAATAAAATGGAATAAAATAAAAAAAATAAAACATAAAAGAAGTCAACAACTCAAGATGTGTTAAAGGCTAATGAAAAAAGGTGAGTCTTTGTGTGGAAGGATTTACTGGGCTAGAGAGGGAGGATGCTTTAACATTTAGTCAAGCCACTTAAGCATTAAAGTCAATCAGCTTCAAACCACAAGCAGAAAAAGGATTATTTCATGCTCTCTATTTAACATGATCTGACTTTATTCTCTCCTTTTTCACTTTCATCTCACTGCTTGCAACAGTCAGAAAATAAACAACTTCAGCACTAAAAATAGATTTGAACTTGTTTTTCACTTTCCACAAACTTGTCCTTGCCTCTGTTTGACTTCACTAAAACCTACTGCTCTAACTTCCAACTTCTCTGTGGTCTTGCCTAGCCTTACATCCCACAGCACCTCTTATTACCCATCTTGTCTTGGTTTCTCATTTTTCAGCCATGTGCCTTTCGCTTAAACTTTCTCCCACCACTCAGTCTTTTTTGTGTACACCCTCCCCACCCCCCCTTTAACCCCCCCCTTTAACCCTCCAGCTTTCTCCCTGGTCGTTGGCGGGTCTTGAGAACAGGGCTCGACAATAGCAGAAGCCTCCATATTTGGACACACTGATGGAATCAAGGGATGAGGCTCTCACACGATCCTCCCTCAAACATCCTCCCTCCCATCCTTCCATCCCTCCTCCCTTCCCCTCATTTGTGCCATCATTTCAGTGCGGCGAGTTCCTCTCCCCTCTTCTTTCTCCCTTTCTTTTCGCCCAATCCTCCCACCTCTATAAGAATTTTTTTTTTAAATCACCCTGCAAGGATTTAATCAAACATCTATGAGGAGTTTGATGGGTCAGTGAGCACGAGTTCTTAGGTTTTGGGTCAAACTCAAGACCATTGTCACGTTCTGATGGAAAAGAGTTTGAGGAGGAACGTTGCAGCTTACAGATTTACATGAAACTCATGTAACTTCAGCAATGATCAATTTCTGTCCTCAAGTGAGCGTTTCTGTGGCATGTAGGAACAGTGACGCACACCGACTGCCACTGCGTCACTCTGATAAACACGACACACACACACACACAGCTGTTAAAAGGCGTTCTCGTGCTTCAGTTCACTGAGTTTCTGGGTTTCTCCAAAGGAGGCTGCTCTTCAGGGGAAGAGGACAGTCCTTGAGGAACAAATGACCAACCTCGGTCTAATAAGTCAACGAACAATATCCACAAACTCCTTCTAGTGAGTTGACTGTATATTCTAGTAGGTTAACAGAGTACAGGAGTGAATTGAAGCCTAAAACAGATCCAGCAAGGTAGCAAGGATCATCATCCTTATAAGGCCGTCTCTTAGTGTAATAGATGAATGAATTACACAGTGTCATTTGAGTCATATACGTGTGAATCATTCTGCTGTATGCCATGGATGCACAATCAATCAATCTATCAATCAATCAATCAATCAATCAATCACTTTCTCTCTCTCCCCCCCTCTCACACACACACACACACACACGCACGCACGCACGCCCACACGCACACACACACCTCTTTCTCTGCCAAGAGACTGTGTGTGTGAAATCCATGACCAGAAAATATGCTCCCTCTTTTCCCTCCGTCTTCCTTCTATTTCTTCCCTTCAATGTCACACAAGTCTCTCTTTCCAGAGAGCACCAGGGAACAGCGCTTTAAATCCCAGATCAGCAATCCAGACTGGCATCAACATTACTTCTGCAAGACTCCTGAACCTGAGATCAAATTGAAAGCATCCGTTTAGAATGACGCTGAGTAAACGTCAGATTTTTAACCACGACTTGCTAAAAAAAAATCTAACAATTCAGTGGTCGTTTAAAAAGTTCTATCCCGAAGATCTATACAAAGATCTTTGGGTTTCATTGCTTTGCATCAACACCTACATGTGGCGTAAATATTCCTAAGCCAAGACCAAATCTGAGACACCAACTTCCACAGTTTGCATTTCCATCTTCTTTATATGTTGGGGAATGAAATGCTGGAAGAGCAGCAACCAGCAGCACCCGCCACAAAACAGTTTGTTACCAAGGATAAAATTAGACGTACCGAGTTAAAAACACTTATACGCATATATTAATCATTCAGTGGCGCTGAAAGCTCCATAAAGTACCAAAATGTGCCAAGGGCATCTCATCTTCCTGTTAGTCATCGGGACTGATCATTTATCCAATCCCTTATTATAGGATCATGATCCAATACATATTGACATACCTATTAAATGTCTGTATCAGCTGCTTTGCGAGCATATCTGACAGGAGATCACCCTTCTCTGTGCCAGTTTGCACAAACATTTATGTGTACCCCAAGCTTCTGCAACAAGACAATAAGACAGATATGATGTGTCCACAGGATTGGAAATGCATTTATAGGAAACCCATACTAATCCTGACTATTGAGATTTTTCAAAAAGTTTGCATAAAAAGTACATAAACTTACAGATACAGTTTGTAAATCTAATTATATTGCATGTCATTGTAAATGCTATGAGTAGGTGCAACAAAACTGATTTAAAGTTATTTCCATTTTGATTGTATACTGTACATTCCAGCCTTTTTTCTATGACATATACAGCAGGAAATTACAGCTCTATCCAAAGCCTTGCCTTATGATGTGTCAGTCAAAGTGTTAAAACAAGTCTTCAAGCTCAAGGTGTCTGTTTGTTATCTATCCTTTTCTTATGCGTTGACATATTGAGTTTAGTGATATTCAATCTTAGGCTGACTTTTTTCCTGGGCAGACTATAAAATCATATCCCTCTGGCTTATGAGCACCACATCTTCACAAACCAGCACAGAGGAAGTTCATGGATTTCTTAGCAGACTTGAGGCCATGCACTGTGTCTGTTATTCAGAGCAGCCATTTAACACAGCAGGCCTCTAGCAAACTGTAGCTGGCAATCGCACACACGCATACACACACACACAGGGCAGCCGAGACAACCGCAGAGTTGTCTCACTGACACAAACAGCGGTTGCAAATGTGGGAATCTTAAAAAGTTGTCACATTACACGCACACACACGTACACACACACACACACACAATAAACACTAACTGGCAGGTGTGTGGGAGATTAAAGTGTCGTGTGCAACCCCCAAATGAAAGTTCACAGCTGTCCATGACAGGCTTTCACCCAACCACATACATACAACTGCTACTATGACAATCATACGCTCTGTGTGCGCTGGTCAATTAGTAACAATTCAGCAGGCGTGTTGGGTGAGCCTTTGTCCCCTAACTGTGAATTATTATCACAATCTAACATTTGATGACCAGTAGGTCAAAGGGATGACCATGACAAGGCATACTTCAACGTGGCATTTTGCAAAAGTACCAGCATTGCAAAAGTCTTACAAAAACAATTTGTGGAGTTTTTTTTACATCATAGGTCTGTCCCCAGTTTGGACATGATTAGAGACCACGAAGAATGCCCCCCCTCCCTGTCTCCCCCTATATTTCTTCTCTAAGTACGAATGAAGTCTGAATGCTTTGAACTGGAAGGAATATTTCCCCACAAATCTCACGCAGATGCAAAAATTTACTTTTTAAGATTGTTTTTACATGAAAACTGGCTTTATTGATTTAATTAGGTTGCATTAGTTATTTTACTTATGCCATTTTTTCCAGCAATAGCAACATATTTAAACAGATTTTTAGAACGCAAATACACCCACTAAAACTAATTGAATGAATCCTTTCCCATGGAAGTTGTGTGTTAGTTTTCTGAGAGCTAAAACTTGCTTAAAAACTTTTAAAACTTTTTAAATGTGAACATTAAATGTGAGCTACAACCACTCGAGTAGCCTTTAGCAAAGCATCCTCAGTAAATATTATAATGTGCACCCAGGTGTTATGTTCCCATCAATGCCATGAGGTGGAACCAATAAATATCCTCAACTATTGCAGTCACAAGACTGCATGGGGGTTAAACATCAAAAGCTACATGTTAGCTAGAGGGTTTTATAAAACTGAAACTACTACACAACTTTGAAGTAGCTAATACAACCAGGTTGTGGGTGAATACACCTGCAACATATTACATTCCAGCATAAACACAGCGTCATGGAATCATGATAAACTATTGCATAATAATTACGTTTTTTTTAATGTTAGGCTGTTTGTAGTACTTATGAGCAGTGAGTAGTTTGCTTTGTGAAGACAGTGGTCAATACATTTACAGTTTGGAGAATCTGTAGCTTTAAGTGGACAAGACTTTAGATTTTAACATTGCGTCACCTCAGCAGTTGTTTACTCTGACATTTTGTCAGCTGCAGAGCATCTGTGTTGTACCACACTGAGGTTATGTGCACATTTTAAACTGAGATACACTTATACTTCATCTTTACCATTTAATTTGGACCACTCTTGTCCCAGTATAAATGTATATGAAGGTATGAGTTATTCATCACCAGCTTCAAATTCAGCTGAATTTACTGCACATGTGCACGGAGGCTGTAGAGGCATTACCCAAATTCGGGGTGAAGAGGCAGATGGCAAGCTGACATAGGAGATGAGGATTTATTGGAAAGTTCTGCTATAGCAGGATACAAAGACATAGACTCTAAAAATAACACAATGGGCTAATGAGCAAAACAGGGAAAACCTGGGACTAGGAAAATAAAGGAAGTCAACATGGAGATGACAATCTGGGAAAAAGTGAAGCAAATTAGCAAATAAAACCAGGTGAGTTTTTTGTTCTAATAGCCTGGGTTGCAACACACGATCAAAATTGTGTGGTTGCACCGATGCTCCTAACATTTCTCAGCTTTCAGTGTAGAACATTAACTTCTGTGAATGTCTGTCTCTGTGCTCATTTCCTTCTCAGGGAAGAATGACACCATGATAACAAGCCAATTCAAGGAAGAGGAAGGATGGGTTCTCTCCTCTGATTGGCTCTGATCAGCAGTTGTACTGTTGGTGTGCAATTGCGAGCGGGGCACATTAAGCATCCGGTGCGATGAGGAACGACACAATTGGAATCTGGGAATTTGACAATAAAAGTGGAATCAATTGTAAAATGCGGAATATTGTGGATTTTTGCTCATATGAGGGTGTGATCTGCTTCTCCTTCTAATTTCAGTTTTTCATGCTCTGAGCCAAATGAACAAGAAAAGCAAGACGGGAGTGAAACGTGTTTAACAGCTGCAGCCTCCTGTATCTGTATCTGGTGAAGCATTAGGCTCCGAAAACACTGGCAGATGAGGGGTGTCGCCAGAAAACCAGAGCAGCCTCCATCGTAGTTACCCCATGTGTTCAGCTGAACCTGGAGGCTGCCCTAAAGAAAATACATAGAAGAAAAAAAATGGTTGTAGTCGAAAAACTACCTACAGGAGAGGCTGCCATAGCAAAAGACGGAAAAAAAGAACAAAAAAACAGTGGCTATGGCTGGTTGAACAGCCATAAATGTGGCACATAACACAGGAGGAGAGGAGCTGCCTTTCATGAAATTCAAGCCCACAGAGATAATTCTCGTGAAAATGATTATATGTTAATGTAAATCTGGGGGAGGGAAGTTTGCACATTAAGTTCCACTAAATTCAGAAACGCTGGCACTTTAAGTTTGCTTTTAAAAGTAATTTCTACTAAACATTCATTCTTCAAATAAATTCATGTTCCCAAACCTCATTCTTCTTCAAAATAATTCAAATAACCATATGGGTAATAATGAAAAGGTAAATATCAAAGTGTGGTGTAGAAAGCGATGCACCTACATTTTTTGCTGGTGTACTCAAACTAAAAAGTTAGGCGCACCAGCACAACCAATGCAAAAAGGTAGTCTGGTGCTCTGCGACATCATGTGGAAAAGTAGATCGTGTCGCATGGATCCAGTCTGCATACGATGAGAAAATGACATGATGCAAAAATCCTCATAGATCCACAAAAATCCATATCGCTTAAACAGCTATGAATTTTTTAAAAAGTTGCATTGTTTTAGATGGCAAAAACTTTGCTTTTTCTTGTGGCCCCATTTTAATTTAGCTCATCTGTAAGGATTTGTTTCTGTATCCACAGACAGAGCGCCCTGGATGCTGCCTACTGCAAGTATGATAATTGTAACTGTACTTCACAAACACACACAAAATCCCTTTAAGTATTTGTGAAATTCAGGCAAACACACACATTAGAAGCAAAATCATGTCTCAACACAAAGTTTAACTCACTGACTGACAACTCACATACATTCTATTCTACAGTCATTTAGCAGATGCTTTTATCCAAAGCGACTTACATCTGAGTACACAAGTAATGCCAACACTGGAGGCAAGGAGGGTAAAGTGTCTTACCCAAAGGAGCAGGATTTGAACTACCAACCGTCATTGGACGACCTGCTCTACCACCTGAGCCACTGCTGCCCGCTCATTTAATATGAGAAAGGAAATCATGTTTGGAGTCCAACAGATTACAAAAACATTTTCTAAAAATAGCAAGATGCTTTACAAGGACAGAAAACTGCGGGGAAAGACGATTCAAAGATTATTGCTATGTGGGTCTACATATATGTGTTTGGGCTTGGAGACCTTTTGGAAAAAGGTTGTATTTTTATTCCTGACACACTTTCAAAGAGATGTTTGGGGGCCAAGATTTTATTTTGTGTTTTTAGATTGGAAATAGGTTCATATTATATTGTCATCAGGTTCTTTCTATGAGTGTCCTCACAAAGGTAGAAGAACAAACACATGAGGGTGTGTTTGCTATACATCTGCAATCAGGCAAGGACAGGGCACGGCACGCTTATCAACAGTGAACACACACGCAAACAAACTTCATGAAATTCAGAGCAGAAATGACAAACCTCCAGGGAAATATGTGGGAAGTAAGAATAAGACGGTTAAGTTGATGGATACCTGGGAAAGACAGAGCATGTGTAACTACAGATTCATAGGCTGTGTCCGAATGTCCACCCCTAACCCCTCATTCACTACATAGGGCTGCACTACATAGCAGACTATATAGGGCACTTATTCTGTTGGCGATTCAGACACGAAGCTCACTACTTTCTCCCTGCCGCAGATCACGTGACTACCAACTGTCAGCACGGCAACTCTGATGCTGTGAATATGTCGTTCCAAATCAAATCCAAACTCTTATGTGAAAATATATTATATACTTATATTGTGTTTTATTCTTGTTGCAGATCTATTCATATAAAATACATGGCCAGTGGCTTATTTGAACCTGCTTTGATGTTCGTGACACTCATCACCCGATGGGAGCATCTTCCATCGGAAAAATGGTGCCAGTTTTAAATTTTAGCATCTTCATACTGACACGAGTTGAACTAATAATCATGAATATAATAAAACGACGGCAGATGAGAAGACAGACGG
>JBBBVU010000004.1:25832700-25843022 GCA_037177055.1 Atherinosoma microstoma
CTCTCTTTCTGTCCTCTCCAACCCAACCGGTCGAGGCAGATGGCCGCCCTCCCTGAGCCGGGTTCTGCTGGAGGTTCGTACCTGTTAAAAGGGAGGTTTTCCTTCCCACCGTCGCCTCTAGCATGCTCAGGATGGGGATTGGATTCAATGCAGTCTGTTGGTTTCCTTAAACTGATTGTCTGTTAAGCGCCCTGAGATGACATTGCCGTGAATTGGTGCTATACAAATAAAGATGAATTGAACTGAATTGAATTTTTTGGTTCACTTCCATGTGAATCCTGGTGCAGTACGCCTGCAGTGTGAAAGAAAACTGACAAACCGCTGAACCAAAGAGAGGAAGTGACATAGGATGCATCGTAGTGAAACATGTCAGATAACTCCTGGTGCTCATACTGGACAGATTCTGGTGAAAACTGCATTGGATTTGAACACTAAATTAAAACAGAAACCCCAAGACTTCATCAACTTGGGTGTTATTCCATTGTTATCTAGGTGAAATTGCCGTTTTCTGTCCTGCTCAATCAAAGAGACGGATTTTTTTCTTTTTACTTATTGGTCAGCAGTTGTTTTGGGGAATATTGCCCCTAGTGAGCAGTTGTTGTAGCTGCATGATGTTGTCCAGCCAGTTTGATTCACTGGAGTAAAGTGCAGTGTGAAAGCAAACAAAACCAAATTAAGGTGCGAAATTTCCCTTAGTCCCTTAGTTTATCCTTGTGTTTATACCCATTTATGCTCGACACAGATTACGGATCTGCAGACAGACAGACAGTTTCGTCTGTCTCCTGCTTTGGTTATGCACATAATTTGGTGCGTTTTCAGGATCCTTGCACATCCGTGACTCGACGCAGAAGACGGAGCAATACTACCGGAAACAGCGGGGGCAGTGCTGAGCAGAAACAAACCAAAGAAGAAGATGGACAGGAAGGAAAACAATGCAGAAGAAGAATGAAGACTGGGACAAAAACGGTAGAAATTGCACACGCTTTTGAAATAAGGCTATGCAAGTGTTCAGGGCATGCTGGGTGGTTAGAAACAACTTTATAGCGGTGCATTACCGCCGCTAACTGGTGTCTGAAACTCACATCGGATCGCGGGAGTTAACTCTGAACTCAGCACTGCCCACTCGTGAAGGTAACCATGGCAATGTAAAAGATGCATGGAAGAATGAGGATAGTCACGCATGAGAACATTTGAAACGGATGTTTCTATTTACGTACGAAAGGGAGTATAAATGGGCCTTTAATGCACCCTTACTCACGCAATTAAGTCAGAGCAACCTTGTGAAAATATGTTGTCTCAACTTCTTCAGAGATATTTTCTACTTAAAAACGTGAGTTATTGCAGCACAAAGACACGAGAAAACCTGAATACCTATTATAACTTTGTTAAATTTAAGATTTTACTTTGAGTTACCCTCTTAATTTAGGTTTAGCACAACACCAGGACCCTTAGTTGAGTTTACTATAATAAAAAAAAAGCTTAAAAGCTGGATGGCTTACTTTAAGTTCACTCAACCTTTTTTACAGTGCAACAATCTGGCAGAATGACAAATCTATGTAAAATAGAGAAATTTATGATGAGCAGATGAACACTTTCATAAAGCAATTGTTACACCATTTAGTGTTCAACACTGACTATTTTCATCCCTCAATTAAAAAACTATGTGATATTAAAAAAAACAACAACCCAAAAAACAATGTTAATCTCTGTTTGTCTGCATCAAAGAATCAAAGTGTTCCATGCCATCTTGCGCCCTGAGCAGGAAATTGTTCCTCTCTCTTTCTGTGGGAAACTAAATGCCATTCAATCTCCTCTTTTCTCCCCAACAAAAACCTCTTGTCAATATCTCACTCTGTCACTGTTCACCAGTCTGGAAATACAGAGTGATGGCACCATTTAGAGCCAAGTGTGAATACACTCTGACATAAGGCCGGACAATAGAACAGACAGTCTCTTCCCACAAGTGACCTAATATTAGAGCGCACACAAGGAACTCCCTGCTGGAAAGATTAGTTACACCAACTGAAGCAGAATTGCATGTTGTCTTTTGTGTGTGCGTACAAATTCACTGGCACAAGTATATGTAATTATGGATCATTTGTCAAGATTAATAATATTAAAATACTGTTAAGAATGGCACGGCTTCAACATGTTGCTGTACCTAAAGTGATAACTTAAGTCCCCACTTTAATCTAGTCAGCAGTACAAAAAAGGAAAGCAAATCTTGGTATTTGAGAGAACGTAGCCAACAAAATGATTATTGTTTTAAAGAGGAGAAATGTTTGTAAGCGCCTTGTTATTTGTATTTCTAAAACAAATATATGTACCATTATAATATTCAAATTAGTCTCCAGTTAAAAGAGTTCTTGTTGACCTGTGAATGAACAGTTGCACTTGACTAATTGGCAGGAATCATGGGTCCAACATATGAACTGTCAGTTAAAATAATGGAAAAGATGATAAAACTCCTTTAAAAGAAGGTAATTAAAAATCAGCAAAACATTTACGGCTGGTTCCAGTCAGCTGTGACTAAGTACAAAGAAAATGGGGAGGCTATAAAAGGGATACATACAAGCAGACCGAGAAAGATGTCAGAGCTCAGGACAGAAACTCAAAGTAACATGTCTTGAAAAAAACAAATGCACAACAAAAAATATGGAAAACCTGATGGGCGGAAACAGAAACAAAAATTAGCCAAAGAAAATGAGATCTAATCTAAAACATCATAAACAGCTAAACAGAAGAAAACAACCTTACAGTGGTATTCAATTATGAATCTTCACTTGGCAGGGACATGGTCCTGAAACTTCGGTCTGGTGCCCGAAGAGAACAAGCAAATTTCCACACTCAGAGATGAAAATGGCAATAAATGTCAGATAAAAGACCAGGGACAATATCAGTCATTACCTCTAAACTCAGTGCACAACTGTGATATTTTAGACACTGTTCTCATTACATTACATGCAGACGTAGGTATGTTAATTATTAAGTTGTTGTTCATTGTGATAATGTATCTTGTCACAGAGCAGAACAATGAAACCTTTCTTTACACTGGCTCAATGGCATGGCCAGCAAATTTATTATGGGAATTGTTTTTTTCTCCCTTTTTTCTAAAAGAGAAGTTGAAGAATACTGTTTGTCATTAGTGAAGTCTATTTGATGTGAAATTAAATGTTTTTCTTTCTTTCTCTTTTTATGCGTGTTTTACAAGAATGTTAAACTGTTAGATGAAATAATTTGTTCTTTTCTCTACTAAATTAGCCGAATGAACAGCATCTAAAAGTGGTGATTCCACATTTCTCGTTTGCCAGGGATTTAAAAATTAAATGTGCTTCCATGCTTCTATGATTATATTTGCACAAATTATTAAACACAAACACATTTCAACTGTGTTTTTCTCAAAGTAAATGCTCGGATCCATTTATCTCTGTTCAGGACAAGTTGCACACAGGCAAGCTGAATACCTTCCTGCACTTTTTCTCCCCTGCCTCCTAGTGTCTTTCTGGCCTCTGCACCTTCCTACTACTTTTCCTACAGATGGTGGGCACAATATGATGAGCACCTGTTTAATCCAGCAGAAGCCAGCAGAAAAACCTGCCTAAGAACAGTAAATCCAGCCAGTCCTCTTCTTATTGACTGCAATCTCAGCTCATGCTACCTAACCGCAACAACAAGCCACAACCAGTCAGAAACATGAGCCGAAAACTGCTATGTGTGACAGTGAGAGCTAAAACAGACCCAAGAGGCTTTGTGCTGCCAAAATGACCTTGTTCGTCTTCATCCAAACAACCTTATCAAATAATCCAAGATACTGTGCCAGCTTTTTGCATCAATCAGAGTTTCATATCTAAGCCCTTCTTTAAAAATATATGCTTATCTTGTCATCCTTGAGCTGGTAGTATCCATTAATATTGTTATTATGCAAGTTGCTAACATGTTTCTGCTGTGAGGATTTCAAATCCATTTGTTGTATTTGGAGATTAAAGGTTCTAATCTTAGTGGCACAAGCCTGTGTCATTCAAAACATATCTGTAGAGTTGTAGTCCAAAACATCACACTTTCAAGCTCCACTTATCCCTACAATACCTCAGTTCAGCATAATTAAGATTTTCACGAGTACGGTAATGCATGAGCTTCAGTAATAACATGATACTGAACATGAACAGATTCCACATGTCAACTAATTGTTAGGAAATATTGAACAGCATCCAATTGATATAAACCAAACCATGTCCCTCGTCTTGGTGCTGTAATCTCTTGGTCTACCCGCTTGATCTCTGCTGCGGCTGCTACAACATTTTTAACAGGACTAACTGGTTAGATAACATTTTTCAGTCTAGTTTAAACATGCAATGACCCAAGTCAGACCTGATGACCATATGCTGTAGGTGTATGCATTTACTCAGAACATTAATTGTGTAATCCTGTGTGATGCCTCCTTATTTAATCCCAAATTCAGTATTGAACATGGCATCACAACTCGGTAAACTTTGAAGATTATCTTGTTGGTCATTTTCAGATTGCAGATTTTTCTTTCAAGGTAATCATTAATCAGTGTAAACGGTGTCATTTGATGCAAAGCATTCACTTACCCTTCAGTTTCTCCATCACACTTTGCCCGGCTCTCTCTGCCACCTGCCCGTCTTCAACCTGGTAACGGTCATCGAGAAACCTGGCCGTAGATTCGGACAGGTGAACCTTGCCTGCCACACCCAGCTGTTCCATCAGGTTCGCCAGATTAACGTCATTTGACCATACGTCAAATTTGAAGCGCTTCATTCCCAGGATCCCACACAGGACGGTGCCTGTATGGACACCAACACGCATGCTAACAGTCTCACATGTCTCCTGACAGAACTGCTCAATGGCCTGTATCATGCCTAAACCCATCTCCACACAGCAGTAGGCGTGTTCCGGTCTGGGCTCAGGACAACCTGCTACACAGTAGTAGCAATCTCCCAGAGTGCTGATCTTCTCACAACAGGTTAGCTCACAGAGTCTGTCAAAACGTCCAAACAAGTCATTAAGAAGGCCCACCAAAGCTGGTGCTGACTTATTGGCAGACATTTTGGTGAAACCCACAATATCTGCAAAGAGGATGCTGACAGGCTCCATCCGTTTCATGTTAAAGGGCCTAAATATGATCTGCCCTCTGGGGATTGAGGTCTTTTTGCGTTTGTGATTGTTGTGAGGGTTATTCTTGGAGCTCATGACACTTTGTGCTTGCAAAGCTCCGCCGCTTCCTCCCCCGCCCATTGCGACAGCCGAGGCAGAGCAGGCACCAGAGGAATATCGCTTGCCAGAATTCTCACCACCACCCTCGTCATCGCCCTGCTTCATCAGCTCGTCCGCAACTCGTCTTGGCATGACTGAGTGAATCATACGCTCCTTCAAGGCCTTCTCCACCTCTAAGTCTTTGCCATGCATGATAGCCTGGCCCACTTTTAGAAATGTGCTACGGGAACGTACTTCAGACATGATGAACAGGTGGATGCCAATGACGTGGGCACATAAGTGTAGTAGGCCTTTGGCTGGGCCCAGCCAGCGGAGTGTGTCCTCTTCCCAATCAGTGCCCACTAACTCTGACACCTGTCCAGTTGTGTCATAACTCCTGTGAAGCAATGGTAGCCATCCTAATGCCTCAAATAATATAGAATACAGGAGCCCCAGTGTCACTGAGGCATACAGGCGGACATGGAGAACACTGTATAACAACAAAAGAACCTCCATACACAAAGAAAAGGTGCCAACAGGGGAGATGCAAGGGACTTGAGGTGAGGCCACTTTGTTAAGGGAGTGATATGAGGCATTCCCACCACCAGCCCACTCCAGCTCAGTGAAACCAGCAGTTTGTATCTGTGGAGCCAAAGTGATGGCAAAGGTCACTGCTATCAGGAGCAACGTGGTTTGGTTGTACCACCATGAATATGGCTGAGTGAAGGTGAACAAAAAGAGGAGCACTAATAAGGCCAAAAAGGAGGCAGTGGGTGCTAGGAAGGTAGTAGGGGAGCAGCGGTCACTATTGACCCCAAAGTACACCCCCCACAGTCCAGCTGCCACAGCTAGGTAGAACAGGACATAGCGGAACCGCCTTTGCTTTTGAGGAAAGCACCTCTCTTGGCACGCCTCTTCCAGGACAGGAGAGTCAAACTTGGGGTCCCAGCACTGGGCGGCAGAGCGCTCAAACAGGGGCGGTATCCTTTTCAGCCTCGAAGTGGAGGTCCCTGCCGGTCTGGAGTCTGCTGAGCTGCAGCTGGAGGAGATGCTGTATTTGTGGAGGTTAGGGTTCACTTTAGTGGCACCCCCACAGCCTCCAGCTCCACTGTTGGCAGCCCTGGGTGCCTCGCGCTGATGCGCGTGTGGCGAGTTGTTGGTAATCCGCACGGTGACAGCCCCATCCCCACAGGAGCCGCAGCTCACCTCCGTGCCATGCATAAGAAGCTGCCTGTGATGTTGAAGAGTGGCCATGTTGACTGGTGTGACGCGGAAACAAGCGGAGGGGAGTGTGCGACAAGAGGTGTTAAATATTAATAATATCTTCTGAAGGCGCTCAGGCAATTAGACTCGGTGCACGAACGCCGTGTGTGCACGCGTGGCGCGGCAAAGGAGGGAGGAGGCGGCTGTGACTGAGTGACAAGACAAGGCAGACAGAGAGGGAAGGAGAGCAAAAGGAGTTTGTTGGGGGTAATCACACAGCATGAATGGTGAGCACGGCACAGACGTATTGGCTACGCACACAGCAGCCTGCACACTCACTCACATAAAACGCGCCGTTCCAGTTTCTTGAGCACACCATTATCCGAGCCTGGGTTTTGCGTCAGTTCTCACATTACATGCATCCCTGTCCAAAGAGGCTCTGGGTAGGAGCCCGGCTTTCTTTCCAGCTGCGGTAAAAACACTGTCATCACTCTTTCTGCCTCCTGAATTGAACATCCTTCTCGGAAAGGACTGGGATGCAACGGGTTTTTTTCATCAAGTCAGCCCTGACGTTACACGACTGGAAGCGATCTCCTGTGGATGTGCGCAATGTTTTGATACTGCTGACATAATAAAGTTAGGTAACGTCAGGAAAAAATGCCCGTTTCTTCCCCCATTCCTCAGCCAGGTTGCGTGGAAAAAAAACCCCTGTTCAAGCCCAATGTCTCATCGTGTGTGCTGATCCAGATTTAAGCCGTCAACAGTTGGCTGCCAAAGTTACACTGTCCTTATCTCCGCAAAATGCGCGATAAATGGTCCATTTACACTTCCTTCCCCTTATTAAAAACACATTTTAAATTTTGCCATTATCTACGACCACTAGTCTTGAAATAAAAATGTGTGTGGAGTTTATTAATTCCTTTCATTACTCTAGTTTTAGCGAGTGAGGTTATATACACACAGTAAATGTTTCAATAAAAACGCATGGCCGTCTGAAATGAGAACAACCACTTCATGCAGGTAATTTAAAAAGTGGATGATCTGTTATTAAATGGGTTTTACCTCTCACTACATCCATTCTCATGCATGACTCAAAGCGTGAAGGTATTCCCTTTTGTTATTCCCATACATTCATTTTCTATCTTTACCCCAGCTGGCCACTCAAAAAAAAAAAAAAAAAAAAAACCGTGACCGAGTTTTTTTTCGGAGCGCTGTCCAGCCCAAGACCCAAACCATGGAGGGCCTGTCAGACAGGCCTATTCCCACCAATGCAGCCCCGTCCTTTCCTGAACTCCCTCTCCGGATCTCCACCGTTTATCTCCCCCTTTGCTTTCCAAAAGGGACTCCGGGAGGGGTATGCGCTATTCAAAGATGCATGATCCGAAAAGACAAGAGCAGAAAATTCCATCCACTGCCCCAAATTAGCGTAGGTTTACCTCTGCTGGGAGTGTCTGCAACTTGTTGCGCGCAGTTGGCAAAACATAGGCTACAGCTATGAGGAACAGCCTCGGTCGGAACAAGCTGGTCTATAAATAGTGATGATCAAAACTCTTGCAAATAACACCACCAACAGCGTGTACAATGGGAATGCTTTTCTTTAACTTGTTCTTTGGGATAGATAGAACACTAACTACAAAAATGTGGTGGTAAAAATGTCAAGACGTAGCCTAAAACGCATGCAAAGCGTCAGCGATAGGCCCCCTCTCGTTTCCAAAAGCTCCCAAACTTTTTTTTTTTTTTTTTTTTCCCCAGGCCGTATTTCCTGCGTTTGGAGAAGACCCAGTTAGGAGTCTCTGCTTATTTGGAGCTGAGACTGGATTTCCTCCCCCCGCATTCCCTTGGAGCAAAGACAGAGAAAAATCCACAGAGTAACGCTGGAAACCCCTTGGCTCTTCTCGGTTGGATTATCAAAAAGCGCTCCTTATCTCCTTATCTTAACCAATTCCTTAGGTCTGGAAAGCACTAGTTTTCGCTAAAATGCATGTGTCCAACAAACACAACACTGTGCGCTCCGGCTGTGGTGCGTCCTCTTCCGTCCGTTGCTGGTTGTCACCCTTGTTTTGCTCTCTATCGGAGTTGGACGCTGAATTGACACATTCACAGCTGGAGTTATACGCCTGTTTTTTTTTTCGGTCTTATCCGGGCGAACGTGATATCTTCAGTCTTGTAACTGCCACCATCTTCGTTGTCACTGGGTGGGAAATCCTCCCCCAGCTGTTGTGGCGGTGCGGGGTGGTGAGGTCTGTGAAGCACACCACAGTGCAGGAAAACACCATTTCCGGTCCAGCCTTCAAGTGGGAAAATAAGATGATATTAAAATGGTTAAACTACTGTTAACTAATTGTTCCTAATTATGCGTAAACAGGCTGAATACAGAACACATTTGGCAGGCTACAATCAATAGGCCTATTGAGTTTATTTCCCCGATTTAAAAAAAAAAAAGTTGCTTTCAATCATCCATTAAAGGTCAGTCAGGCATCATTTTGGGGAATCTAGAAGGCAATAAATGTTGCTAAATTCTCGCAAACTTTGTGCTTCTGTTAGGCAGAGCTTTTTTTCCTCTTTTACATTAGATCTATTGATAGAATATTATAAAAGATTTTTATTTACCTTGCATCAACCTGGAAAAGTGGGCTAAAATGTAAGGCTAATGTAGCCCTTTCTTTGGTTAATCTTTTGTTAAAATCTGTATTTAATAGGCTATTTGATGAAAATAATTAGATTTTCCAAGTTCCATCATTTACAGGATGTATTCTATTTATTTATTTATTTATTTATTTAATTACTTCCTTAAAATGATTGATCTAGTCTCATCAGTTTGGTAGCACAGCTCTTTTTAGCGAGCCAAAACTGCTAGCTGTAGGCTAGTTGGAGTAGAATGTACAATTTTTAAGCTCTCCATTTATTTATTTATTTAATTGTCAGAAAGGGTCATGTTGAAATAGACTTTGATGCTATTAGGCTACTTTTGTTGGGTGAACTCAATATGGCAGAGTAGGCTTGCATATCATTGCCAAGTGATGGAGTTAAGACGGGTTAGCTGTCTGCTCACAGATTATTTTATTTTCTGACTTCCGGTATTTTCCTACTTGTCTATCTTTTAACTTGATGTTTGGTGACTCAGTGAAGAGCTCGGCTTCTTTCAGTGACTTGTGAATGAGTATTTTAGCATTTCTATTGATATATTCTAATCTGCACGATCTGTTGACAGTGATCATTCATTGCACCGAACAAGGACCTGTCTGAAAAATGTTTAATACTCCAAAAATGTATTTACTGATTGTATTTGCCCTATTTGTTTAGGTTTTTCTTTGTTATTTGTGGTAGCAACCTCTCAATCAAAGAAATAAACAACCTGCAGTGTCATGCAAAGGTATTGTGCCACATTTAATTCCCCCAAAAATGAGCCAGTAATAGTTACTTGTCACTTAATCTCTGCTACTTGACTTCAAGATGTCAGTGGAATTTTTTAAATTAATTTTAGATACCGAAGGGGCTGCAAAGAAGTTGGTACATGAGCAAGAAAATGCAAAAAAAAAATAAAATAAAATAAAAGGCTTGTTAATGTAAGTCTCACAACTAATTAGATGAATTAGTGCAGGTCAGCAGGATTAGCCTTAAAACAATCTTCGCACATATGCAGATTGTAGATGAGTTCAACACTCAAGTGTAGGCAAAGAGTTAAACAGTAAATATACATTCATATATTTCTTTGAGTAAAACAGCAAGAATTGATTAATATATTTAAACCTTTCCCAACTAGAATCGGTCCGCTACAGTAAACTCTGTGAAGTTGTCTCCAAGATTTTCTCATTTACATTTGATATGTTCTCTATCTATCTATCTATCTATCTATCTATCTATCTATCTATCTATCTATCTATCTATCTATCTATCTATCTATC
>JBBBVU010000004.1:25860683-25873030 GCA_037177055.1 Atherinosoma microstoma
TAATCCTCGATATGTTCTTTAAGTGATAATAGGCTGACTTCACAACTGTCTTAATGTGACTACTGAAGTTCAGGTCTCAGTAATTGAATAAAAGCTACATTTTTGGGACATTTTTGTTCTTTGATAACTTTAAATACTTGAATTACATAGTTAGAAGAATACTTAAATATTGTTATACCATGTAAAAAAAGAGCTTCACTCAAGACTCATTAGAGATGGTTCCTACTTAGTGATGTAGTCTTGGGTGCACGGTCGGAGTATCAGGTTGCTGTGAGCGACTCAATGAGGAAGAGCAAAATGATTAATTAAGCAAAACTGAAGAGATACATGAGGCTGCAGAGCTATAGAGAGATGTATTATTGCTTTAAAGACAGTTTTACATATATAATCAAATTTACAGTTGCTTAAATATCTCAGGATTTACCCATAGCCATGGATGAAATAACAAGCCCTCTGAGAAGACTTTAGTAAAACTCCCCAAACGGATTCTTCACACTTACTTGAAGAAACACAAAAGTATCACAAAAACCATGAAGATACAGTTTGTTGTTTTGTCTCTCCTCCTGTGTATCGATACTTTGCATCATTATGTTATTCTTCTGGTATAATCTTTATAAAACTTATTTCCTTTGGAAAAAGTTCCAATTTAGTCCTTTTGTGTCTATTTTTTGTGTAGGATTAAATCTTTTTGTTACATTTTCCCCTTTGTGATAATGCTACATCTCTTCATTTTGTGTTTCTACTTTTTTTTTCAGGATGAGGCCAGGAGACCCCTGGCTCCCAGAGCCCCAGTGTTTTCTCTCCTGAAAGGCGGTTTCAGCTATCTTTTTAAGCAAATACGAACAAATCCAGCAAAAACTGAGTGTGAACATCCAGTAAGAATTTAAAGTTTGCTGCATTCACTCTTCATACAGCTCTGTTATAGTCTTCACCAGCTCCTTAGAGAAACACTTGGTTTCTTATCAGAGGACACTTTGTCTGTTACTGAACATCTGTCTGCAACAGCTGGACACAACGCCTTTTGTGAGCGCACTCACAAAAGGAAAAAAAAACAAAATATCAACATAACATGTATTATTAAGTTATGTGCAGTAAGTGCAGCGTGCAGATTCTTTGCCTGCTTCCATCACTACCAAAGTGTAATGTGCGCCTCTACTCTTTCAGCCCCAGCACCCCACTGCTGCTGTTGCTGCTGCTGAATGAAGCCAGGGAAGAGCTCAATGTTGTGAGGACAGAGTGGGACAGGTGCCTGGTTGCTGGATAAACCGAAATAGCCCCACAATGAGTCAGAGGGTGAAAAGAAGGATGGATAATTCCATTTCTATTTTCAGGAAGTGTGACACTCTTCGCCTCCCTGTGATTGTCATGAAGCTGGGCTGCAACTCCGCTGCACTATTACTCACAGTCCATGCAACAATGTACAACTGTGCATGACTAGGAATCTTCTCCAAGAACAATAAACACATACGGACCAGAAATGAACACATCCATATGGCAGACTGGGCATAAAAACTACAGCAAAAAACCTGGTGTAAATACATTTTAATGTTTGCAAAGTTATTCCTCACGGTGCTTAGAAGAAAAGCGCTTAGAAGCACAAAGCAGGCAAAGGTTTGTCTTCTCCCACTTTCATTAATTACATCTGTCTCTACCTCAGGTTGCTTCTATTTAACTTGACTTTTAAAAGTGCTTAATGATATAATTATGTAACTTTAAGAAGCCAGTTGAGCTACTGTCCTCTGGTCCTACATGCCCACCTCTGATCTGTCTCATGCCTGTTTTAGATGGGTCATCCCCCCCTTATATGCTCTCCACTGACTGGAATGACAGATTAACAGCTCTGCAGACAGAGCAGAAAAAGCTTCAATGTGACATGAAATGCAGCACTCACTTTCAGCTGCAGGAAAATAATCTATTTGTACTTCATGACTTTATGTTTGTCTTGATTTTGCAAGATGTAACCAAATAAGTCTTAGCATCTCAGTACGTGCTGTGTGCACATTCCTGAGAGCTTTAAAGAGATGTGTATCAGTCCGTACCATTGGTGACAACGGTATCTGATGATGACTTTGTCTGATGGTTTCCTGACACCTGACTACAGAAGCTTGTAGGGGTCAAAATGAATTGGTGCAAGGACAGACAAGGGTGTTCGCTGCTTTAGCTGGAATGTAGAAATCAATGATCAGCCTCTAAAACTGCAACAAGCAGAGACTCAAACCTCCTATGCTTCACATATCTACAAAACAGACTTTAATACAACACTTTACAATATCAGATTGCTAAAGAAAGCCACAATCTGCACTCAGGAACTTCCTGGTGCTGTGGTTAGACTGTCAAACTGGAAAAGTTGTGTGTGTGACTCTTGGTATTGCGTTCATGTACTCAGTCAGTGCTGTTGCAGTGTTTCTCTTCAGGCCAAAGAGAATATGAGGATGATAGGGCAGTTTCCATCATCTGGTGTCACACCTCAGCCATTAACCTTTCCACTTTCCCAAAGTCAAATACCATGAACTGCAAAAGTGTACAGTACTCTCCTAATCTAGGTGAAAATGTTTTCCTTTGATCAAAGTACTCAACAAAAAGGCATCCAACTTCTAATGAGCTAACATCACCATTTAAACTTGCAAAGCTGTGAAAGGCACAAGCCAAATTTCCATTTCACTTGGCACACGCTCTTGGACAACTCCCTGAATGCATCCAACAAACAGCACTGCCAATCTGGCTATATCCCCCCAAACCCCATGTCAACACTCCTCCGTACCTGCAGCTGACAGAGCCAGAAGAGACAGCAAGCAGCACACAGACACCAGAGACTTCATTTTGGCTGCCAGGGGCCTTCTGATCATCTCCCCCAGCTATATATACTGCTGTGGCTGAAGGTCAGAGGGCATGCCAGAGGAGGTGTGGCGCAGCAGCTGCACCCATATCTGCCATGGTGAGTCAGAACGGCTGCCTGCTCCAATCAGGAACGTCGAGGGGAGTGAAGCAGGAAGGGACTTGCTGACCACATTGTGCTCTTGAGGTGTTGAGTTTGTAAGTTCTTTGTAAGAAATCAGAAGATATTTCATAAACTTAGTAAACATAAATACTAGTAAAATGATGGTGATGGTTGGTTAATAACAGGAAAAAATAACTCAACTACTAAATGTGGCAAATTTTGGTGGTATCCATAGAATGAAGGTTGAGGATTTTGCCTGCAATGGACCTTTTTTTTCATTTGTGTGTGTGTAAAACTGTGCTTAACATATGGATTGCCATATAATATGACAAAAATATTGCCCTAATGTACCTGCAAACCATCATGAAAGCTGGCTTTATTGATTAATAACAAGCCGGTTAGTTTATTTCCTCTTAAATGGACCTATCTCTCTGATTCTGAGGATCTAGAGCTCAGGAATTACAGCAGCCTCTTCTTCATAAGATCCAGAAAGGGTTGAGAATTAAGATTTGTTTATCCTTGTTTATGCATGGAACAGGTTTAACTTCCAATTGTGGTGGCAGATGAGTTCATTGGAAGTGCATTTCAACATTCAAGATTGAATCTGTTTTATGCAGCCAGAATTCAAATAGGAAATCATTTATTTATTTTATGCTAAATCTAAAAGAACACTTTTTTTCATTCATTTATATGAATGAATAAAACATCAAGTGAGAAAGCTAAAACTTTGCCATGGCGTGCTTACAGAATCAATCTCTGAAATACATAAATACATTGGCACATGGCTGTAGGGTGGTCTAGTGATTAGCAATAAGGTTCTTAGTTCAAATGTTGTCATCTTTCTGTCTATAGCTGACATGTTCTCCCCATGCATGTAAATTCTTCCAGTGGGTGGTTGTTTGTCTCTCTCTGTTGGCCCTGCAATAGACTGGTGATCTGTCCAGGGTGTCCCTGCCTCTTGCCTTGTAGCTCCTAGGACAGACTCCCTTGACAAAATGGATGGTAATACAGTAAATACTGTATTTATATCCATTTGAGATTAATCTTTCAGCTTCCATCATCAACTGTCTATCTATCTATCAGGTGTCTCTGCATCTCAAGCCGATGCAAAGACACTTCTACATGTTTTTATTACCTCCAGACTTGACTATTTTAATGCACTACTCTCTGGTCTACCAACAAAAACTATTGCCCCCCTGCAGTTCCTCCAGAAAGCAGCTGCACGGGAAGGAGAGCACACACATAACACCAGTTTCAAGTGTCTGCATTGGCGTCCTGTCAGTTTTAGAATAAATTTCAAGATTCTTTTATTGGTTTTTGAGGCTCTTAATGATCTTAGCCCCGTGTATCTTTCCGAATTGCTTTTATATTATGAGCCTACTAGGATCCTCAGGTCTTCAGGACAGGCTTTTTTTAAATAATTCCTAAAGTTAAAACTAAAACCCACAGGGAGAGACTTCTCTTCCTAAAGTCCATGTTTATAGAACAATCTTCCTGAAGCATTCAGGATTTTAAGACCAATTTAAAAACCTACCTTTTCAACTTGGCTTTTAAGTGACTTTATTTTTGTGTTTTAAGTATTTCAATTGGTATTTTATTCAATTTAAATGGTATTCCATGATTTTATCTATTTTTATTAGTCATTTGTTTTTTTACTTACCTTATCTCTAGTTTTTCCTCACCGAGAGCACGTTTTCAGTTTCTCAACTCAGTTTTATACTGTTGACCCATTAACAGATGATTAGTGTGTGTGTATATGTTCAGGGGGTGGGGGGTGGGGTCTGTTTTTATAATTGTAAAGCACTTGGAGTTGCAAACGTGTATGAAACGTGCTATATAAGTAAAGTCTGATTAATTTTAGATATTGATTAAATTGATCAATCAAAAATTTATTTCTGATCTTAACAATTACATGAAAAGCAAAAGCACACCTCCTGGTATAAAAATATGTGCATGCTATGAATGTTGATGTCAAGAGGAGAGGATTCAGGGTGAAATCTCTTTCCCCCTCAATTCATATTTGTTTTCCCCCTTTTTTTGTTGTTTATTTAAAATTGTCTTTGCTTTTACATTCCCCCAACTGTCACATTTGTTTTAGTGTACTGGAAAAAAGACTACAGAAAGTTGTAAATTATATATGAAAATACTCCAACTCTTAATGTATTACCTTTTCCCCCAAAAAAAAGTTTTAAAAAAAAGAAAATATGTGCATGTTGTGTACAAAACATTTTGTGGATTCTCTTCATGTTTTGCTGATGTTATGCATTATGGCTGATGAAATAAATAATTTCCTCACAATTTCATGTAAAAAAAAAAAAAATCGGATTCTCTTGCTAAATGCATGTTACAGACCTTTTGCTGCTCAACCTCTTTTCTTTTTTTTTTTGCAAGATGCTCCAAGTAGGGTTTTTTTTCTCCCTTTTATTATTACACAATTTTTCCAGTCTGTTTTTGTCCCCTTCTCAACCCATCAAAACAATAACTGCATTCTGGGTTAATTGTGTTTTTCCCTAAGCATTTGGACATTATATACTAAATAAAGTTGGTGGTCATAAATATAAAACCTGCAGATGAGTATGTGCTTGAGCCTGTATAAATGAAGCTTCCACAGCCTCATGCCTCCATGGCAAAAAATGTGACTAAAACAAGCCACCTGTGCTTGTGTTTGTCAGTAATGTGAACGAAAGGCTGGAGGACTCCTTTCTGCTCCCATCACATCAGTAATCCCTCACTGTCGCCCCCTGGTGGACACAAAGAGATACACCTATAATAACAGCTGAGACAAAGTGTAATAAAAAAGTACAAATTTTATTTTTTTTTCATCTTTACAAAGGCCTGTTTACCCAAGCTTTTTTTTTTTTTTGTCATATATATAAACAAAAATATAACACCTTCTCATCAACCTGGACTGATGGAAAAAAAAAAAAAAAAAACTAAGTCACAAAATATAAAAAGGCTTGTCACTGAAAAAATGGAAAGTAGAACAAGGAGCACATATAGAGACAGAACACCATGGACAAATGTTAAATTGCGTCACAGCAAAGAGCTTACAAAAAGTATAATGGCAGCAAAAAATAATAAGAAAAAAAAACTTCCTCATCATTGATTGAGGCAGTACAGAACAACAAGTGCTTCATATATAAAACTCCACCAAAAAGACAGCAGTACTGCCAAGACAAGTACAGAAACATTCAAGGGTGAAGTGCTTCTCCAACCGATAACCAAACCACACCTAAAATTCAGGTTGTGGCTCAACAATTGTCAGCGCAACACCAAACCCTTTAACCAAGCTTCACAACAATATGAAACCTCCCCACCCCCCTTTTTGTTTGGTTTGAAAATACTACTCTAACCAACTGAGTGACTGAATAGTGTCCATCCCACATCTCACACAAGACAGTGTTACTGAAACACGTCATGTGGTTATTAAAAAAAAACAAAAAAACAAAACAACAAACAAGATGTCAAACCAAAAAGCTGCTTAAGACGAGAGAAAACTGATTAGTAATTTGCTTTCAGTTGGCAACAGATCATACAGGACATCAAAAGACTCATAAAAATCCAAATAAAAAGGAATGTTTACAGCATCAAGTCAGCGAATCAAATCGAGTATGACAGGAGAGAGGCTCGTGGCAGGGGTTTCCAGTCAAATTCCCGAGACAAATATAAGCAGAGTAACATGAGGTGGACAGACTCGGTGCATTTCAGAGACAGAGAGAGAGAGAGAAAGAGAGAGAGAGAGAAAAAAAAAGGGGGGGGGGGCACATCTGCAATTCACTTCAGAGCTTTTCAGTGTGGTCTCACTTTCACCCGACACTGAAAACGTCCACCGAGCGATCATTAGTTTTCCAACTAAAGCTGCCAATGCTCAAACTCTTCCTAAGGCTTTCTTTTCTAAACTGTGTAGAAGCTCGGTGTATTTTTTTGCGTGTGAACAAACGCAACTTCTCCTCCGATTCCTCCTCTCTACAAATAATGACAAATATCACTTATGAAAAAACCTTTTGTTTAAAATTCAGGCACGCTCAGGAAACGTGACAAACTGAAGTTACGTGAAGGATTTTGGCCTCAGCGCACTGTTCACCAGCAGAGCACCACGTTGACACAAAAAAAAAAGAAAGAAAAAAAAAGAAAAAGCACCTTGCGAACAGACTACATTCTTTGATACGAGCATGTCAAGTTTCATACATATTCTGTAGGTGTAATGTACACACCTATCAACGGTGCATAGAGAAGTTCTCCTCGTGTATAAATGATGCCAACAAAATGTACAGAAGATGGAATTGCATAAATACCAACAATGTTAGTGCATAGTCGCTGAAATCGAAAAAAACCCGACACCAGATGGCTGTTTCAGATCTTTGGAGGAGCACCGGAAACCTGAAATCATCCAAATCTGCTTCAGATTTTCCCCATCAGCCAAACTATGAAGAATCTGACTTAGCCAAATGTCTCTAATGAATAGTACACTAACACCTGCTTCTTACCAAAAGCTTCTAAACGTTTTCCATTTAGTTTTTTTTTCTCCCCTCAGGTGACGAGAACGACCACCAGTGCACCAGACGGGTAAATAAGTGGAAAGGACAGCTGGCTTCGAAACTGAATTTCATCTCGGCCAGCTTTCTGTAGAAACCCGACAAATCACCAAACTGCTAATCTTGACATCAATTTAACCTTCAGCACCGAGTGACCCTGACACAAAACAAAAGTCAACATAAACTTTAAAAACATTAAAACTGAAAGACCACCAATGAAACATTGTTCAGCTTATTTTCAAGGGCTTATTTGGGTATCAAACACAGCAATTCTTTTTTCAAGTAATTCAGAAATAATTTCATTCAACGTGCATCTTCAAATTTGCAATTTGTATTTTCTTTTTCTAAAGTTCGGAAATTTAGAAAATGGCATCTACTTAAAAATGGGATTTTCCAGCCCCTGGAAACGAGATACAGGATCAAATAAAAGACAAAAAGCAACTACGTACTCAGAGTAAAGAGCTGCTTGCTTATTGTGTTGTTACATTCAACTCTTTGAGATACTGATTCCGTTAACTTGTAGTAATACTGTCGGTGTGCCAGTAAAGATGGGTCATGTTAGTACATATAAAAACACACGGGGGGTGACAGATGCTGATAGCTTTTTACATGAGAAGACCCTTTGATTTTTCAATTAGCCACAGACCGGCTCTGACATCGAAAAACAGACTCTAGAAATCCCACGGGGGCCTCCTCTGCACGCTGAACATCCTGTTTTCAATATTCAGAGAATTTACAGTACAAGACTGACACAGAGCTTAACTACTGGATTTAGGAGTTTGGATAATGCCAAAGATTTTTTTTTTCTTTTTAAAAAAAAAAAAAAGTAGTCAAGCTCCTGGAGGGAATCTTACAGTGAGCAGGTATTTTAAGTGTTTGTATGTGTGTGTGTGTGTGTGGGTGTAAATGTGTTCAGAGCGCATGTTTATGGGGTGGATCAGTTCATCGAACAGTCCTCTGCCTCTGTGTCCGTGTCTGTGTCTGAGCAGGCGGTGTCCATGGCAACGTGGGTGGGGCTGACGATGACGGCTCTTCTTTGCTCTTCCTCGGTGCTGGCTTTCCTTTCCTGAGTGCGTTCAATGTGCTGGATGGCCTGCCGCACAGAGACAAAACTATTTTAATATCGGGATGTCGAACGACGACGCTCGCTCCAGAAGGATGCTCTGCAGAGAGGAAAATGAGCTCAAACCTGCACAATGGTGTCCAGGTTCTGTCTAGAAGTGGACACGGTGCTGGTGTGGGCAGATGGGCTCATGGTCACCACGGTGACATGGTGATGCTGGGTTAGTGCTGGAGCTGGAACGATGACCGTGGGATGGTGGGTGGAGGCAGGAGGCAGCACCTGGAGGACAGACAACATGGTCAGGACTTACTGCTTACGTTCATTACACCGGTGCACCAAACCGTTTCCTCCACCGTGCCTTTAGTTCCACAACAATAACAGGACCAACTAAAAAAAGGTGCATTCACACCAAACCTTCTACAGGAAATGGACCACCATTTCCATCCTTCCATTCATTCTCTACTGCTTCTCCATGGTCGGGTGGTGGGTGTAGGAGAGTAAGCAGAAAGACCTTGCCCTTCAGCTCAGCTCCTTCTTCACCGTGACAGGCCGATGTAGAGACCCCACCACTGCCAATGCACTAATCCCCCTGTCAATCAACTTCTTCTCTCACACCTGAATAAGATCCCGAGATACTTGAACTCCTCCACTTGGGGCAGGATCCCCCCCCCCCCCAGCCCAACAGAAGCTCCCCTCCTTTAAATGTAGCTTGTTTGTAGATTGTCTTCTTCAGTAATTTTTGATGCAGTGCTGCCTCAGGTGAGGAGGGGAACACGTTATTTAAAAGGTTTGGTTTGTTTTGACTAGGTGCATTGTGAAAGCAAACTTGGACCGGCTGAATGTGAACAGAGTCTCCGATCGCATCAAGCCTAGCAGACTATCAGGTGCCAAGACGAGCTCCGCGCAACACTGGCCGCACTCTGGAGCCCTGACATTAAGGAAATTAAAGCAGAAATAAACTGCAGCAACGTAGTGTCCATGCGTGTTTCTGACCTGTGGACTGTGCGTTTGTCTGTCAGCGGCTTGGATCTGCTGTAGCCGTAGCAGTGTCTGGCTCTGGATAAGTGCCTGCTCCTCCTCCAGCTGCTGGGTGATCACCTTCAGACGCTCCGGGTGCAGCTGGGTGTCCAGAGAGCACACCTACAGGAACACACGTGGAACATGGGCATGGATTTAAGGGCTGGGATATACTTGCTGCTGACGACGCGTCCTCGTACGCATCATGACTGCCTAGCGTCCGCTTGGCGCGTTGACGCGAGGTAACGTGTCGCGTGACGCGAGCTGCGATATTGACTTGAACGCTAGAGGTGCTCATGCACGATTTTGCTCAATGGGCCCTGCATACCGTATGTGTGTGTACATCGGCCGCATAAACCGGCTCTAACGGCAATGAGACCTTTTCTCTGTTGTTTCAGTAAAAGTAAAATGATCAATCTTTCTTCCTTGTTTCCAAAGTCCATTTTTAACACGTTTTTAGTGGGAAAAGCCCGGAAATACAATGGACCGGCAGCTTGGCACTTTCAGAGTACAAGTGCTGTATACTCCCCCTAGCGGTGCCCTCCAGTATCGACCGTTTTGGCTGCGTTGTGCCTTCGTCTTTTACAGCAAGTATACACACAGACGTAGCAGAACGTTGGCGTTGCGTACACAGCAAGTATATCCCAACCCTAAGACGCACTACGGAACTTTTCTCATTGACACATCCCCCCAACGACGGCTAATTCGGCATCAGTCTTGCATCCGACCCGTACTGCGAGTTCTCTCCAGCCAGTAAAAGTCAGTCCTATGTTGACTCTTTACCTTATCTAACGCCCTCTTGTGAATCTTTGCTGAATATGCCAATGTGCGCGCTTAAAATGGCCAGCATGTTTTATTCCCGCGTGCTCGCTGAATCGCCGCGCGGCATCCCAGAAACAAAGCTCGTTAAGTGCGGTTTCTCGGCCTCAGGACGCTGCTGGGCAGCAACTGCTCCAGAAATGTACACAACAAATGTCCCTGTGCCATCACAAGAGTCAGGAACGCAGAGTTTTAAAGGTCAGAAGGTTACATAGTGCGACTTTACCTACATCAAGCAAAAGCTGCAGCCTCATTTTAAATCAAACATGCATTGGACCCTACTAAAAAAAACTTGGTGGAACAAACCACTTTAGTCTTTTTTAAACTTCTATTTGGGTGTAAATTTTTTAGCTTTATTCACCTTTTTTATTACAACCTCACAAAAAAATACATGCATTCGATGTTGCATTGCTTTATTACATCACAATACATTTAATAAAATATGAAGTTTAGCCAGACTCTATCGAGACTCTTTGGAAATACTGAACACCTGCTCCCCCCCTCGTGTTTACCGACCACTTTACCTGCTTCTTTCAGTTTCTGTTTGTCTTGAGCACCTGTTCGGTCTCAGTTTGAACCTGTTCAGGCAGATCCGGGATGTGAGCGAATCAGGAACGGACTGATTTACTGATAAATGTGTCAGCGCCACAAGATGTATTGTATCATTTATGTTTGCTCTCCAAATCTCATGAGATTCTATAATAACCTCAAGATGTGGACAGTAAAAGTCCACATTCACCAAATAAAGCACTTTTTCTTTTGAATTGAATTCAGTTTTCAAACCATGACATCACCTGCACGACTACAACAAATATTTTGATAACAATCAGGCCTCACCTGCTCCTCCAGCTGCACGCGAGCCGAGCGCTCCTTGTCCAGTTGCTGCCGCAGCTCTAACATCTCCCTCCTCAGCTCCTCGACCTTCTCTTCATCCAGCATGTCTGGAGACCCGATCCCTTCATCCTTCTCCTCCGCTCGCCTTCTCTTAGGTGATGAGCCACTAAATTCCTATCATGAAAAAAAAAAGGGGGACATAAACTTGAATGTAAAACAGTATTTAACAGAAAACCTAACCACACTGCTGTCTGCTTAAAACTGAACAAATGCCAGTGTGACAAGAAAACGAGGTCAGGTGACTAACAGGATGGTGTACATGTGTAACACGTGACTGATAGCAGATGTTGTACAATGGTGTCTTTGACAACACTCTGAAAACCATCCAATTATGATGTTAGGTGTAACGATGAATGTTCAGGATAGGCCTATTTGTGTGATCTGAAAAAGCTCGACTACGACAAGACTAAAAGCTCAGTGGCCCTCAAATGGCGTCTCGCGGTTCACATCCGGCACGCGAGCCTCAAATTTGTGGCCACCGAGCTGTCATCTTTCACTATAAGTTTACCATTTTCCGTCCCACAAACAGCTGAGAGATCAGAGCGCTCTTTCGCTGCTATAAGTCCCGGCTTATAACGTATTTCAACTGATATGTCTGGTTCTGCTGTTTCGTTTCTTGCTAGTGTGATTGGCTGTTCCCGCCGCCACTCATTCTGTTGAAACCGCAAGCGCTTTCAAATGAAAACTTTTCATTTTAAATCAAAACTTTAAATTTAGAATTTGAAGTGCGTGCCGCGGTTTCGCTCTGACCTCCTCCGCGGCACGTCAACTCACACCAGGAGGTTCATTTCCTGGTTTATAGGATCCATCTATGCGAGTTTTGTGCTACTACCATGGGTAAGTACTCCAGCCAAATGGTTTATTTTGTCCACAGGTGTAATTGTGTTTCTTGTTGTCCTTAATTACTATGTTGTAACTTGCGGTGACGTAATGTTTACATAAGTTTAGCGATTGCAAATCTGCACTTTTATTTTGAAATTTACCAGATGCTTTACACTCAAACTGTTTGATTTCCTGTCTGGACTTATATGAACTGCTGAGCTTGGCGAGTTGTGGAAGTGTGCTCCGTCAACAATAGACC
>JBBBVU010000004.1:25892291-25905199 GCA_037177055.1 Atherinosoma microstoma
CACACACACACACACACACACACACACACACACACACACACACACACACACACACAGAGCACAAGTAAACTCTCCCCGCCACTCCACCCCCCCCACCCTGACCTCAATCTAAAGAAGCATGAGCTCCCATCCCTAGTCACTGTCTGTCTCTTAACTGGATGTAAAATAAATAAATAAATAAAAGATTAATGAATAAAAATGTCAGGCCTGACACTGCAGTGAGGAAGCCATATCTCGAGGACCCATCCACACCAGAAGCCAGCCCCCCCCCTTCCCCCCCCAGAACCACAGAGGGCGTCACCACTGGACCCACCCAGACCAGGGCAGGCCGTAGTCTGCACCACAGCCATTGGGCTGCAGCGCAGAACATCCAGCCTCCCAGGCAGGGCCGATCACTGAGGCAACGAACCTGCTGATCGAGCAGGCAAAGCCACCGGTGTAGAGTACATAAAGATATGTTTTATGTATTCTGCAGTGGACATAAAGCTGAAAGCCACTATGAGGCACATTACTGATGTACTGGTGACAGAAAATAATTACAACCTTATCCAAAAATACTGCTTTGAAAATAATGTGGGCTTACACAAAATGATATTATTAGCAGCAGCAGTAGCTATTTTGGACAATTCAATGTAGGCTAAAGTTTCAAGGATTTTTTTTTTGTTTGAGTCGACACAACCTTGGAAAAATACCCAAATGCACACACAGAAGTCACTTGTTTACTATGTTGTCCATGCAGTATAGGAAACATCAACAGAACAAAGAGTGCACTTAGAAGTCTGCTCAACTAAAGTGAGTGAAAAGGAAAATGGGCAGTAACAGTTAGACGTCCCTCTTAATCGACTGTAATGATCTGTGTGTGTGTGTGTGTGTGTGATTTTGCATCTGAAACTGGGACACTCGTTTGCAGCATCCAGAAGGGCTGAGGTCCCTGTTGGCATGGCAACAATAAGAGCAGACCATGGGTGGTGGTCTAAGAAGGGGAGGTGGGGTTGGACTATCCTTTCTGCATGGAGAACATAAGCAGAGCACTTTGCGTTACTGTCTAATTGTCCAGTTAACGGGGAACAGGCAGCTGTAATCAGCTGTAAGCTGAAAGTGATGAGGCAGGTTGTCATTAAGGGCATCAGTGTGTCTGAATGACAGCACATGTGTATGTCTGTCACAGTTGGCTGTGTGCGAGTGTTAGTAAATAAAAGAGTGATGGATTGTGTGAGAGAGTCTCGCTGTTTGAGGATTTACTCCGATTTTCCATCAGGTCAGAATTAAAACACAGACTTCGACTAAGAAAGCTACCCCACCAGAGCAATTAAATGGACATGATATAAACAGAGAATAAAACTATCAATTTTTATCTTTACAAGCCACAAACAGTAGCCTATGGGTTATTTGAGTGTATCCTACATCAGCACAAGAATCCCCAATCAATAGGTTAAAGAAATCTGCATAAGAATGAAGAACAAAGTTAATTGTACACAAAGTGGTTGTGTTTATCTTTATCTAATTTTCTATTATGTAACAGCCTTAGTATCAGTAGGCTGCATTATTAACCACTGATTGCAAAATGGATAAAACTGATGACAGAGTAATAGGCTATGGAAGTTGGGTTATTAGTAAGAAACCTTACATCATCATCAATAACAGCAACACGGTTTCCATAGTTAAAAAACCGATGGCATCTTCACGGTTTCAAATCAAGCCGCATCACTTCCCAAAGCCCGCCAACATACTGATGGAGAGCAGCTGTGTAAAGTTACCCAGAAAAACCCAGAGGGAGACCGGAAGTATATACATATTTTAGATTACAGGTACGTAAAAAACCTTTCCAAATCACACTGTAACCCTTGAGCACCTGTATTAATTACAGCTGTACAGGTTATTTGAAATTAAGATTTTTAAAAGGAGCATTTCTAAATATTTAACTTTCATAAATGGATATTATTTTATTTTACTTTAGACCAGCTCTGCTGCACATAATTTCCCATCATACCTGCAGTTCCCAGAGTCTATGCCACATATACAAGTAAGACTTTGTCTATCCCCACAAATGTGAAAATATAGACGTGAAGATGAAATAGTATATTTGCATTGTTTGGGGAAAAAAAAAATCACTTTTATATTTTATTGAAAGAGCTCAATTATGCCCTGCATTCAATGTGGGCATTAATTTGGATGATCTTATGTAAGCTCTTCCAAAACTGAAGTGATTTCTTTTTGTCAAGATCTTGTATTGATAATAGAAGAGTCACACCACTGATTGAAGTCTTTTCCAAGCCATCCCAAAGATTCTCAATGAGGTTAGGGTCTGGACACAAATACAATCCATACGTAAAAACCATATTTAATGCTCCCTGACTCATTCATTTATAGTTTCAGCCTGAATAATCCCGATATGACAGAATTCAGAGTCAGTGTCATTATTTTTTTTAGGGTACATGTTGCTGCTGAAACTAGATTTGACTGAATACATGGTTAGTTAAATCAAGGTGTTGTCATTGAGGTAAATATTGCACACAAAAGTCATACAAACCAAAAAGAAATAAATATTTTGAAATGTCAAGATAGTAGACTACACAACCAACAGTGTGCTATTGTTGTAAAGTGTGACTACTGCAGCGGAGTTGTGCTCCGTCTCACTGTAATGTGGCAAAGAGCATTTTACTGGTGTGGTTGGATCCACAATAATCAAACTGGTTTTAGTAGTGTTATCCATCCCATGATAAAAATACTTTAATCCAAGTAAAAGATGGTCTCCCTTTTGAGGACAATGTCCCCACAACGTCCCCCAATGTTTTCAGACATGTCAGGGTTAATTTAAGTTCCCTTAGCAGCTCAAAGTAAATGCGCTGAAACTGTAAAAAATATGCTTAAAAACTTATTTCCTCTACATCATTGTTACCATTGAAAAGCCATTTGGTTACAAATTGACTGGGCAATGCAACTAAGCTATTAAAATCTTTAGTTTTTGACTTTTTAGGACATCATTTATCTGAGTTCTGGCCTGGTACATTTTCAGTTAGCTTGTAGCTTATGTTAGCTCCTGAGAAATGTGAGAATCATTTTGATCTGGAGTCCTCTGCTGGTTACATAGAGAGCCTGAGTTATGCGGCAAAAGTAAAACGCCATCAGATCCTTCAGGTAAACACAAACTGTGGTTTGATGGACCATGAAAAGAAAAAGAAAAAGAAATATTTGTGCTAATCATTTTTAAAGCTAATTTTGAAGTTGCAGACTTTAATGTTAGAGGGGACTCATAAAAAGACTTAAAGAATGTGCATCCTTCTTTTTTAGTTCTGTCTGTAACTCTGATTGGACAGGATGACTTTGCGCTTTGTTTCTGAGTTCAAGTTCTTCTCTTTGATTAAAAGATGCTTCACATTTAAAATATATAAACTGTAAACTTCCGCTTGTTAACAAAACTTAAAAAAAAGAAAAACAGAAAAAAAGACCAGAGAATTAAGAGTTATATACAGTTAAAGGAAATAAGTCAGAAAAATATCACAGAATATCACTTTTTAAGAAATTGAATAATTCGTTTTGACGCTGAAGAGCTTCTCTTGAACTTGACTTGATCGCTGCACTGATCTGATGTAGGCATGACTGTTTCTGTCCCTCTCCACAGCCCTCAATATACAAGGTGCCCACCACGAGGATCCTCCAGACCCTCAGATCATGCGACTGGATAACATGCTGTTAGCAGAGAGGGTCGCAGGTCTGGAGATGGGATGGAACTTCTACAGCAGTAATGGCTGCAACAGCTGCAGGGTTGCCTGTAGACAGAAATGCAGAATTTGATGACTACAGAGAAAGAAGCTTGCTCAGATCCAGCGGAAAATATTTCATGTAGATATTCTGAGTCTGAGGATTTGTTTCTGGGCATTAAAGGAAACATTTACTCAAAAACTTTATTTATTAAAAAGGAATTACATTTTTACTGCATACATTTAAAGTTTACTAATTGCATTTAAGTGTCAACATGATCAAGTAATCATGATTATTCTGCGGAAATGTGAGTGCATTAATTATATTCTTGTACTTTAATTTACATTTCACAAATTACTGAGGATTACCAGATTATCTAAAATGGACATAAACACAATAGAAGTGCATGCAGCAACCTAATATGCTATTCTCTAAAGTCATTTAGCAGATGCTTTTTTCCAAAGTGACTTATATCTGAGTACACCAGTAATGCCAACACTGGAGACAAGGAGGGTTAAGTGTCTTGTCCAAAGACACAATGGTTGACTGGGGGAGCAGGATTTGAACTGCCAACCTACCAATCACTGGACAATCTGCTCTACCACCTGAGCAACTTTCTTCTGTTATAAAACTTTTATTTGATCTTCTCTGTTAAAATTATGTCATTCTCCAAATGTCTTTTCATCAGGCAATATAGTGTGAGACCTATTCTTCCTCATCCAGACCACCGGTCCTCTGTCAGGCTCATCTGATGCTGTACTGATCCCCTCCCTTTTTCACATCTGCTCCTTGGACTGATAAAAACTATAGACTGGCTTCTATCCAAGTCACAAACCCTCCACAGGGCACAATCACCCCAAAAATATTATTTTTCCGTTTCCTTTTTTATATATTTCTCTCTGCATACTTTTTTTTGCACTTCATAATTTAACTCATCTGCTGACACGTTTCTAAGATGTAAACAATTAATGAAGGAAAAGTGTTGAAAGGATAAAGGTCTGCATGTGCTTTTGAACTACCAACCCAGATATGACTTTTTTATTTCAAGATTTATTTCAAAAATGAAAAAAGATACATGTTGTCCTTTGAGGATATTTAAACTTTGTACATGTCTTTTTTTCCCTTCAAAGTTTTTTTCCTTAGAAAAAGCAAACATGACACAACCCTTACATAACCAAAAATGAACACACATTGTCATTTATCACATACGTGTATGTTGTGTTGTTGCCTCACACATGAACTGCACAGTTTTTTGATAATCCTATTATTTTCATTTCCAGTAAATGTAAATAAACGGATAATTATGGTCCATATGTGTTTTTAAATAAACAAAACCAGAGGTCAAACACAAGAGAAACACTTTACTCAAACGTGCCCCCTAGTGTTGATTTGTGTTACTGCATCTTCAACTTTTTCCACCAGCCTCTTTCTGTAATCACTTGTTTTGTTTGCAGTTAATCTTTAGAGAGGAGTGTCAACAAATCAGGCGTGATAAACAGAGGAGCCGAACCTGTTCTGACTGAGTTATTTACATTAGAAGATTTTATGCAAATTTGGACTTTTTGGTTTTTAAAACAAATATGAACAAGACAGATTTATTCTCGGCTGGATTAAGATTTTTTTTTTTTTTACTTTGAACATACATTTTAATACCTTTTTGATGAAACACACATACAAATTCTAGCCATCTGTGATTAGGTCGTTAAATAATAAAGACTTAAGATGACGTGTTGGATCTTTTCGGGATCATCCAGTGAAGTGTGATTTTGAAAAGAGCCATTTCACTATCATTTAGAGGCCATTCCACGTACATTGTCTAAAACCTGATCATTCTTGAGCTCAGCAAAGCTTTGTGATTGCTAAATAATGAAACCATTGTGACTCAAACACATATTCTACAAATGTATCTAAAATATAGCAAAAACTGGACCAATACATGTAAATTTGTTTTATATGAAGACTCACTTTGTGTTGAGTCTTGAAAACCACACTTTAACAGACTCACTGATAAACAGACATGTTAAGTATTTGGCTGCAGAGAGGTCACTCTCTGGAAATTCTAAAGAGATTAACTAGTTTTCTTGTTGCCTGACATACCAACCACAAAGTCGGTTAACAGCAACTCAAATATCCCTGGATATCATTATGTAGAAATCAGACTATTATTTGCCCTAAGAGTCCAAAAATGAAAAAGTCTGTGCTCCATACGTGACTGGAAGTATCAGCTATATTTAAATTAGGGAAGAGGACAGTTGAATGGTTAAAGGTTGAAAATGATAAGAGGTGGACAGAGAGGGGTTGTGCACAGCAGAGAGAGCCAGACTCTTCTGCACTCATCATGGATTCATCTCCTGGGGTTCTCATCCTCTGCTTTCTGATATCTTCAGGTAATGTATCTGATTTCATTTAAACCACAAGATCACATTTGTTGCTTCACTGCTTGTTTTAACACAGAATCCACACAGCATCTCCCACACTTCAACAAGTTTCCCTGTTAGTTGTGAGACATAGCTGTGTTTGAAGGGGTCAGCTGACACAAAATAGTTCTCATTGCTCTAAAAATGAGATTACAAATGTTGAAGGAACCAGTGTTCTGAATATGGAAGATGATTTTCATTCTGCACTTTTTAAAAAATCTACACTCTAACATAAACCTAAGAAAAAAGACAATGACATTATTTGTTAAAAAGTTTTTTTTTTTTTTTTTTTTTTTTTTTAGCACAACGAACAAATAGTTTCTATCTCCTTTGGATATTTTCTGGAAACAAATCTCTGGGACTAATTCAAAATATGAGAAAATTAAATCTAATGTGATTTAGGCGAACTAATCACCATGCAGCAGTACGGTTCATTCTGTGTGTTTGCTATGGTTGTTTGCTTTGGGGTGGTGTTTGTTTATCCAGACATGTCTAAAAGTTCAAAAACGTCATGTGTCTGCTCTTGTATGTGCATTTGATGCCTCTACTTTTCTGCTTAGTGGCTGCTCAGGATCCTGTTGTCTCTGTGGAGCCCCGGACTGCTACTGTGCACCAAGGAGAATCTGTCAGCTTTAGATGCCAAGTGAAGAGCACCGTGCAACCAGTCCAACTGGAGTGGAGTAAAACCAATGTTCAAGCGTTGCCAGGTCAGAACTGATCAGTTTAAACATTTCATGAATCAGAGTCAAGACACAATTAAAAAAGTGCAAAGCCATGTCACAATGGAGACGCGGTGGGTGGAAAACTAAGTGCGCCCCATGATATTTTTCAACAAACGTGCGTTCAGTTTTGTTTCATCTGTCCAAAGGACATTGTTCCAGAAATCTTGTGGTTTGTTAAGATGGATCTTTGCAAACTGAAGTCCTGAAGGCTTCTTCTGGAAATCCTTCCAAACAAGCCACACTCATTCAGTCTTTTTCTAATTGTACTTTCATAAACTTTAACATTTAACCTGCTAATTGAGGCCTGAAGAGTTTGAGATGCTGCTCTTGGGTTTCTTCACAATTTTTTTAAACATCGGGCAGAGCATGACTCAGCTGGTAGAGTGGGTATCTCCCAACCGGAAGGTCAGTGATTCCATCCGCTGTGCGCCCACGTGTCAAAGTGTCCTTATGTAAGACACTGAACCCTACACTGCCACTGACATGCTGTTCATGTATGAATGTGGTGAAAAAGATGTTGCATACTTTATAGAGTGCAAGAATATAACTGTGTTTATGGGCGACTGGCAAACACATAAAGTTCTTTATTGAACAAGGTTAAATGAGGTGCTTTATAAGAGTGGAACAATTACTATTGTATGGTAACTTGGGTTAAACTTGCAGGGATGTCCAGTTCTGCGAAAATGTGATGCTCTTTTGAATGTTTTACATTTGGGAATAATTCTTCTCACTGTAGAGTGATGAAATTATTTGGAAATGACCCTTCCCAGATTGATATCATTGCTAATGTCTGATGAAGCTGATATCTTCCCCCCTTGTGTTAGCACACACCTGAATGCTTCAGACCAGCAAATTGATATCACGTCTGCTTTTGTAGGTGCCGTTGATCAATTAATCGAGAGCATTTGATTTGCAGCATCCTACTGCAGATACTTGACCTTTTAAATTGTATGTATGGCTGCTAAAATATTAAGATATTTTAAGATTTTGAGGACCAGAGGATATTTTTCTATTGGAAGCTGTGTATTAACATGACTGTACCTATATTTACAAGGTTTAACTGATCCTTTTTCCTCCTCGCCATCTAGACAATGTAAAGATCGGTCCTGATGGCTCTGTGTTGACAGTTGCTAACGCTCGACCAGGAAACCAGGGCCAATACCACTGTGTGGCTGTCAGCTCTGCCGGCCGCAACTCTGCCAAAGCCGTGCTGAACGTCAAACGTGAGCTTTGTCTTGCACTTAAAAAAGTCTGCTTCCGTTTCATGTTTTGTACCAGTGATTGTGGCTGATTTTATGTGTATTTCAACTGCGCTATGCATCTAGTAGATGTTAAAAGTAATATCGATGGGTTTGTAATCTGATATTGTATCTTTTGTTATTTTAAAATGTTTCCTTGAGGGTCAGCAGCCAGTGTTTCAGTGTCTGTGATGAAGTCAGGGAATATCCCATGATTTACAATAGATATTTTTGGCCATAACAGCTTAATTTATTCAGATAAATTAAACAAAGCTGATAAAAAAAAAGCTGTCATCTGATGAGACCAGGTACATAATTTGAATATCTATTGTGAAAGGAAGGTTTTTATGTACCCGTTTCTTCCTTTCAGATGCTCCTAAATTACGACTGACGCCAGCAGGGCCCCTGCTGGTCAGAGTGGGTGAGCCTGTGTCAGTTGAATGTCGTTTCTCAGGCAGGCCACGTCCCACAGTGAACTGGAAACGCCAAGGATCCACCCTGAAGCTGGTCTCCACGGAGACAAATGATGTCAGCACTATAAAGGTGAAATATTAAACTTATGCTTGAAACAGTTTCCATATTTAGGATAAATAATGGAGCATGATGTGTGATTTTTTGTTGGTTTTTTGTTGTTTTTACAGTGGTCTGCAATACATCCAGAAGAGTCAGGAGTGTATATTTGCATGGCTGAGAACAATGAGGGGGTGTCAGAAGTCAAAATTGAAATCATTGTCGAGGGGCCGCCTGGATCGCCTGTGGCTTCAGTGAACTTTGAAGAAGTAACGGCGGTGGAGGGGCAAACACTCACTATGGAGTGTCAGGCCAGAGGTAAGGTGCCAATATGGCCGTGTTATAAATGTGTCTTCGTTCTTCTCCCATTTCTTAAATCTATGTCCTTCTAGGTTCCCCTCCTCCTGACATCGCATGGTCCAAGCTACGTGCACCATTGCCATGGAAACACACGGTAGTCAATGGAGTTCTGACTCTGACTAATGTGGGACGCCAAGACTCAGGACAATACATCTGTAATGCAACCAACATACATGGCTACAGTGAGGCGTACACGCAGATGGAAGTTGACAGTGAGTGGACGATAGATATCAAAGACACCCAGATTCTCAGGTCTCTCCTCATGTTTATGGATTAACGGTGTTTTCCTTCATGCAGGCCCTCCATATGCCACCTGCCTGCCCGACCAGGTGAGGCTCCAGCCTGGAGACGCCCTGCAGGTGCAATGCCTCTCTCACGGCTCTCATCCCATCCACTTTTCCTGGACTCGGGTGGGCAGGGCTGGTTTACCTGCTGGAGCAGAGACCACAAAGGATGGAAAGCTGCTGATAGCTCACGTTAGACAGAGTGACAGCGGAACATACAAGTGTGTGGCCACCAACCACGTTGGCTCCAGTGAGGCTCTGGTGAAGGTCATAATAAAAGGTGAGCCGCTGTTCAGGGCTGGGGATTTGAACCACATCAGAATGGTTTTGCTTGTTTTCCTGTCTAATCTTGTCTGTTTTTCATCTTTACAGTTTGAAACAACCTCTTCACACAGCGTCTGGCTGATAAAAATAATTTATGCAGTGAAATCATATTTAATAAATTTGTATATTTTAATGTGTCATGCTTTGGTTTTACAGGTTAATCAAGTACTTTCCAGGAAATTGATATTGTTCCTTTTGTTGATGTGAATCCTTTTGACAGTGTGCATGTGAGGGTTTTTCTTCACATGGATCACAACATGTTCTCTTTCACACATGTAATCTGCTACATCATTGTTCAAAGTTTTAATAACGCTTCTGATGTTATGATTACAGTATAAGAAAATTTAACTGAAGACTAACTGAAAATATGCCTTAGTGTATAATGAAAATGGCTATTAAGTTTTCCTAAAGTGTGCTTAATGAAGGGGCCGCGTAAGTAAACAGTCAAATTAAATAACAAAAGTGAATCTTAGATGTGATCTTGGTTATAACATGTATTTTACTATGTCACCCTGATTCTTATTGAATCTTTAAGTCACATATATAAACAGAAAAGACAATAAAATCACAAATTTTGGCAATGCAGCTCAAAAGCTGAAGAACTTCAAATTGTGCCCCCTTTTAGACAGTCCCAGCACAAACATCTCAACATCAAAACTCATCTCTGAACCCCTCAGGAAAGATCCCTTTGTTACATTACAGTGAATGACAGCTGTTCTGAAATAAAACGTATTCAGAGCAACTGTGAATGATCCTCTTGTTCTTTGAAGTTTTCATTTCACTCAAACTAGTTAGCTACCTCTCTTCAAAAGGCTGAGCTCATCACCACATTTTGCATTTAGAAACACTTAATGCATGTGTTTTCCATATAAGCACCGGTTTTGGATGTGTAACTTTCTGTAATAGCAGCATAATTTCTTTAATGTCAGTGCTTTCACCTCTCCATCTATTCAGGCATTTATATTGGGAGCTAGAATAAAGAAATATCACTAATGTTTTGGACAGGGCTGGCATTTGACTCAACTGATAGAGGACCTATTAACTCATATGCTACCCTTTCCTATCTCTCCAAATGTATAACGATGGTCCCCAGAGCCAAAAAAAGTCTTAAAAAACATGACTGAGATGGATTTACTTTTAAAGTATTTATCATACATTGTTCCCTCTGATTACTTGCTTCTTATACTGATTTTAAATCTGAGGATAACTCCAAAATAAATTCTTCAACCACATGGTGGCGATATCTTCCTTTAGGACACCCACACACACACCCAGATTGCTCTCAGGCCAATGAAATGATCTTAGCTGTCACCCTGTTAATAAATGGAGCGACAGATGCACTCCACTTTTTCTTTCCAGATGACTTCACATCTTCAAAAGTTTATAAATGACAAAAACCTTTGACCAAATACTGCAACTCACTGTGTAAATATGAACTATAACCCTCCCCTGGATAAAGTACTTCTTGACCAAACAAATGTGTTGCAACATATGTTCATTGGCGACTGAGCTCTTATGCAACATTAAAGCAGCTCTGCCTATTTAAGGTGGCAGTTCGACATTAAGGGTTTGTGGTTACAGTAGAAAGTGGGACGGAGAGCTGCCATTTCCAAAACTGCTGCCAGAACGAAGCCTGTAGCCTATCTGTTGGGCGTGACTGTGGCCTCCCTCGTAAAGCCTCCATGGAGAAAAAGGTTTTTACCCTTTCCACTAGTCCTTTCTGCATCTTTACAAGCACTTCAAAGCTCGGGAGGAAACATCTGCCCTCTGTCACCTCAATCCACCCCCTCACTTCACAGACAGCATGAGGGAGGGAGGAGAGCTGATTTTAGAGAGGAAAGGACAAGAGGGATAGTCAGATTAATCATTAATTCAAAATGATAAAAAGCCTTTGAATTGGAAAAAAATTGGATGAATGCATCAGCAATGAAGAGGAAACACTAATTCATTAAATCTGTTTCCTCTCTTTCTGTACTTGGTTTTGTATACATATTAACTAGACTTGGACTTATGGTCTCTGCAGGAGCTTCATATAAACAGAGAAACTCCAGATGATGTTCCACAGAAGTGATATTCACACACACTCATACAAATCACTTGTCACAACTTCAGAAAGATTGCAGATGTAGCTACTTAAAATGGCTGGCTGCTTTATGCACAAGCCATCCATTTTCCAGACTAATCTCTGCAAAGTCTTTGACTAAAACTGGCTGAAAATGGCCTGGCTTTTGATTAGGGCAGGCATTTATAAGTGGAAGTATCTGAACATTATGGCCCTGATTTATCAAAGGTTTGCGCCTCTTAAAACAGGCGCAAAGTTGATAACGGGCGCAAAAACATGCTGCAGCTGATTTATCAAACCTGTCGCAAAAATGTGCCCACAAAACGATTACAATAGTGCTGCAATGCATTTTGCGCTTTTGCCTTGAATGAATATGGAATCTCCAATCCACTTTACTTATAAAGCACATTTAAAAAAGAACATGTCTCCATGTGCTGCACAATAAAATCAGCAATATCAATAAAAACAATACAATAAAAATGTAAATAAAATAAAATAAAGTTAAAAGAAATTAAAAGAAATAAAAGTAAAGCAATAAAAAGAAATAAAGAAATAAAAAAAATACAAATAAAAATTACAAATACAAATAAAAGACACAGGCAACTCACGCAGCATTAAAAGCCAGCGAATAAAAGTGGCCCTTCAGATGAGACTTAAAGCTCTCCACTGTGGGGGCAGTTCGGACATCGAGTGTTCCAGAGTCTTGGGCCAACAACTTAGAAGGCCCTGTTCCCTCTAGTTTCAAGTCTCGTCTTTGGCACCACGAGCTGGGACTGGCCCCCGGACCTCAGAGCGTGTGCAGTAGTGTCAATTTGGAGGCAGTCGGTGATGTACTTGGGGGCCAGTCCATTTAAAGCTTTAAATACAAATAATAAGATCTTAAAATCAATTCTAAAACGCACAGGCAGCCAGTGCAGAGAAGCTAGAATAGGGGTTATGTGTTTGCGTTTTCTGGCCCCTGTTAAAAGCCGTGCCGCGGAGTTCTGGACTAACTGCAGACTAGAGAGCGCGCTATTGCTGATACCTGAATAAAGAGCGTTGCAGTAGTCCAGACGATAAAGAAATAAAAGCGTGCACCACTTGTTCAAAGAGATTAAAAGATAAAAAAGATTTCCCTTTTGATAAAAGACGAAGGTGGTAAAAACTAGATTTTAAAACGGCATTGACCTGTTTGTCCAGCTTAAAATCGCCAAGGCTGGGGACTTTGGGACTTACATAGTTTTGGAGGGGTCCCAAGTCAAAGAAGGAATTTCCAAACAACATAATTTCAGTCTTTCCCTCATTCAGTT
>JBBBVU010000004.1:25917204-25929971 GCA_037177055.1 Atherinosoma microstoma
AAGCCAATTCATAACAAATAGCCTAGCTAAGGAAACCAACAGACTGCATCGAATCTAGTCTTCGATCCAATCCCCCACTATCCAATCCAATACTTCACTGTTAAAATCTATTCTTCACTTTTGCTATGGTTAACTTCACTAAGGACAGAAGCCCATTATAAATAACTTGGCTAAAAAGATTATAAGCCTATGTCGAGTGAGCAGGGTTGAAAAAGAAAATAAAGAACGAAAATTAAGTTAGATTAGTGGATATGTTGTCCATTGTAATTTTCTCGTCAAGGACCACGACTTCAGCTAAGACGGTAAGCTAGAGATCAGTTGTAGGTCACCCAGAGGCTACAGGTTCCGGGGCATACAGGTCAGACAACTGTTGTGCCAGGGAAATTAAGGGAGTTGCAGTAGCGTACCTGGGCCAGTTTAACCCATCTGTAATCTCTTGGTGAGTTCTGTTGTTTAAATAGGCTACTGCACTTTCAAAACCAGACTCAAAATGTGTAGTTGAGGTTGCCCTATTTTAACTCAAATCAAATCAAATCAAATTTTATTTATTAAGCACCTTTCAGGCCTGGGCAACTCAAAGTGCTTTACATATTAAAAACAATTTATGCATAAAAGAGAATTAAAACAGCCTTCACACACAAATATAGCAACAATATTAACACAAACATAATTTCTTTCATACACAATCACACACACTCAATCATACACACACGAAGATAAGAAAAAGTTAACTCCCCCCACCCGCCCCCACCCCAGTCTTCATAAACATAAACTGTAATCCCTAGTTACTGTCTCTCTTAATTCAAAAAAGGTAAAAGTAAATATATACATTGATTAGTAACATAAACATCTGGCTTGATGCTGCTGTGAGGAAAGGATATTTTGGGGTTCCATCCACACTGGGAGCCAGCCCACCCAGGACCACAGAGGGCGCCACCACAGGACCACCCAGACCATGGCAGGCCAGGGTCCCACCACAGCTATATGGCTGCAGCACGGGACCCTCAGTCACCCAGGCAAGAGCAGTCACCACGGCAACGACCTTGCCAACCGAGCAGGCAAAGCCCCCGGTGTGGAGGATCCTCTGAGGAAACCACTAGAGTAAAAAAACAAAACAGACAACAGATAAGGCAACACAAATTTAGATTACAGAAAATTAACCAAGGCCAAGTTTCATTTAAAATTCTCCAAAAGCGTCTGTTTAAATTTTCACAAATAGAATAAAGCTTTCACAAATTAGAGACTGTGTTTTTATGAATCTACAACACTTAGACTCTTCATATCTTGTCTTAAATGTTCTTCACAGAATGTAGATTCATAAAAACACTGTTTCTGATTTGTGAAATCTTTATTCTATTTGTGAATATGCAAATTAACCACATTTTTATCACTATTTTGGCATCTAGACCGCATAAGAAGTGGTCCTGTTGTAAAATTACAATATTTAAACTCTTCAAATCTTGTCTCAAATGTTCTACACAGAATGTGGTTTACAACAGGACCAGGTCTAATGCCATCTAGGGCTCCAATATTCAGTGGGATCGCCCTTTACGCATATGGCTATCTTGGAAGCTAACTTCAGCCTCGTCAGAGACGGAAAGTGTTGTGGCAAGTACAGTGGCAAAAAACTGGTCAAACTAAAACAAAGGTGCCACAATTGCACAATTGTAGTGCTGCATGTGCAAAGATGTCGCAACAAAAAGTTAACTGTCAACTATTCACACTTAAGCAAACTATGCAGGATAGTCCACACATTGCACTGAAAATTAATCAATACTCTGCGTGTATTCTGTCCTGTAAGGGCATAAATGAAAAGTATCTTGTATTGTTTTGTCTTTTTGTTTTATTCATTGATCACATCAAACTTTGGTTTTCATTTTCAAAGTCATATCATGTTGAACCATTTTCTGTGAAGTTCCTTGTGTTCTCAAAAACAAGAACAGAAATAGAAATTGTGAAAGAAACTGTACAGAGTTGGATATTTCCAGCAGAAGTTGTTACAGATCTGAGGAAACTCTTAAAAAAAGGTAACCTCAGCAGATTAATATTTACAGTATATTTCATTGTGCCTGCTACATGTGGAAATAAGCAACTGTTTGCAGTCAATTTGGCAATACCATCTTCATATCCTGACATGTATGCCCAAGTTACATCACATCACCTGTTATATTGTCACAGAATAATGAGCGATGACAGGACTTGACACTGACTACAAACACTGACTGTGGCCTCTTGGAAACCTAGTCTGATGGTATAAAGGAAGACCTGTTGATACTTGCTTTGAGGCTTGCATAGTTTTCTTGGGGTTTGTCTAGTGACACCTACGAGTGGAATCCAACAAAAGCAGTTTTGAGTACTAAGATATCTGTGTTTGAGTCTGTCTGTAGACAAACTTTATCAACACAACTGTTCACTAACATTCTTCACTGGATTGCACAAAGACTATGATAAAGGTAGGTGGAGCGGTGGCCCATGTGCAAAAGAAAAGGGCACCGATGTCTGTGCTATGAGCTTGTAAACTAACCTATGTTTCAAAATTTGTACCTTTTAGCGCATGCATAGATAGTTTGAACAATATGCCTCAAATATAATGACTGAAGCACCTTTGGAATTCTTGGATAAAGCTGAGTTCAAAGTCCTTGTGACTCCATTTCACATATTGGATTTCTTTTTATACCATATTGGATTTTCAAAGCCACCACCAAAATCAGAGGATCCCAGCCTGACAAAAGTCATCAGATGGAATTTTGACTTTCAAAAACTTTACCTGTCAGCTAACTCAAAACAGCTGTGAAGCTGCTAGAGAGGAAAAGATGTATTCTCAGTATAAGTATTCAAAACAAACTTGGTACATGGATTGAGGATTTCACTTTGTGGATGTAAACTATTGGTCACTGTGATGGTGACTGGACCTTGTTTATGGAAGTCATTGTGGTTTGCTCTTTGATCTTTCAGCCACTGCACATCTTCATGTGATGCGTCTTTCTCCATGCTTTTCCAGTATTGTTGAGTGTCAAATGCCAATACCATGCCACTAGGAGAACACCTGAGCAGATCCAGTTTATTCATCTTCCTATTTCTCTTGTGGATCTCCTCATTTGCCTGGCCAAGTCTTTGAGTCTTTGTTGGCATTTCCAAAGCCTGAGGTATGGGAATCTGACTGTATCTTTTGGGTAACCCTTTACTGGTTGCACCTTTCTGGAGTTTTGACAACTGGTTTACTTCTCTCTGTGTTGCCTTGAACTTGGACTCCAACCTCTCCTCCGTGGATGGTACTACCCCTGGCTGCCCTCAACATTACCGTTGGTATAGCGGTAGTGTATCTATTAACATGATATTGCTCTGATCTTTGTGTACTCAATAGTTACTACCACAGGTACTGCTGTGTACTGGTGGGCAGACACAAGACTGGCCTTCATTTTGATCTAAAATTGCACACTTTGGAGGTTTTACGCCTGCATGATTCACATTTGGTACATTTTCAAGTTGATAAAATCTGTCTGCAGATATGAAGACAGACACAACACCCACAAATGTTTCCAGAGCCATCTTAGCAGTAGCTGCTGCTAGATCTCCACTTTTTGATATGATGACACAGGCACGCAAGATTAAGATGATTGCAGTCATGCTAACCACAAAACAAAACACTTCTTTACACTAAGATCTCTTCATAGATTAGACGTCTCCAAAAGTCTGAGTAATTGAAATAAGCTCTTGTGTTTGCAAAAGAGGAACAGTTCATAGAACGGAAAGTTTTGTCTATGTTTAATTTGCAACATAAAGAGAAACAGAGAACTGCAACACATAATTTACGAAGAAATATGAAACAGAAAAGACACATAGTAGAGGCAGCGTGTTCTACTTGCAGGTGAATGGAGTCTGTGAGCTGAGCACAAAGTTAATCCCTGAATATTTTCACGGTCTTGTTTCCATCCACAGATACTTCATCATATAATCAGACTCAGTCACAGTGTTTCTCACACACTCACTCTGTCAAGCCCTGTCTGGTTTGCTTGCCATTAATGTGCGACTCCAGCCTCATCATGGAATAACAGGAGGCTCATTGTTGTCGAAGAAGGGAAAGACAGCGGAAGGATCTGGGAATGTTAAACACCATGTGGATGGTTTTCTGTTTTCTGTTATTTAACTGACTCCCTATCATAGGTAATGGCCGTGCCTCTGTTTTGATGCGTAACTTATTTCCAGCATGCTGAGGGTGTGTCATTGCTGGAGTTAAACATATAGACAAAATTACATATACATTATATATCGTCTTAAAAGGCTCATCCGAGTGTGCACATATGCCAGCATTTGACAAACTAACGGCGAGAGAATTATAAATGGAAGTGGAAATAAAGTAAAATGAGTAAGCTAAAATTAAATGAGGGGAAGAAAAAAGCCCAAAACACAAGAGAAGTTGCCAGCGAGATGATGGTTGTTTAAAGAAAATACAGTAGCAGCAAGTAAACAGAAACTTGGTGCTGAATAAAGCATTTTTCCCAGTGACATAAAATGAGGTCTATATTACGCAGACCAATAATTGCTTTATGCTGCCAACTGGAAACTTTGAGGGGATCACGATGGGCAACCTGTTATTACTCCCATGCTGAATCAGGAGCCTGCATTGGTTTTAAATGGAGGAGGTGCCCTCAAATGATCAGTTTTGGATGTGTAAGGGTGTTCTGAGCCGATAACATTAATAACAGTAATAGAGCGTGTTGCTATGACAACATAGAAAAACATTTATAAATGTTTGCAATAGCCTATATATGTGTATTTTAACAGCAAAGAATGATGTTTTGTGAACACTAACCAAGTACTAGGTTAGGTAAGGCTGCAGAGGTAGAACAGATGAGGTCAGAACAATAACAAGAATAAACAAATGATAATTAATAATTCTTCCCTGTTCAGAGCTATGAGGCAAGGTTGGAGTTTATCATGGCTGTAATGATAAATCCAACCTTGCCGACCACCCCTACCATTGAGGAAGGGTGAACATTAGACATATATGTCCAGTCCATCACATGGTGGGGAATTAAAATAACAAGCAAAATACAGGAGTAATAAACAGAAGTATCAAGCTTGGACTTGAACATTGACTTCTTACATGACTTGTTTATAACCTAGCAGCAATACAGATATTGTTTACAAGTGAAACATCTGGTGGATCAGTACTGTTGTAGGATAAAGGGGGGTTATGAAGCTGTTCATTAAAAATTGACACATTAGGCTCTTTATAAATCATCATTATATGATTATTTACCGGTAATTATAAAGCCTTTACATCTTGCTCATACACAAGAGGTTAACATAGCTATATGTAAAGTTCTTCCTTTAGTTCTGTGTAAAAGATTTTTTAGAAATATCATGGGTGCTTAAATGGTTGTCTAGAATCAGTAGATAGTTAGAAAGATAAAGAGCATGCAACCAAAATCTTGCTTTGGACAAATTTTCAAACACAAACTATGAGGATGACCTGAAAAGAGGGATGGGACCAGTGACTGTAGAAGTATGGGTCATTGTTGGTCACATGGATATTTGTGATCTGAAATGTAAATTGTTGCAGTTAGAGTTATAACCAACTCTAAATACAAGTAAAGTTGTGCTGTGACAAAAAGCATTAACATAGATACACCATACTGTAAGTCTATATGAAAAATTTACATTTAGACTCTTAACCCATATTTAGACACCTGTTTTTGACGTTATTTGTTTTTAAAGTAAATCATTGAAGGTCATTGAGGCTTACAACGTAGTACAAAATACAGTTCTGGTTTGAGTGGGTGAGATATCTATCATTATAAGCAAGATCATGGGAATTCCAAGTGAGTTATCTGATACATCATTTAGCATGGGTGTCCATGGTCGGTCGGTCCTCAAGGGCTGCTGTCCTGCAGGTCTTGGATTCTTTCTGCTGCGGACCACCTGAATCAGATTGATGGGTCAACATGCTAAGGCAGAACTTGACAATAAGCTGTTGAGGAGAGTCATTTAATTTGTATCAGGTGGACTCTCGAGGACCAGAGCTAGACACCCTTGTCTTACTCAGATCTAACCCTTTCACGAGAATTCATCAATCCTTTGTGTGCAAACCATTTACTGATATCATTCGCTTCTGTGCAAATCTTAGTGCACAATCTACTGCTTCCTTAATCTTGATTGGAGAATAATTTTTTTGCAGGTAGATTGGAGCAACTTTATCAAACTAATGCAATCTAACACAACACTTCTTGAAGTGTATGCTCTTCAGCTTTGGAGATATTTAAAGATTTTCTTAGTGTAATTTAATAAGTTCAACTACAGGCAGAAAATGGTGTTCAGAGGACTGCTTGTCTAGAATATTTGTGAATAATGAAGGTATACACAACACCTGTGTGGAGTTTCAGGATTAGGGTTTATGTATTCATTTATTTAGTTTATATTTGAGGTTTAAGTAATTGATCTTTGTGTCTTTCTTCGCAGGGACTGTGTGTGTAATGTGGAAATCTATCTCCGGAGAGTGTGGACCCGGACAAACAAAAATTGATGACCAATGCCGGGGTAAATCTTCAATGAGCCCCTCCACACTCTGGTTTCTGTCCACTTATGCTCAAAAGAAGAACTCTCTGACACAAAATGGTGTCATCATTAAATACCATTTGTGGAGATTAACTGGGAAAATAGTATTGTTAATAATGTTCTTTTTTGTTGTTGCTGCTTCTCGCTTTTCTATTTTTGATATTAAGCATAACCCAGAACCAGTTATAATATCTGACCATAAAAGCATTTTAATTTCTTAAATCTGGACCACTGCTGGCATGCAGCTACAAAAATACCCAGAGAAGTGCCCAAAGGTGGATAATGGAGCTTTAGTGAAAATAAATATAGAGTTGCATTGTGTGTTGATCTCTATTATTTATGTATTTGCGAAAACTACAGATCATGATGAGTGTGAAGAAGACCCAGATATATGTGGAAAAAACTCAACATGCTTCAATACGAATGGCAGCTACTACTGTCAATGCCTCAATGGGTACAAGCATAGTCTTGGAAACAAGAACTTCACAGCAGTGGAAGGACAGTGCATGGGTAAGTGTGCATGTGTGTGTGTGAGGCCATTGATATGTGTCTCCAGAGTTCCTCTAAATTGTTTTCTTGTTTCTCTGTCAGAGCTCAATGAATGCACTGAATATGACAACATCTGTGGTCATTTGGCTACTTGCAAAAATCAGATCGGGACCTACAGCTGTATCTGCAAGTTTGGGTATATCAATGTCAAAAACGGCAGTAGCTCTGGATACTGCAAAGGTAAGTGGTGGTTTTTAATTGTATGTGTGTGCCTGTTCTTTTTTTTTAACTTAATGTTTCATGATGCTGTCCTGGAGAAATTAACTCAGACTGCACCTAACAGGTAAAAAGTGGGTGACATAATGGTCCTTTATGTCACATTTTGTCAATGTATGCAACAAAGAAAAGCACAAAAAAAAACTTGGCTCATAGTTGCAGTCAGAGAGTTCACTGTTTCACTTCTCACTGCTGTTATCACCTGATAAACATCTGGTACTCTCTGCCACATGCCGCCTGCATTCAGTTTTCATTGATTTTCTTGTCAGTAGTAAGCATTCATGGCATGTATAAACACTTTGAGCTAAAGATGTACTCATACATAACATCATGCGGTTTATTCACCCGAGATCTTTGAGATAAATGCTGAAACGTAGGATAACAATAACACATGCAGAGCAGATTTATAAAAAAGGAACTGGCCCAGTCATTTCTGTATAACAGACAAAACAGACCAAGTAAGGCTACTGCAGCAAAACCCCCTCAGGGTTGTTGCCAATAGTTTTTAAAAAAAGAAATGGGGGCATGGGCTGTGGTGATGATTAAATTTGTACAAATACCTGGTGCATAATGGGAGCAACTGCTCTGACTGCATTAAAATAAATCATAACCACATGTCACCTGACAATTTAACTACAGCATACTCTGACTAAACCAACAAAGCCATTTCCAGCTAGTTGTAACTCGTAGATCTTCACTATCTTTAAATATCAAGCCAACATCTCATAACTGCACATGCCAGGAAAGTTCAGAACTGATTTTTATTGATATATTCACCATCAAACAAGACTCACAACCACAAATGATTCTGATGATGAGCTCGAGCAATATCTTCTCTGTTCAGAGTTCTATTCGACTTGTCTTATCAAAGTGGTTGCTCTTGGGGAATGTCAGTCATCACTTATCCCTCCGGCTCTGTCCTTACACAGATGTGGATGAATGCAAGGAAGCTGAAATCAAAAACGAACACGTCTGTGGAGAGAAAGGCACTTGTAAGAACACTAATGGGAGTTATTGGTGCAAGTGTGCAACAGGATACACCAATTACGGTGTTGAAAGGACCCAATGCTCAAGTAAGTTCTTTAGTAATCATTTGAAATGTTCTTTTCCTGTCAAATGTGCGTCATTGCTTTTTATTCCAATTCTTTTGTTGCAAATCCTTCTGAAAATGTCATCTCACTGTAGTAGATTGCTGTCAGCACAGTTACTCAGAGCTGTATTTCATAGCAGGGCAGAGAAACACATCTAATCTGTTTGTGTGCTAGACTATATCTCATGGAGTTTTATTGTCTGTTATCTATTGGACGTCTGTTCCCTTTTTGCTGTGCACACTCACCACTACCTTTACCCTAGTTTCTGTCCTGACTAAACGAATTCCAATGGTCTGTGGTGTCTCACATGATAATGCAGATCAATTGCTATTCAGTGCTTCATTTTTATTGATTCTGTCACATTTCGCTGCTTTAAGTGAACGTTGCAGTCGAGTATAAGAGTCAACTGGTGTGATGTTAATATAAATGTTTTTTTTTTTATCTAGAGCTCAGCTGTGAAAGATTCAGTGCTGACAAGAAGCCTATACAAGTAAGTGGGGGCTGATTGCAGAAATCACAATTACCAGCTTCTTAATTAACAGAAAACATAAGGAGTTAGACTAATATTAACCCAAATAATCAAGATTCAACATCTTATATGAACATTTCTTCTAATTATTTAAATTTAATTTACTTCACCCATCCTATAGCCATTTAGTATGCTTGAACTTTAGTCTATAGGAAGTTGAATAGTCTCTTTATTCTTTCTGTCTGTGACTCCCAGTTGCTCGGAGGCTTGGCAGACATATTGTCCATGATGAGAAACAGCTGTTTGACTCTGTCCAACCCCACCACGTCTGGCGAAAAGAAGGCTGACGGAGAAGCGTTGCTAGAGGTTCGAAATTGATACAAAACACAAACATTCTGTCACCACATGCAAATCATGTGTCAGCCCAACCAGAAGTTTCCACCACAAAATGTTGATGTTTTTTTTTCTTGCAGTGGAATCTATATGCAAAGAGAAACTTCAGATATCCAAGTCAAAAGGGAAACATTTATCAAGCTGAATATTCGACTTAACCATAACTTTGAGCTCACAATTGCTCAACACTTTTAAACTTTAGAGACTTAGGAGTATAAAACAGAAGCTTCAGACTTTACTTTATTCATGCAGCATAGGGTGTGTATTTTTGAAAATGTACTAAATTCATTTGGGCTAGTTGTGTAGACACTACCAAGAAAATAAATGTTAGCTGGACATATTCTACACTTTTTGAGCAGAAGATCCTTAAAATAACAACGAAAAAGAAAGAAAATTCGCTCTTTTTACAAAATGTTTTGATCCATTTTGGATGTACAGCACCAGCCAAAAATGTTGACGCACCTTCTGATTAAATCTAATGAGAAAGTGTGTCCAAACTTTTTTACTGGTACTGTATGTATAAGAGAAAAACCAGAAGAGCTGAGTGAAAACCTCTTTGACCCCATAAATTAAATAATTTAATCAAAAGGGTCAAATCTAACCAAGCCTATGGAAAAGTGTCTGGAACTGGAGTTCTCCATAAAGATTCATCCTCCACCTGCAAAATAAATAGATTCGATAAAATAATTAAAACAACTGAAATTACAGCATTTTTAAGAACTGCTTGCATTGAAATTTACTAGTATTTCTATGTGCATCTTGGACAGAAACTTCTCACAGCGACCGATTCGATCTTGTCCCCCGGACCTGTGGACAGCAGTGAAGGTGTGAGTGGGCTGCTTGGTGCTGTGGAGAACTCTATTTTACTGATTGGTCCTCAGCTCACCAGCAACAGCACCAAGATAGAAACCAACGCGACAGGTAACAAGTTTGAATCCAGAATCTCAACTCAGTTTTGCACATCTGAAAAAGGTAATAAGCTTATTAACTCTTAGGGGACTTAGATATTTGCTAATATGATATTTTTTTTATGTTTGCCTGAATAGATGCACAGATTGCTGTTCAAAGAGGAAAGACCCAACCAATTGGAGCAATCCATTTGACCAATGACCATGCAAGTCTCAGCACTGACTGGACGACAGCAGCTGGGACGGGAGCTTATCCAGGTAAACTCCTCTACTTTTATGAATAAGTAACGCTTTACATCAACAGCACAATATGACAGAGTGTCTTTTAAAGGTTTTGCTCTGGCTGCGTTGTTGAGCTACAAGAACCTCGAGGGATCTGTGAACAGGTCTTTTGAGGAGCTTGAACAACAGGAACAAGAACATGGACCGTCCTTCCAGATCTTCTCCAAAGTCGTGTCTGTTGTGGTTTCCAACCCGTCCACTCAGAATCTGAGCCACCCTGTCAACATCACTATCAGACATCTACAGGTAGTCACACTTACAACTTGAACCAGTGGGCTTTTTATATATATTTTTTTATCACTACTGTTAAAACACATGCTAAAGAAACCTCAGGTTTATGATACATTCTACTCAGCTAAACTTTAAGTCCATCCTTAGGCTCAGTGTTGACTTTAATTAACTATATTTTAACTGCAAAACATCTTTTTTGGCTGTTTGCTGAAAAGTTAAGAGCTGTCTTTAAAATTACATACAGATATAAATAAAACATGTAGCCTTTCTTTGAGGTATTGGTTTTTGGTTTGTGCATTAGGACATAAATGAGTCCCAGGGGCTGAGCTACATCTGCGCCTACTGGAAAGAGAAAGGGGCCTGGTCCACAGATGGTTGCTCTCAGCAGCAGTCCAATGCCACACACACTGTGTGTTCATGCAAACATCTGAGCAGCTTTGCTGTACTCATGGCCCTTTACCCCATGGAGGTAAGTAATATATACCAAAACCTTAACAGAAATATTGATAAGATGCCCAGGACAAGACATTCAATCTTAAAATATTTAAGTTGTAGAGTTTCAACAACTTCACCGTTTTCTTTTTTAAAAAAAAATTATAAATTATATTGTGACAGATGACTTTAAGCGATGTAAGTATGATCATTTATAGAGCTTTTGGAGTTTATTTAGGTTATGCAGCCTCCAGCTACCCTTGCCCTATTTTGATGGGTTGTCACCATTTATTTCTTTAGCAGAGAGGTAACAAAATTCTCCTGACATAAATACTTTGTGCTACTTACCAGCACCTCACTTCCTTTGTGGTTGACAAGCATGAGCATAAATGACATAAAGAATATACAATTGTATCCTCTTCATGCTTTTTGGCTGCATCTTTTCCCTGTTTGTCATTACTGAGATGATAATCTTTCAGCTAGCCTATACCTACTTGGATTTTGTATTGAACTTGTTTACTTACCCTTTAAAGTGTTGAACCATGACATTTATTGTGATTACGAGCAATAAATATTTAAATCAATGGGACATAAAATGTCTTCTCTTTCAGCCCAACTTTGGACTGCTTGTGGTGACCCAGATTGGACTTGCCATCTCACTTGTCTGCCTTATTCTGAGCATCCTGACATTTAAGTTCTGCCGCTCTATACAAGGGACCCGCACCACCATCCACCTGCACCTCTGCATCTGCCTCTTCATGGCTGACCTTATCTTTCTGGCAGGGATTGCTCAAACTAAACCTGAGGTAAGTTAGACAAAAAAGGATTTGTGACTCAAGTCATGCTGACTGTTGAATTTATCTTTCATAATGATACAAATTTATGTTTACAACTGGCAAACATGTCCAGCCTTTGCTGTGTTTTATAGTCCCAAATTGCCAAGAATTCCACAAAGTTGGACTTCATTTGGTAACTCATTACATATTCAAAGCATCTTCTTGCCATTACTGGGTGGAAGAAAGAGCCATATATGTTTGTGAATCTTTTTGACATCACAGTCAGTGAATAATTTGACATCCAAAACATCTTTTGGCAAAATGCAATTAAAATGTCTTTGTTGCATTCAGGGATGATTTATTTACAAAGTAGTTCCGCGAATGCAGAATTTCACGACATAAATACTATTGCTTTTATTACCTGGAAACAAGCCAATGCAACATCTTGCTCCACACAGTGCTTCTAACAACACATTCTCCTTCCCAACTTGTCATAAAATAACGCTTAGTTAGGAGCTAATGGTGTCAGTCTCCAACATACTGTGCTACATTTATGTGTGGGAGATCTGCTTTATATTAGCATCTGTTGTTAAGTGATACTAATAGTAAATACAGACTGCAAACACTGAACAGGCCACTCCATAATATTCCCTATTGAAGTGACAGGGTTTTAGTGTAAGGCTGGAGGGATGTGAAGGAAAGGAATGGGATTAAAAAAACAGATGAGAAGACTGGTTTTCTTTCTTTGGTTATAATATTTTTTGAATAAAGCCTAATATATATATACACACACACACACACACACACACACATACATACATACATACATACATACATACATACATACATACATACATACATA
>JBBBVU010000004.1:25930071-25942535 GCA_037177055.1 Atherinosoma microstoma
TATATACAGTAACAAAGTTAATGTCACATTAACGCATGGAGTTCATTCACTACTGTATGCTGAACAGAACATGAACGACCCAAAGACAGGAAGCAGGAACTAGGATTTATTTAAAGGAACTATTAATAATGAACCACAGACTAATTGACAAAGTAAGTCTATGAAGACATAAAGATGAATTAGGACAGGATAGACGGGGATCTGCAAATGAGCAAAAGAAACCAAGACGTATTTTCTAATGAGGAAGATTAATAAATAAATAAGGAGCAGGTAACTAAACCCCACAGATTATGGCACAAAATTCTATAAAGGTTAGTAAAAAATTGTTTTGCACTAAAATGCACTGTTTTGTACTGGAAAGCATCTTTTACATTTTATACATGGCAATGATGATGTCCCTCAGCAGTTAAGACATCAGCAGAGAAACATCCTCCATGAAGACAATGATACAAAGGGCTACTTTAAGGAGCTGAAAGAGATAATGGATTCACTGTTATTTCCAGTCACAGTAGTTTGTAGTTTTGGTGGTAGCTGCTGCTTAGATGGTTGTAACTTGTGCTGCTAGATGTCACTACATGCGACATACTGAACAATTAATGCAACAGTACTGCACGTGGCTTTGCACGTTACAATGCATAGTATCTTTATGATGAGAGATCAAATAATAGGTTGATGCAAATTTATTGGTGTGTAATGGTTAGAATAAAGTTTAGTGGTCAGACTTCAATGCTGCATCAAGACAAAATGTGACAGGAAGAATGACTGGAAAAACCCAGACTAGATGCTGGTGGTGGGCTTGGAGGAAGCATATTTCTCTTAAAGCTCCACCTAGGCTAATGGAGAGGGTATAGATGAGGAGAAGAGGGGATGTGTGACGCATGGTCTGGAAGGAGAATGACAGAAGGGAAAATATAAAAGAACAGAAAATGGACTCATTGGCTGGGTGAAAGTGGAAGCAGAGAGGCCATAGGACCAGAGCAGTGACTTCATAATAAATGTGGAAGTTTTGACAGCGTGGGAAGGAAGCGATTAGCAGAGGAACAAAGAAAAAGCACGAACAGCAAGAATGAAAATGAAAAAGGATCAGGTCTCCAGAAGTCTTCATTTCAGCAGTGTTGTATCATTAATAAATCCTGAAGGATTTATTAATATATATCTTATTTAAAAATCTACTAAAAATATTTATAAAACAGGATATATATGCAATGCAATACCTGCTTTTTGTAAAACATAATGAGCAGTGTGCTACTCCTCCCACTATTTATCGACAAATCTAATCTCCAAGATAAACATAATCAAAAACATCTGGCACCGTTAAAAGTCCTGTCCTCATGAGCTTCATCCTTTCTGAACTGTTATTCTCTGCCTGTCTTTTGATATCCCAGGGCGGCTGTAAGTTTGTTGCAGGGACGCTCCATTTCTTCTTCTTGGGTGTGATCACCTGGATGCTGTTAGAAGGGGTGCAGCTATATCGCATGGTGGTCCTGGTTTTCAACGCAACCATTCGGCCCCTCTACCTGTTTGTCGTTGGTTACGGCACACCTCTTGCTATCGTCATTATTTCTGCCATCATAAGACCAGAGGGATATGGAACTCCCCACCAGTAAGTGTTTATAGGAAGAATTCAATTTCTTGTTCTTTGTTTTTTTTGAAGATCAATTTTGAGGCAAAAAAAAAACTGTGGGAAGCATGTTTGTTTGTGTAAGTGTGTCTACATCGATACTTGTGTCATTGTAATGATGTCAGTGGATTACACAATCTTGCTCTCATCAGTCAGTGTGACGTAAATAATCTGACATGAGCATATTTCCTTCCTTCTAAAACCTAGCTGCTGGCTGTCCCTCGACAACGGCCTCATCTGGAGCTTCTTCGGGCCTGTTTGCTTCATCGTTATCCTCAACGTCTTTTTCTTCATCATCACTGTCTGGAAACTTGCCCAGAAGTTCGCCAGCCTCAACCCAGACCTCTCCGACCTGCACAAAATCAAGTCAGTCTTTATATCTGTGGATATGTGCACATGTAACAGTGAGGGTCTTGTTATTTTTTTCCTTCCATGTGCTAGGTAACACATCTCCCTTGCACAACTGAAAAGAAGGATAAAGATTTAGTGCAGCAGCTTTGCTATAGAGAAACGCTTTAATGGAAAGAATGTGAATTTTCTGTGGAAAAATATTCAGGGAATGTTTTTATAGAATGGATGTCCCCTCTAGTCCTGTCTACACTGTGCTTATTTTTCTACTCAACTAATACAGTAGAAAAGAAAAGGGTGTGCAGCTGCAAAACACATCTTAGTTAAAAACGATCCATCATACGACGCATTAGCCAATGATTGGTCCAAGGAATTTAGAAAGTGAACTTCTTTAGCAAAAGTTTCTCCAGTTTGATGAAACCACTATAAATTGAAATCAAACAGTTTCACTGGGTAGAGAGATGAGCGACCAGCTCACACATTAGATCTTTTGGTTTGATAACTCGATAGCTTGTTAAATCGTTGAATCTGAGCTCAATGAGAGCATGCAGTGTATGAGCACAATGCTGGGGACTGTCTTTAAAATAGCTTGTTCTCTTTAATCAAATCTTTTATATCTCTAATGTCCCTTTAGCTTTTCATCTTCCACTATCTTTCAAGAGATCATAAATTCATGCAAACTATTTATTCTGTAGTTTTCTCTTTAATCCACAGGGGTTTTTGAGACATGTAATAATTAACTGTATGTTATGTGTGTAATCTTGTACCATGCTCTATGTTTTCCCTTACGTTCCATCCTCTTTTATCCCCTGCAGAGCTTTCACAGTAACCGCCGTAGCCCAGATGTGTATACTGGGTCTCATGTGGGTGTTCGGGGCCTTCCTGTTTCAAGCAGGCATGCCAGTGATGGAATATATTTTCACTATCCTAAACAGCCTGCAGGGTACTCTGGTCTTTGTCATGCACTGCCTGCTGTCTAAACAGGTAGGACCCAGTTTGTTGCGATGAAGTTGTGGACTCCACTCAAAGTTTGACATTAGTATGTTAGATTAGTATGTTAGATTAATTTGAAACATAGAAAAAGTGGAAATGTTGATGATAAATAGGTATCATGTATGCTAGTGTGAGAGTGCATACATTTACTTATCATTTTCCTGGTGTTCTGCTGCCCTCTGCAGGTGAGAGAGGAATATGCTAATTTCTTCTTGTGTATCTGCACACCACAAAAGAAGAGATACTCAGACCTCAGCACCACCAATCCCTCCAGCAGCCACTCACAAGTAAGTATTGTTTTTTGTCTCTGCTACATGCGCACAGTTGGAAAGTCAAAACATTTAATGACTTTCTGTTGTGGAATATGTTAAACTAGGGGCATTCATTCATTTTGCTGCAAGAAATGACTGATTTTAGACCATTCCTGCACGTTTAATTCAGAAAAGGTCTTCAGTGGCTGCGGGACCAAGAAAGAAATTAATCCATGTCATTGAGAATTAAGCTGCACTCCAGTTGTATTCATACAAAATCTGAGAAAGAGGCACTTTTTCGCAAAGTTTTGAAGAAGTTTATTTGTGGTATGGAGCATAATAAACATTTAAATAAAAGGAAAATATTATTTTATTAGTCTGATTCATTGATATGTTATCTTCCTCCTGATTTATTCCTCAGCTCCATTAACTAAAGCTGATCCATCTTTCTCCCTCTGCACAGCCAAACACCATCCTGCTTTATTTTCGCCATTTCTCTTTTTGAATATTGGTATTGGCCAGAGATGCCGAATCTCAAGCACCATTTATTTTCCCTTGAAGTCATAAACAAATTCATAAGTGATAACGCTGCAGTGGAAAAAAAAATTGAAGACTGACAGTTCACGGCCAGACAGAAATATCCAGAGATCTATTGTAGTGTAATTTATTCTCCTGATGCAGAGAGCCATGCTGGAAAATAATGAGGAGAGGGGAGCAGCAATGCTGTGAACAAAACAATGAATTGAGAAACAAAAGATAATTTTCTGAATGTATCCTTAAAATTATGTTTTAGAGCACAAATAGCAGCGCTCATATCTTGGCACAGCCGTGGAAGAAGGTGCCACAACCAGATTTGATGTTATGCATGTGTGTGACTTTTAAATTGTTATGAAATGTATAATAAGGATTTGGCATGGCAGCAAGATATATTTTATTAAAACAAACCAGCCTTCCTTATTGCCATTACTGATGACAAGACATTAAAACAACATAATCATAACCTTCCAGATGGTAGCATCAACCAGTATCCCCCCCACCTTTTTTTTTAAAGAAATAAATTAGGCTCAATATGATGTTGATAGATTATTCGCCTGTAGCTGGAGTTAACAAGGAAATAGGAAATTATAAAGGCTAAAAACCAACTAAACACAAAACAGGATCTTTGTAAAAACCAATAAACACAAGCACACCTAGAATAAACCCAACAAAGCCAAGAAAAGTTGACCAAAAATGATAAAACCATAAAACTCAACAGATTGGTATCTGGGGAGGCTGGAAACCTTGGTTGAACCCCTCATGCTGTTCTTGAAGCACTTCCTAAGCTTTTCCTGATACTGTTGGAAAGGGCTGGAGCACAGCAAACATGTTTCAGTACACTTTTGAGCTAAAGTCTTGAGCCACTCATCATTTCTTTTTATTTTGCATCCAAGAAGCTGAGCTAGACATTTCTAAAAGGGTCTTTAGAAATAGTTAGCAAGGTTTTATGAAGATCTTTCAAAGTTTTCATTTGGACATTGGCTGATTTTTCCACTCAGTCCTTTTTATGCAATAGAACCTGTGTTTATTGTTTTATTCTTTTTAAAAAAAAAAAAAAAGTAAACATAAAAAAGCTACCTAACTTAAGGGATGAACCAGTGTTTCTTTTACAAATAGCAGACAAATAAACAAAGAAGTAAATGTTTCCTGGGAAAAAAAACATGAAGAGGTGGGACTTTTGACAGTGCTGTAGATGAGAAGTCCATGAATACAGGATACCGGTTTTCCCAGAACATTGTGCTGTAACTTGAACAATACTCACTCTACCTGTTTTTAATGTTGTGGCAAGTCATTTCATATATACGTACTCTTACTGTTTGTTTTATTCTCAGTTTATTTCCGATACGTTTGACACAAATGACAACAGTGAGAGGAACTATGGTGATGTGTTGATTCAAGGCTGTAATCTGTTATTTACTCAGTTGATCCCCATTTTAGCTATTTTTGCATCAATGATGACTGTTTCTCATGATGTGGTTTCTCTCCCTTAAGGGTTCTCGGAGTGGACGGCACACAGGAGAATCCCAAATATGAAGAGCTCTACTTATGATACTGTCTCAAAGACAAACTTATCACACCTCCAGCCTGTTAGGGATAAAGGTGTGACTCACTTCTAATTAAATATATGAGTAATCAAGCTTATCTCCTGAAAACCCGTTTAAATTCAGTGACACTTCAAACTGCTATTTTGTACCCATCAAAAGTTGCAAAAGCATGGTTGATTAATTAGTCTGAAAAGAGGATGGAGTGTATTCATACTGCAACATCTCATTGGTATGTGGATTTGGCTGTCACCATCTTGCTCTTATCTGGAAGATACCTATTAGGAAAACCTTTACTGAGGTTACAGATAAAGTGAGAAGTAGATTAATTTTTGCTGGCCAGTAGATGAAATGCAAATGTGAGACATTTCCAGACCAGCTTAATTTTTGCCTTAAGCCACATCCATATTTTTTATACACTTTATAGAAAAATTCATTTTTGGATGCACACCATTACACCTTTTTTTCCTGATAGTGCTGAAATAATTTCAAACGGGACAATATTACCTCTGAAGTTTAAGAAAATAATTTTCAGAATGATTTTCACTATTTGGTACTAAGGGCCTGCAGGTAGGTGTTTATCTTAGGTGTCGCACATTAGATATGTTGGGAGTTGCTGCAATTAATGTGGCTGTAGTTCACACATTTTTTCATTTGGATATTTTGGGATATTTTTTCTTAGGATTTTCTTACATTGTTGACTTAATGGGACCAATTTTTTATCTTAATTAATCAAAATCAAGATACTTTATTGTCATTTTACACATGTACAATGAAATTAAGCTGCACAATCAGGATACGGACTTACTATCTTTACTATTATGTAGAACTGAAAGTCATAAAACTAGATCTAATAACGTGAGTAGTCTGATAATAACTACCAATCAATAGTACTACAGGTCATATATTTTATTTGCCTAATTTTTGGGGTGATTTTAAATGATAAATGTAAATGATTGGCAAAAAGAAGTGAGAAAAAGTAAAGCCACTTGAGTCTTTGTCAATGGGTCGAGAACATATCACAATCATATAAGCTGTATTCCCTTCAAAGTGATGGAAAATGAGACGTTTTTTGAATATGTATTTATTTTAAAGTGCAGACAGTAGCAGTCTATATACATATGAGCACGGGCAAGTAGTTTGCACTGTATTTTATATAAATGTAAAAGTAAGGGTGGGTATGCTTTTTGTTTATGGAAGCTTTTTGTAACATGAACTTTATTTAACATTATGTTGTAATTGGAAAGAAAGCAGATGATTATCCATTCAGTGCCCCTGAGTTTCTACAAGTTTCCATGTGGGATTCTGTTGTTACTCTGGTTTCAAACAAAATGAGTGATTTTTTTTTTTATCACTTGTGGCTATCTTTAAGGGATCCAACTTGGTTTACAATTGAGCTGTGCTCTTTTTTTAAAAGTAGTGTATTTCATGGATGTAGTTTTTTATTTTTGGAATTGTAAACCAAGCAAACAAATCTGGGACAAAATGACTCTATGGGCAATTAACTAAAACAGACCCACCCTTCTTCTGATAAGCCTGCAGATTCCTGCAATCTTAACTGTTTATTGAATAAATGTCCATTTGTTTAATGTGTTCTTATTATAGATGTTTGTCTGTGCTTTCACATAATGTTAGTTACTGTAAGGTTGAAGCCTCATCCCTGAAATGAGAGCATCAACAGTTATGGGATCTGTCCAGACATGAGTTTGTATATTTGTATAGCACATGTTCACTGACACAGTGTAGTAATCAAAAAGGCTTGAGCAGCAGCCTCTCTTACAGAATCTTATCTGCAATTGGTTTATTCTTGCACTTTGTCTAGATTTAAATTCCTGATAAAAAGTCACATGTGAATTGTTTTGAACGTATAAACTATTCGTTGCTTCTTAAGTGGGGCTGCACTTTTTTTTTATGATCATCAAAACCTCTTTTTTCATGTGAAAAAAAGCAAGATGCATTTTGCAGCTTTTTGTGAATGTAAAAATCCTTGCTATTAGGATATACTATAGTTTTATTGACTTATTTTTTTTACTTTGTCTTGTTGTATACTATTTGGTACTGTTTTCTCGGAAAATATTCACCACAAAATGTATTAAAGCTTCTACATCATCTGAAAAATGTTCTCTGAGTGTTTACTGACACAAGTCATGAGTTAGAAAACTTTTGTTCGTCTGGTAAAGTTTTTTTTTTGATTGAGTTAAAAGTGTGCATTATTCAGAATTAGTCTCTCTTCTGTTCAAAAGTTCTCACACACTAACTGTTGCATACATCAAAAAAGGATGTAAGACTAACACAATCACTGCAATAGGTCTTATTACAAAACTATTCCCCCTCAGCTATAGTTCTGTGGGCAGCCCAGATTGCATAACTTCTGCTTAGCACACATACAGGCTTACACAAAATTATTCCTACCCTTCCATTACAAAAGGCAAAAATACAGCAGTCACTGAAATAAGCTGAAATTGACAAAAGTAAAAATAAATAAAAATTTAATGAAAATCATGACATTGTTTCTGAATTGTGGCTCAATAGAAATATTTTCAAAAAACAAGCAAAACATATGATAAACTAATATATGTTATGTCACTCATAAGCTAATATTTTGTCGATCAATCCTTTGAGACGATCGCTGCAATCAGTTGTTTTTTGTAACTCTCAATCGGACTTCTGCACCTGTCGACAGGTATTTGGGCCCACTGCTCATCAGCAAGTGCTCTCATTGGTCCAGAACTGTATTGTTTGTTTGTTTTTTATTATATTTTCAACTCAATTAAATAAAAAAATAATTTAGTATTTCATAAAAGTATAATTTAGCTAATTTATCTTTATTATTACTTTTTTCAGTCTCCAGTTATTTGAATTACTATCAAGAATTTTGCCTTTTCTTTAATGGAAGGGTATGATATATTTTTGTGCACGACTGTACATATAGTATAGGAATATGGGTGAAAAGCTGTGGTATTTACATAATGACTGAAGCAAAAGTGAAAATGCAAGACCCCAGGCTCATCTTAAGTGGTCCATGTTCTGTCTATTATGTGTCTGGCACAGTTAACTCATAACAGACCACATGTGCTATAACAGCAGCTCAGTGTAATAAACTGAATTAACTTGTTTTAGTGTTTATGAAGTTTTTACTTGGGAGTTAAGGAAGGAATTTACTGTTTCCTTTTAATGCTGTGTTGAGGTAGTTATTCTGCACCCCTACATTTGATGCAATCTTGTTGTTTTCTTTCATTTGCATATAGCCAATTGACACAGTTATAAATGGGCTATTTGCCTTATTTTGGCATCTACGGACATCTGTTGTTGATGAAATTGGATTCACACTAGCTAGTGGCCTTAGAATCATGTTTGCTGTTAAAGTAAACTGTGATGAGTCATTTTGCTAAGTATGTTTTTAATGATTATTCCTGGTTATAATGATCTGTTTTGTTGTTGTTTGTTTAGTTTAACTAGTTTTACTCAGCATACATCAGCTAACTCTCCCATTAGAATTATTCCTCAACAAAACAGGTGTGACATTTTGCCTTTAGAGCTAATGAGTCACACGCTGCTGTGACGTAAAAGATATGAGTTGCAACTTGCACTGCTCTCTGCCTTGTGCTGGTTATCAGGCATTTAACCTCTGACAGCCGCTCTGTAAACATCTGCTCGGTGCTGCTGCTGTGGCTGACTCTGTGGATCTCTTGAGAAGAAGCTCTTTAGGGCCAACGGCTGCTGTTTCATGCATCTTTTTTAGTGGAGCATTATAAAAATCCTCTGTAAGGTAAGCTTCAACTTTTCAAATCAAAATGTTGTTTACTTTGATTCTATTTGTGCTTGAGGCCCTTGTTTGTATTCCCACAGATAATGAATCTGATGAGTTTTGTGATTTTGAGCCTTGTTGTTTTGGGGACTGTGTGGTTGTGTTCCGTCCCTTGGCTCTGCACCCTTTTGACAGGGCTGGGACTCTTCATTGGCTGGATGGGATCCTGGAAGAACATTCATATTTTTCTGCACACCATCAAGAGAGACTTATTGTATGCAAGTACTTTTTAAAAACTAATTTCTTAGCATATTTTGGGTTTTGCTTCACATCTTAAACCTCTAGATTTTTCCTTCTCCATCACTGTTTTCAGCCATCCATCTTTCCTTTACTTTTTCTGTCTAACAGGTGTTTGGCGATCATTGTGCGAGTGAGGTTTTCTATGTATCGTAATCTGCGAAATAGAAGTACCATCCCTGCCTTGTTTGCCCAGATTGTGACGCTACATCCAAATAAACCTGCCTTGGTCTATGAGGCCACGGGAGAGGTGAAGAGATTACAAATGAATGCATCATCAAAAGTATTAACACTTGCACTGAGATATTGGTAAAAGAAAAAATAAACAAACTCACAGAATTTCCATATCTATATTCTCCAGGTTTGGAGTTTTAAGGAACTGCAGGAGCGATGCCATGCTGTTGCTCACTGGGCAATGGAACAAGGCTGGGCTGAGGGTGATGTTGTGGCTTTGTACATGGAAAATCAGCCTTTAGTGGTAGCTCTGTGGCTGGGCCTGGCTATGATAGGTGTTGAGGCTGCACTCATCAACCACAACCTTCGACAACACTCGCTGCTACACTGCATCGGTGTGTGTGGTGCTCGAGCATTGGTTTTTGGAACAGAAATGGCTGAAGGTGGGTCCAGACAAGGCAGCTGAAAATATTTGCTATTTGAAGTACTCATAATGCTCAGTTAATAAAAGAATGTGTTGTCTTCTCTGCATTCTAATATACATGTTTGATTCTCTGCCAGCGGTATCAGAAGTGACTGGCTCTTTGCAGCCTGGCATGGTTTTGTTCAGCAGTGGTAATGAGGAAGATGAGGAGAAGCTTTGCAGTACTCAGGTTCAGAGTTTGAACGCCCTGCTGGCCTGTTCTCCCACACACCCACCGGACCACAAACTGAAGAAAGAATTTCATAGTAAGGCTCTGCAGTGCTCGTCAATGGAATGATTTTGTTGCTCTATGAATCTTATATTACATTTTGCAAAAATTTGATTGCAACACTGCCTTCTTCCTAGCAAGTCTTTGCCTGTAGGAAAAAACTGTTTTCTGCTGTCTCCTTGGTCTTGGCTTGAGATTGAACTATTTCACAACTCATGCACCAAAACACACAAATACAGTTGTGTCAAAAAAATCATCAGCTCGCTCAAAAAAAGAGAAAAGGAAAAAAAGTCACGGTCAAACACTTGGGGAGCAATATTTATCTTTATGTAATGAAGTTCTTATAAATAATTTATGTCAGTAATCTGGCATAATTGAGCATTTCTAGATTTATCAATTGATTTTCTTTTTGGTAAAATCCATTGTTTTTACATTTGTTAACTCATTGCATTCCTTTGTCAGTGCGCCTCAAGTCTTTGCTTGCCTCTCAGGAGAGAAAGAAACATGTTAAGGAATGATAAGTGACTCTTATTGCATACCACACAAATGGAAAACAGGAAACAGACAATCTAAGCACTAACAGTGTTTAATGTCTGTGAATTTTCTCCTCTTTCAATGCAGGTAGACTTTTCTACATTTACACCTCTGGTACAACAGGAATGCCCAAGGCGGCAATAGTGGTGCACAGTCGGTGAGTTATTGGCATTGATTTAGCTCTAAATGACTTTATACTTCCATTTTTTCATTTCTAAATGAAATATGATCTCTTCTGCACATTTATTTGACTTTTTTAGTCACAAAACTATTTTGCAAATGAAGCATTTTCACAATAGATATAAGCAGGTTTGCATGAAATAAATTTGAAATAATTCAAATCAACGTTTTTTTCTGTCTGTTTGTTCTTGAGCATTAGGCCTATAAAAAAATAATGTCTGCAGTCAAAGTCAGACTTTTGGCATCTTTAGTATGCGAGTATCTCTCTAAAACATCTCTCAGAGTTTCATTATGATGAGTTTTCAAATGATTTAATATCTAAATAAAAAAATATCTAAACAGATAAGGGAACAGAGTCCAAAAAGCAGAGCAGAGAAATGTCATTATTATTCTGTTATCACAAGTTAAGTTTTTCCATCTGACAATGATCAGTTTTCATGTAGTTATAATAGAAAAAACAGTTTTTTCTTCCAGCCATCAGACATCAGGACTGATATGCCTGCATCCAGTGTCTTGAAAATCATATATCTCCTCATTTAACATGGAAATGATGAAGGCAAAGAGGGATAACCTAATAGTCATGTCTGCAACTAAGCTTTATTGATTATAAGTGGGTAATGATCCACAAATCTTCTTTGCTGTTTATTTATTAATTGATTTACAGCCTACATCTGGAGTATTTTTCTCAATGTTGTCTTTATTTATCCTCTTTTTTGTCTAAAACAAACTTTTCAAAGTTCAGTTTGGGAAGTTTTGCTGGAAAAGAAGAATTTTCTTAAATACGTTTAATTCTTTGAATCCATTTCCATGTTACTTTCTGTGAAGCATGGAGAGAAAACATTATTTTTTCTCTCCTCAGACTTGACCTTTTTTCGTTTTGCCCCTAGCTGTTCTTCTTTTACTTACATAATTCCCTAAACCTTTCTGTAAATCATGACATGAACTTAGATAGTGACAATAACTGATTCTCTACTTTTTTTTAACTTTTGTTTCTCACTGTCAGCGTTGTTGGTAATTGAGCGCTGCCATAGAAGGTCTTTGCCTATATACAGTAAATGCACAAAAGACAATAACTTGAATGTTCATTCACACTTTATTAATCTTCTCTGTGGAATAATATTTAATTCCCATTACAATGACAGGGAAACATATCTTCTTTAGTGTGGAATAACTGCAGTAGATACCTCACAAATGGACATGGATGCAATTTTTTATAGTTAAGATCAGTGAATTAGATTATCCTGTTTGAGTTTTCAATAATTATGCTGTCATCTTCAGAAAAATACAAGTAATCTTTCTCAAGATGAATTAATTTTTTTTAGAAACCACAAGGTCAGTTTCTCCAGCTGATGAGATGAATGAAAAACAATCTAAACATCGAACAAAAAGTTCGGAAATTTGTGTTCGGTAGATTATTTCTCTGTTGTAACACTGCTTATTGGTAATAAATTTCATACTGTTGGAAAGCCTATTTATTTCCCTTTTAAATGGTGCCCCATTTGTAAGGAACATGCATTTGTGGGATGAGCAGCACAGCTGGGTATGTGG
>JBBBVU010000004.1:25966975-25985236 GCA_037177055.1 Atherinosoma microstoma
GATATATATTTTAACCAGGTGGCTAGGTCTTCGAGCATGTAGGTCTTCCCTGTGCAGTTAAACGTGCACCGGCGAAATTCAGCTCGATGTTCTGGTGGGAGCTTACTTAATAGCCGAGCTACGTGGGAATCACACTGCAGTTCAACCGCTCCGTCCGGGCCCAAAGTCTTTAGCATGTCCAGTAGGGATTGGATCTGGAGGGCAAACTTGTCAAATGCAGCAACATCTCCTCCTCAAATGTCTGGCGAATCCATCACTGCAGCAATCCTCCGAAGAGCGAGCTGATGGGGCTGGCCAAGCTTGTCAGTGAGAGCATCCATGGTGTCTTTGAATGGCGTGGGAGAATGGAGGTAAGCATCCACTATCAGCTTGGCCTCTTCTAGGTACAGGTGGTCTAGCAGGACTTGATACTTGAATGACTCTGTACTGTCAGAGGGCAAAAGGTTCTCTAGGGCAATCTTGAGGCGGGCAAACTCCCCTGTATCCCGATGTGTGAGGTTTGGAATGCTGGGTCGGGCCCCCGGTAAGTGATCTCTGGAGCTGCAACCGTTCTGGGGTTCATCTGATCTCGGATATGTAGTAGGGGGATGGAAGAGGGGGGGAGCTGTGCCTCTTGTTGGGGATGCCTCCTGAGCTGTTGGACTTGAGCTGATGTGGCCTCTGGCGGTGCTGAGGAGAACGCTGGCTGCCGCTGGGACTCACAGGGGGGGTTGGTTACCTGGCTCTGCTGTGCCGCTAAAGACTCCCTCTTTAGAGCCTGGAGCTCATTCATCATTGTATCAAGTCGGCCTACAACTAGCTCGGCTAGCAATCGGTTCCTTCTTATAATCCAGTGGCCAGGGAGGGGGAGGAGGCCTGTCCTCCTCTTCAGCAAAGGGAGCTGGCATGTAGTTGGGGTTAGCATCCTCTGGTGTTGAAGATGGATCCAGATTCTGGGCACGGTTAATAAACTGAAGCATGTCAGCCCTGAGGGCCTGTAGGTCTGCTAATCCTGCCACCATGCGCTCTCGTGACTGCTGCAACAGAAGCCTTTCCTGTTGGATTTCTTATAACTCAGTCCATACTGGGGTGTCATAGTCTGGGGGTATGGTACTTGAAGGACCAAAATTGTGGGATAGATAGGACTATAAGGGCTAGAACATCTTTGTAGCTGTTACTACCCTGGAGTGTCGGCCAGAACACTGCTTTAAGGCCTGAGGATGTCCAGTATTATGTGGTGGGTGGACTCGATAAGGAAACAAGGATAGTTTCAACATCATATATCGAGGTAGGTGTGGTTTCTGTAATACAGAAAGAAAAAACACTAAATCAAGTGTCCGTATTATTACATGCTGAATATCACAAAGTAAAGTATAAAATACAGCTTACATCAAATTTACAGACTGTACATGACTCTAACATGCTCCTAGGAATAAAAGAGGCACTTAACAGCAACCAACAAGCATCCAATGTGTATAAATAACAATACAAAAGTACAATAACAGGAACTGGAATTTTAGCTTAGCTTAGCTTTAGGAGTGCGCGCTACCAGCTAAGAGGCAAACAACCTCACTTAACTGCCGGCTTATCAACTATGAAACACTCATTCAGTCACCACAGTCACAGAACTTACTTTGGTCATGAACGCACACCACTGTGGACGTAACGACAGCCCGTTAGCAGGCTAAACCAGTCGGAATGTCTGGCTGTACCGTAGCGTGTCCCTCTCTCGACAGTCTCTATCTGTAGCACACTAGGTTAGAGCGCCCTCTGCTGGGCACACCGGGATACTACTCAGCAGACTGCGACATTGTTCTTAATGGAAAATAGATAACACAGGGCCTTTTGTACTGTGCGGTTAAAACCCAGAGTCAGGTCCTATCAGGTCATTTGTAAAAAAAAAGTTCAATGTTTCCTTAACCTGTGGAGAAAACCATAAATCAAATTGTTTAAATGTGTTAACATCAGATAGTTGATGTTGTAATTGAGCTGCCGCTGTTTTTTAATAATTGTTGACAAAAAATAGCAAATTTACATTTGTTACCTTTTTTCCCCAGATATTTTGGGGGGGCTGTGAACTACTTTTTTCTTTGCTTGACGGAAGAAAACCAGAGATGGTCTTGTATTTATTTTGTATGGTTGTACCTGGGCAGGACTGAACAGTTGTGTTCCATTTGAAAACTCTAGGGGGTGCAAAAGAGCAGGAAAAATGGCAAACTCTGAGTGGGTCTTCAAATGATTACGCAACTATGATTTTATCTTGTCGTAGAGTTTAGGGATCAGTGTGTTAATACAGTCAATTAAACATCCATATCTCAATGCATCTAAAACATGATTATTTCCATCACTTCTGAGGTGCATTTTGCTAATTTGCTAATTTAACATTTACTTGTAGAGCTGTGTGCTATTTTCAGTTTTGCTAGCGTATAGCTGTTTGCTATAACTTCTCTCTTTGCTCAGTATGGCAGATAATTAGTTAATTCTTCTTCACAGATTGTACTTTTATAAACGTAGCCATTTCACAACATTGGCCCCAAACCTCTCCAATGTTCTACCAACAGGTCCCAAACAGACGGAATGGATAGTGGGGAAAAGAAAACATAGTACTAAAATAGTACCCGAGTTCACTGGTAACCCAATCAGATTTAGATTAATTTTGCTCCATGTAGCAAGTTTTTGCTTTCTTAGTTATGGTAGAATAGAAGCTTTAGAATGTGCCAGCAGGTGCAGCATTTAGACTTATTTGGCCAAAATGTTTCTAAGCATCCTTCCTGCTAGCTACATGGTGACCTTGTAGAAAGCCCTGAAATTCAACTATACTACTATAATACTTGCTTAATAATTGGCTCAAACTGTTAAATCGTTATTCAAAATGCACTAATATATGAGAAGAGAATCTTATAATTCGTAAAACTCTTAACGTGATGCAGCCTCGTCTTGATAAAGGCAACATTAAAAACAACACTGGTCCTGCATGTTTGACTGGTTCATCGCAAACATGTTGCTGTTGTTATATTAAATTCCATACAGAGTGAGTTTATCTCTACAGTTATCCCTAAGTCAAATTAGACTAATGTCTTCTTGTCATGTCTTCCCTGTTGTCTTTTATTCTCCCACAGGGTGGCGACAGATCACAACATAGATAACACCACAGCCATACTCAGAGACTGGCTGGTCAAAGTGCAGAACTATTATCACTATGTGGAGTGGAGACCTGAAGATGAACCCAGGTACTGTGTTTTGCGAGTGTGTGAATGTGGGCTTGTATGTCAGTGATGAGCACATTACTTAATGGGTCTGTTTTTGCCTGTCTCAGTGCCTTTGAGGACGAGATGGGCCCAAAGCACTGGAATAATCTCCGTTATGAACATGTAATGAAGGTCCGTCAGGCAGCACTAGACACTGCCCGCGAGATCTGGTCTGACTACCTCCTGGTACGTTATCATCCATTCAACAGTTGCTATGTATCCTCTATTTTCTACTCAGAGTTCTGTGTATGAGGAGATATCTGTGCTAACTGCAATAAGCTGAGTCATGGCACTGGACTCCTGTGTCACTTATCTGATACCCATACCTGCTGACTGCCTACTCAAGGAAATGGGATAAAAATTACACTTTCTTTATGTTATAAATTTGACTCAACTGTGTAAGCCTAACTGTGGTTAGTATTTCTCTGAATTCAAGGTTTCTTCAATCAGATTTCTGGAAAAGCCTGGAAGGTGGAAAGCAGGGCTGTTTTCACACCATTCCCAGGATGTAAATGTATAAGCTTTAATCTTAACATAGCCTTTCTTTACTTTTAAGTAATACTGAAGAGTTATAATGATAATGATATAATGATTGCCAGGACCTGATGCTTCCCAACACAACACTGCATCTTAGTGAAATGATCAACGTTATATGCTCCACATTTTACAATGATTGATCTGTTTTCACATTGTCTTGAATACAATAAGTAATACTTATTGGCACATATATAGGATACGCTAATCCCAAAAGATAAGGAGGAAATACGTGAATATCAGAGGATAAATGTTAGAGCTGAAGGAAATGTGAGAGTACAGTTTTAGTTCTCAGTTGGTGATGTAAAAAATCCAACAGGCATCATTTTTGGCATTGATTGTTGGAGAATATCGAAACATGGAAAAGCACTTATCCAAAAAATAGTAGACGGGGTGACCTTACGGTCAAATGGATGGGCTGCATTTTATCGCATGAACAAAAATGCTCTTTGCAGCTGTTTGGCTTCCAGCCGGCTGGACCTACATTGCCTGTCATTCCCTGTCTCTCAGTATCCCACAGTTCCTGACTACTGCGTCCTCTCACACAGGAAAAATACCAACAAAGAAACTATTGAAATAAACCAGTGGAGTGTAGTGTCTGTAAGCCTTGTTTTAAACCATACACTGTGAGAAAAGAAGGTCTAAGAACTGTCATTTGGCAGCAGTGGGGGACATGTTGTGCGTGCTCACACAATAGTCAATATTTGCCTGTTCTCTTCCGTCTGCAGGTGGTCGACTGTGACAACCTGCTCACCAGTCCGGATGTGTTGTGGAAGCTGATGAAGGAGAATAAGACCATTGTAGCTCCCATGCTGGAATCCAGAGCTGCTTATTCCAACTTCTGGTGTGGCATGACTTCACAGGTACCAGATGTTTCTTTTGAAACTGTATATCAGACACGGTCCCTTCACATCTTTCTCACCACATGCACGTATTGGATGTGGTGTAGAAATGCTTTGCAGATAGTTTTGCTTTTTAACTAACACTCATGATGGCCAGATGGCAAACAAAGGGACTTTGTGATAATTCTATAAAATTATTTTACAGTATTACTATTAGTTAGAGATAACCTCAAGGTTAGTAATTTCAGTCAGATTTAAATGCTATGCATAAACTTAAAGTGATAACATAAACTTTTCATTTTTCTTTGCATTCTTTTCACCAGTATCATGTTTTTTTTCACACCAACACGAGGACTGCAAACAGACTGCAAAGATCATGTATCACAGGGTTTCTTAGAGACACTTTACTTGACAGATTTGTCGGATTTCCTTGTGCTTTAAAATCTTTTGCGAAATAGGAGGAGAACGTGGTGGCAAATGAGATGGTGGACCATAACCACCACGACACATGTTTTCATTTTGTTGCTTCTCTGAGATATCATGCTCCATTCAGAATGGCCACCCACATTTCTTTTTTTCTTTTTTCCCCCCACAAATCCAGATTGCATCCAGATTCCATCAGACTTACAACCAGGTTCAGATGCCTGGACAGAAAACAAAAATCACATAAAATCCACTTTTTTCAAATCAGATTTAGGCAGATTCAAATCCAGCAAAACTTTCTTAACAGTTTATTTGAATCTGATATTGAATTAGATGCACTAAAAGCTGAGTACACGATGTACACGTGTGCAGTGCATGACCCTAAGTTGTAAATTTATCAAGACATTGTGCTCAGATGTTTGTGATTGTTTCATTAGAAACATGGAAAATACTGTCTTACGTGTAAGAATGTTAATCTCGATGTGTTTTATGTTGTTTTCATGTTTCAGTGTAATTCTATTATTCATGAATCTGATATTTCACATTCAATTAACTATTTTGCCTTTCTGACATTTAACTCTGTGTTTAATCAGTGTGCTATAATTTTGTGGGTAAATTCATTGACCTCTTTATGTTTTAAAACCGAGCATGAAACTGTTAACCAGCTGCTTTTTAAATGAAAGGTATTGAAGTTCATTGAAGTGGTCTTGTGCTGTTTTTTTTATTTCTCTATAAAAACCTCTTAACAGGCTGGATGAATAATTCAAATCATTATTAGGTTAGATAAAGTCTCCATTTTAATGCAGTTTCGTTGAATAAATTTCTTTTTATTTTCATAACACGGAGAAATCTCCTGGAAGTAAATTTGTTTGTGAGGAAATTGCATTAATGCGGTAAGTCATTTGAAAGATCAAATAAATTAATTTGAAACTGTAGGGAAGAGGTTTTGTTATTTTAGTTTTTAGCATACTGTTCCTTCTTTAATTATTGAGCAGGTTCTTCATGGCTTAACTGGCAAATTCATTTATGATTAAAGTAAGCAATTTACTTTGTCTCAGAAACATTGATGCAATATCCAGCTCTGATGAACCCTCATGACCACACAGTCATTAAGTTTAATTTGGTCTCTATTCTCAGCATGTAAGACTCAGATTCTCTTTGGCTTCAAGATTTAATGAAATGAAATGAAATATACTTTATTAAATGGGTGAATGTAAAAAGAATATTTTTTTAATCAAAAATATGCAGGATTTAGAATGACAAAAAGGTGTCTGTGGTCATTGTTTATTCAGCAATATGCTTGTATTTGCTTATTTTCAAAACAGCATAGAAATAAAGTTTCGTATGCTGTATGAAATCTGACATAAAAACCACCAGAGACTTGGGCCCTGATTTATCCAAGGTTTGCGCCTCTTAAAACACATGCAAACTTGATAACGGGCGCAAAAACATGCTGCAGCTGATTTATTAACATGTCGCAAATAGCGCCGCAATGCATTTTGCGCTTTTGCCATGAATGAATATGCAATCTGGGCGTTTCTGCCAGAAGGCGCAAAATACTGGGAGGAGTAGATGCAAATAAATCAGCTTTGCGGCGCAACATTATTTAATAAACATGAAACAGATTGCGCTGCCTGTTTTTGCTCCTATATTTAGCGCTGCTGAAAGGCAGGCGTAAACTGTCTCAAATGCGCTCAAACGGCTGTAGCTGGATGAGAAGCAATGATCAAATGCTGTAGGATTGCAGAGGAACATCAGTCTGATTCAGAATATTTTGTCATGACCCGTTGCATACAATGACTGAACTTCTTGAACAAAATCTTTACATATAAACGGATAATTTGTGTGAATGTTAAAATGACAACCGTTGTTTAGACAAACGTTGTCAAAAGGAAGTGCATTTATGTCTTATTTGCCGAGGTTTTATTACTAGCTTTTTTTCTTCTTCATCTAATATCTTGCCGTCTCTTCATAACCTCATCTTATGTTCTTCTTGTTTTTCTGACTGCATTTACTTTTTGACAAATACCCTCCCATATTGCAGTCCTGGTCACATAAAGATGTCTTTGCCATATTTCTATCTCCTTCTTCCACTAATATTTCCATCTCCATTTGTTTTCAATTTGCTACTATCTTGCTCTCCTTCTACACAGCGAATCATATGCGCACGCTAAATCCTCATTTAAATGAGGCTGTTTGCGCCCGTTATCAATTGCGCAATCAATCTTAGGAGATCACCCGCAAATCATGGAAACACAACAGGTGCAAAATATTTTTTCAGGGCAATTTATTTAGCGCTCGCTATTTGGAATCTTAGTAAATCAGGGCCCTGGACTTTTCAGTCAAGTCAGTCAGATCTATTCATTTTGTATTTTTATTTCCCACCAAACTGAACACTAAAAGAACTACATGTTACTAAACAGAATTTTTGTGCTATCCCTGCAGGGTTACTACAAGCGTACACCAGCCTACATGCCCATCCGCAGGCGGGAACGCCTTGGCTGTTTCGCCGTACCCATGGTCCACTCTACCTACCTGCTTGATCTAAGGAAAGAGGCCTCTCGTCAGCTTGCTTTTTACCCGCCACACCCAGAATACAGTTGGGCTCTGGATGATGTCATTGTCTTTGCTTACTCAGCTCGCATGGCAGGTGGGAAAAATGCAAGAGGCTTTTCATGTTGAGGACCAATAGAGCCGGTTCAATGTGTAAGACTGTTTTTCTTCCCTTCCTCAGATGTGCAGATGTATGTGTGCAACAAAGAAATCTACGGTTACTTTCCAGTTCCAATGCGTGCCCATGCCACCTTGCAGGATGAGGCAGAGAGCTTTTTGCACACCCACTTGGAGGTCATAGGTGAGTTAAAGGAGCTCTGAGACACTGTAGTCATTTCTGCATGTTCAGCAATTTTAGGAAATGTATTTGATCATATTGGATGCAAATTTGTTAGTTTGTGATGGACTGAAACAGATGTGTCCTGACTGATTGGTTCCCAGACTGCTGTATGAGGGCTGTATATGTGCTGGTCAAATTCACATTCATAAATGTGTTGAGTTTTAGTTCATTTGTAAGCATAAGATCAGTGTATTTGCAGAGCGTTTCGGCAACATTGCAGTCTTAAGCCCCAAAACCTGAAGAGCACTGCAGCTTCCTCAAGATACACAGATTCTAACCTCTAGATTAATCATTTATAAGCAAAAATCTAACAATATGCAAAATGTGCCTCTTTCTAAAAAGTAATCTACTATTACATAAAGCTTTACGTATCTGGACAAGAATAAATAATCTGGTTCTTATAAGGTCTTTTAAGTTAGGTACAGCCTTATTAGACTTAGTCATTATTTATTGAAACCAAATCTGAGCCAAAATTTAGAAGCAGTATGAGAAAAACTAAAAGTGTACTCCATGATTCAGTAGTTCGTAGAACTACGTCTAGGAGCACTTAGTTAACTTAATTATTTTCTGTATTACTGTATGTTATTTGTCCCTGATGAGCAGCTGTCTTAAACATTTTCAAGTTGTGAATAATCTTTGTCTTTAAAATTATGGAATGAACTGTTTGGAAATGGACCTGTAACTCTTCCCATATTGATGGACAGCCACAGTTGATTCTCTGAGATCATAGCTGATGTCTTTCCATCCTGGACTTACTTCGGTGGCTCAGCTCCTGCAGATGCATATTCACATGTTTTAACTCTTTGTTGGCAGTGGGAGGAAGTAATCAATAATTTCTGAAACAATCTGAGCTGTGAGTTGCTTTTGGCTGTGTTGGTGCCTAAGTTTTGCTCTGTTGTAGAAAACAGAATATGAAGTGGACAAAGATTTGTTTTGTGAAGGACTGAAACCTATTTTTTAACTTTCGAGTGCTACTATTTTCTGAGCTTTTCACCTGTGTTTTTGAACTATTTATCGTATTCTGAGAAATTGTCTTGTGTCTCTGTGAAGATATAAATTGCCTCACACTGCTTCTGGCTTAGATTTTGTATAATAGATAATGACACAGTAAATTGGATATCTACTTTTTGTAAGATGTTGATGGATAGAAACCAGTTCATAAAAAGGAACATTAATAGAAACCTTGTGCACAAAAGGGTTATAACCTTTACATTTGAACAAAAATTGCAATGACAGATGAGGCGTGACTGTCTGCATAAATCACGGGCTAAAAATATTCGTACTTAAGGTTCCATAAATACAAGCGGTGTTATCAGGATTTAGGTGGGCGCTTCAAAAACTGCCTTTTGTTAAATGTCACTGATCGCACGTACATTTTTTCTCTTTGTTAAACTTCTATGAATTCATTACTGTGAGGAAACACAAAAAGGATTAACATTTACTTATTTTGCTGGATTTTGGTGTACAAAACCAAGACAAAAGTTCAACTATGGTTAATTTCTGTGAGATCCCGGGGAACCCACCAGGGGTTCCACAATCCAGGAAACTGCAGGGGTTCTGGTGGGAACCCCTGCAGTTTCCTCGACCGCATTTTGGGAACCCCTGTTCTGACACATTAGTAAGTCTCTTTGTAACTTTCCGTCCATTTTCTTCCACAGTGAAATCTCCACCGTTGGAGCCCTCCAGCTTCCTGTCTCTTCCTGCCAAGCAGCCTGACAAGATGGGCTTTGATGAGGTACACACACACACACTCACACACACTCTCTCACATACTCACAAGCAGACACTAAAACCCGGGCATGTGTGTGAGGTTTTGCATTTGTGTGCTCTCAGGTTTTTATGATAAATCTGGTGCGGAGAAATGACCGTCGCGAGCGAATGCTAAGAACTCTGTATGAGCAGGAGCTCAAGTGTAAGGTTGTTGCAGCTGTGGATGGCAAGTACGTCTCATCTTCTTCCTCCTCTGTTTTCCTGATATGTTCTACTCTAACATGTGGTGTAGATTATTGTAGGGAAGCCGGGCTGAGACAAACAACCAGGTGAAAAGTATGCCATCATTTAAAGATGTTCTGAAACATTGAGATGTAGCTCAAATGCAAATCAAATATGTAGTTAAATATCAGCTCTTTAGGAATTATCCTAATAACTGCATGGTTTATGCTTTATTTATTTAAAATATTTATGCAAATATTTACTTCCATCTTTATGGTTATACACATTCAACTTATTGATTTCTTTTCTAATATCTTTGTTCATTCCTTCCCTCTCCTAGAGCTCTGAATATTTCTGACATGCAGGCTATGGGGATTACGATGCTACCAGGATACAAAGACCCTTATCATGGTCGACCTCTCACCAAGGGTGAACTGGGTTGTTTTCTCTCTCATTACAACATCTGGAAAGAGGTGAGACTCTTGGACATGTGGCTTCAGGACTCTCAGTCCACCTGTACATGGTAGATAATACTAACTTGGGAATTATGTTCTTTATGCAGTTTTATGTAAACAACGAGTTGAAGAAAAATGTATATATGTCTTCTTGCTTACCATTTACATCAACATCTCCTCAGAAATTATAACAGTTTTATTGAACAGGATGTTTTCTGTGACATTTTCCTGCTTTATTTGCACACAACAGTGATGCATGGGGTAACTTAATCACCATCAGCCATTGGTTTGTCCCATAAGGACAGCGTCACAGATCTGACATAAATGCTATTTCTGTAATAACTACTGACTAACTGCAATATTTCTCTAGAACTATGTCAGAACCTGATTCAAACTTTAATGTATACATCTTTAAGTCCTCACAAGTATCTGTTAATGCTCCTTGTAAGCCCTGTTCTGTTTGCATTTTGGATTTCTACTGGGCCTTAAATTGTGCCGTGAGCAAACAGATCCAACACGCACATCGATGATCTTCACAAGATGACACCTGGATCTATTGCTTTGACCTTGAGACCAAACCGCCGCCTTCAGATGAAGGCCTGTTAATGTAGCAGTGTGTAATGATTACTGATATTTATCAGTCAAGTTGGACATATCGTCCAGCTTACATGCCCTCCGAGCACTATCTAGCAAAAAATTGTATCTGTATCTGTAGGCTTTATTGCCTGTCTGCATCATTCCGTAGTTCTTCATCAGAAATTTCCATCTGGGAAAAGCCACACTAGTGTTTATGCTCATTTTCTGCCTTCACTTATTCCAAATTTGCTTCACCTCTACAAGTTTTGACTTCTTTGATGAGTTATATTCAGTTTATTGTCACTTTCATTACACACCTGCAGATTACAAGGAAGCAAAATGCTGTTCTCTGTTTCATCAGTGCTCAATACAATCACGTATTATCTAAAAACATGAAAAAATAGTGACATATCTGACATATTTAAGAAATACTAATAGTTTACAACACAATTGAAGATAAAAACACTGTAGGTTAAAATATAAAAGCAACATAGGTGTGACAAAGTGCTGTCAGTCAGGAACAAAGAAAAAATGCATCTGAGGTTGAGTCATGCATTGTTGACTCTTATTGCATGACTCGAGAAGCATTATCCTTAAATTCTCAAATGTGTCTTCTCACAAAAAACACCCACAACCACTGATTCCTCCACTTTCTCCCCATGTCACCCTCCGAGCAGCACAATACAGCATGTAAGCAACGTTGCAGTAGTGGATTCAAATAGTTCATTGGGTAATTAATCATAATTCATTCTGCAAAATGATTAAAAATGATTAATGAATATTTCATTGAAATTTAAATGAATAATATAAGCAAACTTTTCTTGTAAATCTTTGTTATCATACGCTGTCATTTTAAGTCAGGAGTTCAGTTCTTTGCATTTACCAGAATGCGCACTGTGAATTTTTCTCCTTGGGTCAAAGCCCTACTGTGGTGTCCTGAATCATCTGAATATACTTGAAAACAATCAAATTAATTGGCTGCACCAACAGTTGACACTCACCGCCTGCCCCACTTTCCACACGTACCTCAGTGCAACTTCCTCATTTTTTTGCTAATATAAATTCAAGTCGAGGATTTCCCTTTTTTTGAAAAAAAGTTGGCACAAAATGCACTCTTAAGACGCCATCAAGACCAGTAAAGAATTTATTAGACATTACACTAATTGCTACACTCGAACACACTTTAGATTATAATGTATGATCTGGATCATCTGCATCTCACCACCACTGTAATGCTCTAAATCCTTTGTGTGTGTGTGCGTGTGTGTGTGTGTAAACATGCGTGTGTCCATGTCTGTGTGCATTTAGATAATGGAGCGTGGTCTACAGACTTCTCTGGTCCTTGAAGATGACCTTCGTTTTGAAGTGTTTTTTAAACGCCGTCTCCAGGCTCTGCTGCAGGAGGTGACGACACACAAGCTGGACTGGGATCTCATGTGAGTGAAGCTTCCATGAACAGAGGAAAAGCAGAGTTTAGTAAACAAAGAGGATTATCGTCATCCCCTACAATGTCATCCCTCCATCTGTTGCATGCTATATTTCAACTGCCACCAATCATATGTTGAAATTGTTTGTGGGAATAGTGCATCTTAACATTAAACTACTGAGAACGGTCTTGCAGCATTTTTCTCAGAAACTATATTCAATAAATAGTTAGGCAAGTTGTAAGTAGCTTAAAATAAACTCATCAGCTGTGGTGTCATTTTGTATTTGTTCTAGATTAACCTTTTGATTGTGCACAGCACTGAGCAGCAGATTTGAAGTCAAACCTGGATTCTTTATATATTGACAGGAATTTTGGAAATGGTTGAAGAAATCTCTTGCCGTGTGCAAACACAATGAAAGTAGAGTTTATCTGGAAAAAACAATGTGTACAATTTTAACAAGCTTGAACGTCAACATTTGGTACGACCATCTTTGTTCTGCAACAAAGCCTGAACAATCTTGGACATTCTTTCTTGTCTTTTTTTTTTTACGTAGTCATCAGGAAAAGTTCTCCATGTTTCTTGAAGGATATTGCAAAGCTCTACTTTGGATGCTGCTCCCTTTTGTTCTATTCTCTGTTAAGATGATCTCACACTTCTTCAGTGATGTTCAAGTCTGGGTTCTTGGGAGGATTCATCACTTCATCTGGGCTTTTGCAACTGATTCTCAGTCCAGTTCTTGTGTTATTTAGCATATTGTAGCCTTTTCTCCCTGTTTCCCTTCCTTAACAATGGCTCCTTGACAGCCACTCTTCAGTGAAGACATTTTTCTGTTGAGGCTTCAGGAAACAGTAAAAGGATTAACCGAAGGGCCAGATGCACCTGTCAGGTTCCGTATCAGGTCTTTGTTAGATTTTTTTCTGTTTCTTAACCCTTCCATGCATAGTGTCCACTACAGTCGACATCTATATTTTTTAGAGAATATTCATATTATAGAAATCTGAAAACTATGTTATCAATATTTTTGAAGAATATATTAAAATGATTTAAATGAATATGATTAAGACATATAAAAGAATCAGTGTATATGTCTGTAGAAGTAAAATATTGTATGTACAAACATGTGGCACTGTTTCTTATTGATTAATGCATAAAAGGGTTAAGTACATCACAACAGATGGTCCTCATCTGTTGTAGATAACATTTTCAGTCTTCTCTTCATTTCTTCACCCTTACCAGTTTCTTAAAAAAATTAAAGGACATTGAACACCATTCAGATTTATGCAATATTAACAACTAATATCTCTTGAGAATCACCTTGTCAGTGCAAAAATATTAATTTATGTTTGTCAAATGCTTTCATTTGGCATTCTCCATTGATGAATTGATCCTAAAAAAAAAAGTACCTAAATATACCATTTAAAATCATTGCTGAGTTGTCTGTTATGTGCACACTTCTCACCTCTTGAGTCAAGTGCCTTTTTTATTCTTGAATAGTTCATAGGTCCATATCTTAAACAAATTCCTCTGAAAATGGTCAGGTACTAGCACTGCACAGACTTTTGCACAATGCTGATTAATGCTGATTGATTAATTTAATCAATTATTAAAGTTTGATGCTGACTGGCTTGGGGAAAAGAGAAATCATATGCGCTGGCTCATTTCCATTGTTGCTCCTTTAAAGGTCCATGCATTTGTTCATTTTTTTTGTATATTGTTTGCACTGATCAAGAGCAAGTCTGTTCCACATTGCTAAAATGCAAACGTGTCAAGAAAAGGTAATTATTGCGAAGCAGCACCGACTTCAGTCATGATATCGTTCAAGGTCTGATCATGCCTTAAAAGTGCTGGGACTTTTCAAGTTACCGTACTTAAATGATGATTTTAATTGGAATTTTTATTATAAATTTTATTTGCTGTAGTTTTTTTTATACAGTATTATGAAAATAAGTGGTCAAATGAATTTGACATGATGCATCTTGGATCTGGGACCTTCACAGCTGAACTTTTTCCTTAGAATACCTGATGTTTTAAGTCACAAATTTAGGTAATTTTCCAAATAAAATAGTTGTTTTTTTTGTTTTGTTTTTTATTCTCACATATATCTTAATATTTCTATCAGTTACATTGGACGAAAACGGATGCAGATTGACCACCCTGAAAAGTCTGTACCAAACGTCCACAATCTGGTAGAGGCAGACTACTCCTACTGGACACTTGGCTACATGCTGTCGTTACAAGGAGCCCAAAAGCTCCTCCGGGCTGAGCCTCTGAGAAAGATGCTTCCCGTTGATGAATTCCTCCCCGTGATGTACGACAAACATCCAATGTGAGTATAACCCATCCTCTCTCTAGCCCTCTTCTTAGTCTCTCCTCCTGGATTCCTGTAGTGTGGCACTCTTCTTGATCTAATTACATCCCCTTTCCTGTCACTCATCAGTTCAGAGTACATGGACCACTTTGAGCATCGGGACCTGCATGCATTTTCTGCTGAGCCACTTCTGGTGTATCCAACACATTACACAGGAGACCCGGGCTACATAAGTGACACAGAAACTTCAGTGGTCTGGGACAATGAGACAGTCAGGACTGACTGGGATCGAGCCAAGTCGAGGAAGACTCAGGAGCAGGGAGAGCTGAGCTTCGAGGCCCAGAACTCTGACGTGCTGCAGTCAGAACTGGAGAACTGGAGTGCACGGGACGAGCTGTGATGAAGAAGTGAGGACATGAAGAGGAGTAAGAGATACAGAACTCTGGCATACAGAGATAAGGGAGATGGAACGAAGCTGTGATAGAGGGTGAGGTAGGATGGGGGTGGACATGGAGGGAACAGAAATTGGGAGATGAAGTAATGAGAGAGGCAGAGCTGATGGACACTGAGTTGATGAGGAAAACAAATGCTTTTCCTCATACGTTTCTCGGTCCACTATTCAATCTTTCTCTTGAGATAAGATGTCGAGTTAACTCTTGAAGAGTCAGCCAGCAGCTTTAGTTTTATTTATTGCATCCAGCATACATGCCTTCTACACAGCCTCATCCATCAACTGGTTATTTCCTTAATGAATATTTTCCAAATTTATGCCATGATGTATACTTGTTTTTTTATTTTGTGTGTGTTTTGCAATGAAAAAAAATCATTGGACGACATTTGGATAATGGATAATGGTTTCACATAATGTAAGTTCGATATGTTTCAAATAACTTCAAGCAGCATTTGTACCTCTTAGTTCAAAGAATCAAAATTCTCCGTTATCATCCGTTAAATCTACAGTATGTTTTGGGTTCAAATTGGTTCCATTTAAAAAAAATATTGCATATTTTTTACTGACTCTTGGAAGAAACCAGAATCCCTAAAGTACTGCCTCTGTTTAGTTTTTGTTTTTTTCCACTGCACTCTGTGGTTCCTCTGTTTGGCTTGTGACATCTTGCATGTCCACTTACTGTGGTTAGTTCTACCAATGAGAGGTTCATTTTTAGAGTAAATCCTAGATGAAAGCAAAGGATAAAGGCATCATTTTCTGTGGAGCAAAATATGTTATAATGTCATCTTTCAAATCATCTTGTGAGACTCAAGATTTATCTATCAGTGTTCTCTTTTTGTTTCTTATCCTCTTGCTTAATGTAGCTCCAAGTAGACTGTTGTTTGCAATACTTTTTAAAAAATTCTTTTTTTAAATTTAATTTTCTTCGAATGTGTCTGTGTTTTCTGTCTTTTTTACCAAGACTGTTGGAAAGCAGAACAATTGATTTAGTGTTTCCTGATGCATTTTTAACCCATGTTGCATGCTCTTTGTTGCAAGAAATGAATATATATTTTTAAAAACAGGTGTTTTTGTCTTTGCAAGTGTTTTATTGTTGCTTTTTGGTTCGTTTGTTTTTTTCACCAAAGGGAAGTAAAACTTGATTATAAAAGTATTATTTGACTGACATTGTTTTCAGTTGAACTTTAACTAAAAGGGGTGAACTGCTTGAGCATCAGCACCGAGCTTTGATGCTCAAGCTTGGCTCTAAGTACAGCACTTAGCAATTTTGGGTTCATGTCTAGCTGGAGCAGCCATATTGATATATTAAAATATCTTTATTAACTCTTGTTTGACCACACAGCAGTTTAATTTCAGTACAAATGAGAACATCCTACAATGCAACAGAGACTTCTTTTAATTACTGGCTGCTGGTGTCTGTAATTACATAATGGTCAGTTTAAGCTTCAGCAGGCCACCATTACTCTTCCACACTCAGTGTTTTTATAATCATCCTTTATTCGTTGTGGACCAGTAAAACATGCCCCTGCTATTCTCACTGTTCCACGGTTTCATAATGTTTGATTAGGGATTTGCAATTAAATTACAGAGAAAAAAAATTAATTAAACAAAGAATGTCTTCATCAAGTATGTGTATTCAACAGAAATGAGTATACCGCTGTGTCACTGTGTGTGTGTGCATGGAAATTAATCAAAACTGCATCACCTTACAATGATTGCATAACCTTTATGCTGAACAGCAGGGTAAATGTAAAATGTAAAGTTAAAAACTGCCTGCTCTGATTTACTGTAATGAAAATACAGGCCTCCACAGTACAGTGTTCTACAGGATTTAGATCAGGGAACACATTTGGCCCAATAGTTTTAAATTTTTTCTTATCTAGAAACACTCGTGTGATTTGTTTTGGCAGTGTTCGTTGCATTATAACCATGCTGGGATGTTCTTCCTCTGACAAGAGTCCTTGTATCAACCATAACTTTCTATGCAGTCATAGTTATGATTTATAAATCTCATCTCCCCAAAACCTTTTCGCACTCTGGCAGCATCATTGTGTTTAATGACAGTCCAGCCTTTCAGAACCATGCAATCTCTGTGGCCCTCCCAGTCGGGTTCAAGGTGAACATGCTGCACCCTATCAGAACTCATGAAGTGTGAACAGCAGGCAACTGTGGCTTTGGCAGGCTGGATGGTGCTCAGGTGTGAGTAAGTGAAGACTGATGTGACACGAATCATTCCTAGATTGCAGCAAAGAGCTAATGTTGGAAAAGAACGAGTAATCACAAGAGCAAAATAGGATCTAGATACTAAAAAGCAACTGGAAGTCTGACAATGTAATGTTCTGGTGATGAGTGAAGGCTGGGGAATATATACAGTATATTGAAGGTGATGAAAAGACAGATTGCAAGCGTGGAGGATAATCATCAGAGGCAAGAACAAAGAGGCACACTCACAGGCAGGGAAATAGTCACAGAAAGTTACATTTCCTTCTATTGCTGGTGCCTTATTTGAAACATCTTACCGTCCATAGCGTCTATAGGAAGCTGAATGAAGCTAACCAATCAGGGTGTGGACAAAGATATGAGGATGCCCGGGTGTCTGCTACAGAGATGTATCATTCAGACCCTGTGGGTTGTGGGGTTGGGTCTTTATTGTTTGTCCTTGCTTCCACCAGATTGTGTCAGATCTCATCAGATTGGTGTCTGGTTGAGTTGGAGCTGATGAACACTTCACACTCTTTATCATGTTATTTTAGCTTTTTCTGAGCAGTTTTTATGGGGCCCACTGCTTCCTGCTAATGGAGTCTGCTGCTGTTGGAGTGGTGTTATCATTTTCAAGCTGAGGTGTGACTGGTTTGTGAAAATGTTCAGATAGGTGTCAAAATAACATCTACAATGTAATTTAGATTAATGTATTATTTAAAGGTTTAGTGTGAATGATGTAGTGACACTTGAACAGTACAAATTGCAAGTTGGAACTAACTAAATGACCCCCACCTACTCACAAACTACAATAGATGAGGAAGCACAATAGAAGGAAAAGGAAACAAACCTGCTGAGTAAATTGCTGCTCTACGATATTATTTAATGATGAATTTTGCATCAAGGGTGGTGGAAAGGCATTCATTCATTCGTTCGTTCGTTCGTTCGTTCGTTCGTTCGTTCGTTCGTTCGTTCGTTCGTTCGTTCGTTCGTT
>JBBBVU010000004.1:25993396-26017496 GCA_037177055.1 Atherinosoma microstoma
CACACACACACACACACACACACACACACACACACACACACACACACACACACACACACACACACACACACAGACAAAGACTGTGCGCACTTCACGTTCCCTCTGTCACCTTGTCTTTCAGTCCCTCCCTCCTGATGGAGGCGGGTTGCAGAGACGGAGAAGAAGAGCGAGAGAGAAGCCACTGCCACCAAGGTGAGGGATACAGTCAATGAGCGAATGTGACACTTACTGACAGGCTGGGAGCCGATTCAAGTGATCAAGGGAAGGTTGACAAGAAAAATAAAACTAAATTTGAAGGCTATTCTCTTTTTGGATTCCCTGCCTCAAGGGGGTGATAATATAGGTAAGCAACTGTGAGGATTATCTGATTTAACGGCAAGCAAGATTATATGATTAATAGATGGAAGTGTGACTGAGTGGAAATAGACGACGACAGTCATCCTTGTAGAGATACATTTGTGCAGAACTCAAGGTTTTTTTGTGTGTTGTTGCAATTGTAGGCCTATGGAAAGAATTACAAATGTTGATTTATTTGTTTATTCATTTGCAACTTGCTGTAACAATTTTCGTCTGGATTCACCACTGTTAATCCAAGGCCCATGTCATGAAATTGTCCAGACTTGTTCAATCTAATGTAAATGGTTTCAGTCTAATAAAAAAACACATTCACTTGTACAGGCTCCCCAGTTTTATATGCACGCCATGATTTTTATCACGCTTTTCCAACTGTGTAATTATCTGAAGCCACAAAACCAAATCAGCCTTGAAGTATGTGATGTTGCTACACAAACAAGCTTGGTTTTTCATTATCTATTCTTTTCATTTTTGTTTAATCAAAAGCCAATAAGCTGGCATCTCTATAAAAAAACAGAATAAGAATCATTCATCAATTTTTTATAATTTGATCAATTTTACAAGGATAAGATATTCTCATGTGTAGTACTAGCAAGGGATAAAACAATATTTAGGGAATTCTTTCTCTCATTTAAAAGCTCAGAGATTTGATGCAGTCTGCAAACAGGAATAAAAATGTTAACTAAGATTTAGTTCTCAGGTGAAACAAAGAAAGACCGATCTGTGAACACTGAGATATACAACACCTCAAAATGATGTGTTGTTTTAAGAAGCATGTGTTTGTTGGACTCCCCCCCAACATTTGTATATCTATAATTTATTCTTTTTCTTTTTCTGAGATGTTGTTCTGTTGTCATATTTTCATTCTTTGTTCTTTTGATTGTTTTTTTGTATGTTTGACTTGAAAACCTAACAAAAGACAGGGTCTGCAAATTATCCACAGAGAGGTTTTGCACACAGTACACTGCAACATGATTTGTTCTTTGTATGTAACAATCCCTATAGGTGTTGTCTCTGTCATAAAACATGAAAGTTAGATTCATTTTCTGTCAGTTCTAACGCATATACAATTATTTGTTTTGTTTCCTTGCCAGCTTCCTGGTCATCATGGCGGATCTTTTTATTGATCGAGTCCTGGTGAAGAACAACAAAGACCAGGATGAACTGGACACGGAACGTGAGATTGTCATGCGCCTGCAGAATCGAATCCTGATGCTTTTCTTTGCGTCTGCTGAATGTGAGACATGCCAGAAGTTTGCTCCAACACTCCATGAATTCTTCAAACAGCTGACGGATGAGTTCTATGTGGAGCGCGCTGCTCAGCTGGTTCTTCTGTACATCAGGTACAATGTACACCAGGAAATGCTTATTCAAGCGTTCATAACTGTAACTGTTGGTTGCTCCTGAATGCATGTGACAGGATTTAGTCCAAAAAGCACAGCAACCTCATCCTGATCTCAATTGAAGTGTTTCTTAGGCTGTGTGCTCATGTGCACATGAAAAATGTACAATGCGCTTCCCTGAATTAAAAGCACAGAAATAAATAATAACGGATTGGATTTATAAAGCTTTTCAAGGTACCCAAAGTGCTTTACATTGTATCCATTACTCATTCTCTCCTTATTCATACTTGGTGATGGTAAGCTACATGTGTAGCCACAGCTACCCGGGGGCAGACTGACAGAAACACAGCAACCAATCAGCACCAGCGGGTTCTCCTACCACCACCGAACTCATATTCATTAATACATCAGCGATGATTAATACACCAATGACACTAAAGGCAAGGAGGGTGAAGTGTGTTGCCTATGGATGCAATGACAGATTATTGTCTGGGGGATGGGCTTCAAACCGCCAACCTTCTGGTCATTGGATGACCTACTCTACCACCTGAGCCACTGCCAAAGACATAGTGTAAAACTGGGATAGTTTTGATAAAATGCCTCTCTGAACAACAAACATTAAGAAAAAGTTGCAATAAAAACACAGTATTGTCACTATTAATAGATACTTTGCAGAAAAAGTCAGGAATTTGAGTTTGGGCAATTATTCATCCCATTTAATAGTACAAATTGGTGTGGTATTAGACATTGTTGGTAAGCCTCATTTGTCACCTTTGTCACAAGATATAAATTGTCTGGATTGTGCACATGTGGAATGAGCAGCACGGTTAAAAATATGTGTAGTGGCACCAAAAATTTGCCACAATCCCCTTCATTATTCTCCTGATGGTATTCACTATTGTTTTGAGATTCAAACGCTGCCGGGTGTGCGCCAGTCACACATATACAACTGGCTCCTGGCTTGCACCCAGTTGATAGACCGACGTATTGGAATGAGATTGTGGAGCCAGCTGTATTCTCATATTTTTGGAAACTGGGACCTAACCCCATCCTCCAGGATGACAACACTCCTTCAGATGCAGAGGTCATCACAGAGTATGACCAAAAGTTGGGAGTGGAGAGAATGGAATGGCCTGATGTGAATCCAGACCTCAACCCAGTTGAATACTTGTGGCATCAACTTGGGTTTGATATATGTGCCATAGTGACCAACACAACCACACTGGTTGACCCTCAACAGCTCTTGGTTGAGGAATGGGATGTCATTCCACAGCAAGATGTAACCAGGCTGGTGACCAGCATGAGGTGGAGATGTGAAGCTGCTGTGGCCGTGTATCAATCTTTAACACGCTACTGACGCCCCTGAAAGTATAAAATGAATAAAGTGTAAAAATTGGTCAATATGTGTTGTTTTTCCTTATTACTGTATGAGCATGAAATCATCAGATGCGCCAAGCAACTCAAAACAAGAGTGAATACCAACAGGAGAATATTGTAGGGAATTTTGGCACATTTTTGGGGACACTACCCACATGTTTAGCTGTGTCATTCATTCCACGGAGGCACAATCCCTACAAGTTATACCTCTTTGTAAAGGCAACTAATCAGGCTTTCCAACGATGTATAATACAAAACCAATTGCTATTATCAAAGGGGATAAATAATCACCCGAACAAAAATTTCCTTATACATTTTTTGCTGAGTTTATTTGTTTGGAGAAAAGTTGGGAACATTCTCCAAATACTTCTTGCATCACCAGTCTTTTTTTTACAGTGGCAGATTTTAGCTCCATTGAAAGATGTTCCACAGGATTTACGCTTGGCCTCATTGCTGCTCAGTTTTAAACACTTATAATTTACTATTTCTAACCATACTTCTGGGCTAAGAATGTGTTTTGCGTTACTGTCCTGCTGACCCTGAACATTAATCCCAAACCAGTTTTTCCCCCTTTTTTTTTACATAATGAGACACATTTCACTTTAAACTGCTAAAGCAATCTCTTGACATTGTCATTCATTGGGTGTGTTCACTGACAGAAGTGACAGAAAGCAGCCCTACAACATAATATGAACATCCTTTACTGTATCTTACAGACTTCATCTCTTTGCCTCATTACACTCGGGAGTCCTCTGTCCATAGAACATTCTTCCAGACACTGTGGCTTTTTAGGAACTATAGACTTTTTAAAAAAACCTGTTGCTGATCTCCCCGGTGTATTAAGATAGTTACAAGGAAGATCTGGCTGGTCTTTTTGTTCCTTCTGTCAATAGTGATGTCCCCTTTGGCTTTTGGCCACAATGGAGCACTTGATTCTGTGTGTGTGTGTGTATAATCCAAGATGAAACTGATACTCCAGCTCACTCCAGGTCCTCAGATATCTTGCATGGGTTGTTTTCCCCACACAGACTAATCCTACTCTCACAGGCTTGTTCTGTTGAATTGTATTTGCTGCATTATTTGATTGAGGGACTAATTTAATATAATTAAAAAGCTGCTAATAATAATATCACAGAGGCATTTTGTAACTGAATTTTTTGCTATCCCTAAATGAAATCCCTTTATGACATTGTACTGACATATTCTAATTATTTAAAAATTAAATATTAGAAAATCTTTAGCCTTTTCGCATTTGTTTCTGATGAAATAAGAAACTGTGCTTAAAATTTTGGATAATGATCATTTTGATTTTGTATTTTATATGTAACCATTTATATATGGAAACAACTACATTTGAACAGTTTTTCTAGATTTTGGACTACAGCAGGCTGTAGCTGTTGGTTTCTTAATCTCTTAATAGTTTGGTGTTTTTTCTTTCACTTCTCAGTTTGGATGAGTCAGAGGAACAGCTTGAAAGCTTCCTCAAAGAGCTTCCCAAGAAGTCGTTGTTCCTGGCCTATGAGGACCCCTACAGGAGGTGCGTGGGACAAGCGAGTTAGTAGTGTACACAGCTTGCTGGTGAATGATGACAATGTAAATACGCCTAGCTGCATAAATCCATTAGCTCTTTGGCAGTGCGTGCCAGTATGTGTGTGTGTTTCCACAGGGAGCTGGAGGCCATGTTTAATGTGGAGGAGCTGCCCACAGTGGTGGTGCTGCGTCCCGACTGCTCCATCCTCATCCCTAATGCAGTGGAGGAGATAATCCGTCTGGGCCCAGACTGCTACCGCAACTGGCACGAGGCAGCAGAGCTCATTGACAGGAACTTTCTCACGACAGAGGACTTTGAGGAGAAATCCATGCGTAGCTTGAGTGACCCTGTCAGAAGACTTAAGTATAAGGTGGAGGATGAAAAGAAGAAGAAGAAAAAGAAAAAGCGCAGGGGTTGGGGTGGCGGTGGTGATGATGATGATGATGATGATGGGAAAGTGGAAGCAGGAGCTGATGACAAGGATGGAGGGGGATCACCATGGTGATGCAGACCAAAAACTAGAGGTCAAGACTGTGTTTGAAATCCAAAGGTTGCTGTGATTAGAGATAAAAAAGCTTTGTCACTAAGCTTCTTCTGGTACAGCCAAGAATGCAGTTTTGTTCAGCCAAACAAAATCCATTTCTCAGCTAAAATTCAGAAAACATGTATGTTTCTTATCTGTGAAGTAGAAATTTAAAGCTGATTTTCTATTCAATTTTTTTTTGTCTGGCTCTGCTGCTTGAAATCAGTGGCAAAGAAAGGTTTTGGTCTTCCAAAAACAGCTCCAGATATGCCAACAAATAATGCAAAACCATGTGAAACACAATCGCTGAAGGCTGCTAACCAGCGCTAACCTCAGCTTAGAATCAGCTTCATTTTGACATCTTTGAATGTTGCCAAGTTTACAGCGAGGAAAGCTTTTGGTTTCGGCCAAGTTTGGCTCGTTTTATTACGCCCAGGAGGAATAGTTTAAAACATGTCTCCAATTGACAGCACAGCTCTGTATGCACTTTATACATGATCATATGTACCATCCAATTAAAGCCCACCCTGCATAATCTAAAATCAATGAATTATTCAGCACCATTAGAATAATTTTGTTAGTAACTGTTTTGTTTGGAGTTTTTGCAAAATCTAGCTGCACTTACAGACTACACAAGCAGCAATCAGCGCTATTCAAAGGGAGTCGGGTGAAATGATGGGGAAGCTAGTTGTGCTACATAATCAGTGATTTCCTTTCAATGTAGCCTACTGAAGACTATGTTTAGCCTTTGCACACTTCCTCCCAAATGTATACTTCATTGGTAATGGCTTTATATGATCAGTCAGGATCCCATTTTGCAACAGCTCTCTCAGATGAATATGAAAGTTTTTCTTCCTTCTTTCTCTGAGTGTCCCAAGCCTTAAACACATGCTGCCAGTATCTCCAAATGGAAAGAAGACGCTTTATGGCAGTGTGACAGTATAATGACAGCAGCAGAAAAATATATCTGAGAGACAGATGATGAAACCAGAGTATCATCAGGTGTCATTGAGGTGTGACGTTTGATTGGTATGATTTGATGTGCTTTAAAAAGGCCTAATGATTCATCTCAAAGCTCAAACATCCTAGAAAGACCGATAAACATATTTTCTCTCAGAGCAGCATGAAACAAAGCTCCCCGTGATAGTAATGGAAATACTGCAAAAGCTTGTGCTGGCTGGCTGTGCAGCACACACAATAGCCCCCCCCTTTCTCCATCAGTGAGCTGAAAATACTCAGTCTACTCGAAGCTGGTCAGAAATGTAAGAAGAGACAGATGCCAACTCAAACGAGAGCCTCTGTTTATTCCATATTCCTTTGCTTTTGCCTACACAGCAGCTTATTGTTGCTCACTCAGACAAACCTTGACAATATAGTCGAAGCCCCCACACCCCCGTCTCTCTCTCTTTCTGTCTCTCTCTCTTTCTTTCTCTCTGTCTCCGCACACGCGCACGCATAAACACTCACACGGGCGCACACAAAAGCACAGACGCGTTGCGCGCTCTCGAGTGCAGAACGCGCAACAAGCGGACCAGCGGATGGAGAGAGCGAAGAAGAGAGAAGGACGGATGCAAGGCGAGGCCAGGAGCGGGAAAACCTTATCTCTCCTGGCTGTCCAGCTGTTGTTTTTGTGTATTTTAGTTTTTTTTTTAGTTTTCTTTTTACACCAGTATTTTTTAACGCGATTTCGCATCCCTTCTTTTTTAAAAGCCTAATAAATCTCCACATCCGTCCTGATGTGCTGCTGCGTCTCATCACGATTCGTCAAGGATATGCGAAGCGGCTGTTATCACGTCGACGTTATTTTTTTCCACTGAGATGCAAGGATGTATTACTTAATGAACAATACTGGAGACATAGGACCAACAATGACAAGCGATAGCTGGGCTTGGTGAGCGGTAGAAATCGACGGAGGGACGAAGAGCAGCTACGATTTGTGCAATTGTTTGCGCCAAATTATTATTGTTTTTATAGCCCATCGTTCATTTTTGCTCCCTCCATCCATCGGAGCTCTTAAGGCCTGCAGCCCGCATTATCTCCGGGCATGAAACCCGTGGGAATTATGATACCAACGTGACGCACAGTCACACAACACAGCGGGGAAGACATCTAGCCTCGACAGGACGGAGGGAGGGTGTGAGGTCCAGCGGAGCGGAGCTCTACACAGTACACTGATCACAGGGAGTGGGGAGAGGACGCCCAGTTGTAGTTGGACATATCGTGCTAATGACTGACATTTAGCCCAGCTGGTACACCCCATCAAAATTTTCCCGTCGATTTTTTTTTTTTTAGTATTATTTATTTTTTCATGTATCGGACGCAGAGGAGCGGGAGGCAAGGAGGAGAGTTCAGTGGGTGAGGGCGCGGAGAGACGGGATGCGGGAGACGCAGTAAGCGCGGAGGAGGAGGAAGAGGGAAACCGGAGGATTGACGGTAAGATATGGGCTATGAGGATGCACCCCGCCCCTCCGTCTCTCTCCCTCTCTCTAGCTCTTCCTCTCTCGGTTAAAATGCACAAGTGCACACACAGGATCAATGCCCAAGAAGACAGCAGAAGTGCCTTGCTACTTTGCTGCTGCTGCCAAGGGCCATTTGATCACAGACACACAGGGACCTGATATGTTGCTGTCCAGAGGCTCCTACCTCTAGCTACCGTTAAACCTGGGTCAGTAGTAGGAGAGCGAGGTGTGAGTGCTGTGAAATATTCATATGCACGTTTTTAGCCTCATCTATATACTCTTCAGATGGGTATGCACAAATGGCTAATGACTCAGGGTGTCCCAAGCTGGTATGGAAGAGGGGGTATGTCATGGATCAGCTGAAGTCATTATCATACACCTTAATGTCTTGTGTGCTGCCTTGAACAGTGGAACAATGGGTTTAAATGCTGATTTGGCTTGCTGATTCACCACAGTTGGGGACATGAGGAGAAAAAAGAGAGAGGAAGAGGGAGCTAACCGAGTGAGAGTCCATTATCAATATTTCAGAGAGGGAACGAGAGGACTGGGTCAGTGGAGGAGGCCAGTGAGAGAGGCAGCAGTGACTGTGAGGGATGCAGAGGGAAAAATGTAGTGAATGAAAGAGAGGATGGGCTGAGGAAAGGATGGCGGCTGACAGGACTCCAGTTCACATGAAATGCTTAAGAAGCATAACCTTGAGTGTGTCATACCGTGTTTGCTTCATATAATAGGCAGAATAGACAGGAATGAATAGGATCACCTTTGAATTATTCATATATTTGCAGATTTTTATAAGGTGACTCATCCAAATGTGTATATGTGTGTGCATCCATGAGCATGCCCACGCCATGCATACATGTTGGAAGCTAGCAAGAAAACAAAGGTAAGGAGGTTTGTTTCCATGCACAGATCATTTACATCAACCACTGAGGAGAAAAAAAAGCAAAGTTATTTGCTTAAACCACTCAGACACATTTGTGCACGTATGCACACAATTTGGATGGATTTTCTGTCATTTGACTTGTAAAACGCGCCATATTAGTTTCTTTTTGCTCAGACCACCACAAACAGGTTCCTATCATGTCCCTTTGAATCAGTCAGACACAATGAGTCAGTCGCCCTGTTTGTGATGTGAGCATTTCATGCAGGCCTGTGCACAGTGTGCAGAGCTGTGGGCGGATATATCACTGTAATATCAATCTCGTGATGTTAGACTAGATATCAGCTGGGATTTCACTCATGATAAAGCCGTAGGGCTGTAGCTAATAATTATTTTCATTATTAGCTGAGTTAAAAAAAGATATTAGGTGTTTAGTGCAAAAAGGAATGGTTTGTGACCATGCCAAAAAATGCCTTCACTGAAGGTGACATGATTGCTAACAATAGAAAGTGTTACAAAACATCAATTATTACTAAAAGGGTAGGTAAATTCTCACATGAGAATTTTTGGCTTTTTAAAATGTCTGTGTAATTGTTGCCAGATTATTAGCAAATCTGTTATTAAGGCAATAGGTTATTTATCTTTTAATAGCTGAGCTGTGTGATGGCAGGACTATCGCAGTTTATCAGACTGTTGTACAATGTTTTTCATTATAGTGCTTAGGGATTGGCATTAAATTGTCTTAATTGATCATCAGAAAAAATTTAAGGATCAAATTTTGATTAATCATTGATATTTTTATATCAAAATTTCAGTTTTTATAGGCTATATAAAAATGCAGTGAAAGTAGAAAAAACCCACTTTGCTTCCTCATTTAGATCTTGAATACAAGATTAACAACTCTTGTGGCAGTTAAACAGGATTCATTCAGTGGTTACACTGGAAAACATGCGCTCACATACAACTACAGTACCAGTTTAAAGATGTATTAGTTTTATCAATTAGAAAATAATGTCTTCAATGAAATTCTTAACATTCGATCAATCAATCATCAATTAATTATGCCCATCCCTAATAGTGCTTCATATTTATATTTGTCCAGAGGTGTGGGTGATTTCTAAACAATTATTGCCACAGTATGTTATCATTTGATCAGGAGAAATATGGGGTTACAGAACATTATTCATGAAGTTTTTTGTGGATAAAATTGCCACACAGTTGACATTAAATACCTAAAAGAAAAAATAATGTATATATTTTATGCCAAAATCTCTAACAAAAGACACGCTTGTATGCCCTTTGGTACTATATACAGAATGCTAATTTCAAATCTGTAGTGCAGAAAGCTGTTAGATGCACTCAGCTTTGTTCTGTCATTCCTCTGTCAATGTATTTATGGCTCTCAGTTTTTCTCAATGACAGCAGCTCATATTTTGTAACAGCTTATGGTGACATACAAAAGAGCACTACTGCCAACACCAAAATGAAATAGAATAAAATTAAGATTAATAAATGAATTTGATTGCAAAGCAATATTTGCAAGTCTATGTAACCTTAAAGCTATTTGTAAGTGTAATTATCCATCCAATGTTTGTCTGTGTGTGTGTGGTAGTGATATTGCTCTATATGTGATTATGAATAAACTAAAATGTATAGGAATGTCATTATTTATTTGTTTGTTTAATCCGAAAAATGAAATACCCGAAGGTTAGATTTGTACCATGCCATATTACAAAAACTAATGATTATCATATCTGTTGGTAGAAATCACAAGTCATTAGCAATATAACATTGCAAATGTAATTATATTATTCAAAATGAAATGGCAGTCATCAGTATTTGTGCAAATTATCGATGCTAAATGAAGCATTTTTAATTTTTCTAAAATATTTTTTCCATGTGTCCCTTTCCTCACAGCATAATTTAATCCACTGTCTTCAGCTTCTTGTTTGTTTGGCACCAAAGTACTTAATCTTTTTACTTTTCACCCTTAAGTGTTACAGGACCAGTAAACATAAGACTGTATAAATCCCTATGGGGGCAGCCATTTTTCCACTTTCTGTGATGTTTTTCATTTTCTGGCTTTACTTGTTTCTCTGTTAGGTGTAGACATGACTTAGTTAGATTTAGGAACCAAAACTACATGGAAAGGTTTAGGATTAGTTTGTGGTTGTGCTTCATCTCATTGAAGCAGTGAATTAGATAATGACACAGAAAACATTTGTTTCACTCATTCTTTGCCACACACTGAAATCTGACATCAAGCACTCTAAATAAAACCAGGATGTATGATTTAGACCAGACTGGACTTTCTAATTCATCAAATTTATTCACACACTTTTCCATTAAAAATGGTTTCAAGTAATTAAAACACATACATATTTCATAAAACGAGCAAGTTTTCTGAGATGTCTATTTCACATTGCTAATTTAAAAAAAATGTTTTGTTAAAAATCATAGACACAACTGTATGAATGGTGTTGGAGAATAAGTACAATGTGAAATTAATTTTAAATCATACAAAAAAATTATTTTGTATATCTACCATTTATTACTGTGAAATTTCAAAATTATTGTAATGTAGTCTTCTGCTTCCTGGTATCCATTAGGGGGCAGAAGACAAATATCAGATTGTGTGCAACAGGGTTTTGAGCAAAGTTTTTGCCATAAAGTGATGCAAAATGTCTCAGAAACTGTATGTGTCAAATATTATGCGTTTGGCTTTATAGGACTGAAGAAAAAAACCAAAAGAACCATGTAATCATTAAAAAAGCTGACATTTTGGTGATGATTGACAAATTGTTGCAGCTCTTGCCATCATGCAAGCTTAAAGCAAAATGGAAGTGCCTTAAAATTAGGTTAACCATTCAGTCATTATGATTAAATGTGAATTTATCATTCTGGTTTGTATTTTAATTCTTTCATGACCAGCTCAGCATTCCTGCAACAGTTTGATGATGGGAGGACTCACAGTTGGTTAATGTTGCAACCTCTCCATCTCTGCTTGCATCTCACATGACAAAAATGTGTCCTCTTATTATATTCCATGTTAAGGTTTTGGTAAGTCTGCATGTTCAAAAATGCATACAGTGTCACAATAAGATAATCATATGTACACACCAGCTCAAATGTTTTCAGAATAGATTAAATTTTCTGTTTTTTTATTCTTTAATTCATTTTTTGATTGTCTCAGCCAAATGCTTTTTGCAAATGTCATCAACAAAAATAACATCTGACATGTTTTAACTTGCCAGATCCCAGCATCAAACATGTCATGATGTCCTCTTAATGTTTGGTTCCAGTATCATTAGCAGGGGATCACACTGGACCACTGACACATTAAACCACATTTGGATTGTTTTCAGATAATCGTTGGTTATCAGATAAGCTGGTGAAACTCTCCTTGCTCTTGACACGATAGATTAATCATTGTCTACTTTTTATTCTTTTTGCCATGAAGAGGAGAGAATACATCAGAATCGTTCAGACTACCTGATGGTTCCATTTCAACTTGCAATTAAGAAAGGATTAATAAAACTTGTGCAAGGTTTCTGTGTATAATTATTTTTTTTCTTGGAGATGATAAAAACAGATTTTGTTTAAAAAGGCTTAAAATGTGAGGTTGGAAAGGTTTTGTGAACAGCTTAATGAGGCTGAGCTTCAGCTTAACTGTAGAACGTTGTTTCCAAAATGAATCATTCAGTACACATGTGCAGGTATAGTTTTAAGACAATCTCAAAGAAGTAAATGTGTACTTAAAGATTATTCTTTTTTTGGTACATGTTTTTACACATGCATGAGGATCATTAGTTTGACAGATTTTTACTACAATACCAATTCCAAAAAAACCTCACACACGCTGCAAAACATGAATAAAAAAATGATTTAATGATAATAAATCAACTAAAATATTATTTCATTTACAGTAGAACACATAAAACGTTACATTTAGAAAATTGGACATTTAATATTTTATGAAAACCAAAAGCTTATTTTTAATTTTAAGGTAGCATCATGCCTGAAAACAAGTTAAGTTAAGCTGATGCTAACTGCTATGTAACATCCCCTTTTCTTTTGACAAAGGTTTGTATAAATATCTGTGAACTTAGGGGGCCAGATACTGGACCTTTTGGGAGAGAAATGTCCCATTCTTGTCTGATTTAAGTTTCCAGCTCAACAGTTGAGGGGCTTTTTTGTTGTATTTGAGTTTCAATATGTGCCAGATGTTTTCAGTTGGTGAAAGGTCTGGACCGCAGGGAGGCCAGTCCAGCACCTACACTCTTCTACAATGAATCCATTCTGCTGTAATAGATGCAATATGCTATTTAGCATTGTCGTGCTGAAATATGCAGGGCCTTCCATGAAAGAGATGTCGTCTGGATGGCAGCATATGTTGCCTTAAATCCTATTCAAACCTCTCAGCATTTGTGTTTACTTTCCAGATGTGCAAGTTACAAGTTCCATTGTCACTAATGTATACAGATACCATTAGATTTGTTGGCTTTTGAACCAAAAGCTGATGGCAAGCCAAATGGTCTTCTCTCCAGTCTGGAGGATGCGGCATCCATGATTTCCAAAAAGGTTTAACATTTAGATCTGTATGGCAACAGACCTGTTTTCCACATTGTCTCAGCCTATGTTAAATGAAGTTGAACCCAAAGAAGACATCAGTGTTTCATGTTCACATATGGCTTCTTCATCGCTTGGTAGGACTTTAACCTGCATTTGTGAATGGTACAGTGCACTATGTTTACAGACAATGACTTCTGGAAGTATTTCTGGAGCCATGCGATGATTTCCATGACAGATTCGTGCCTGTTTTTCATGCAAACTAACATTCCAGATGGTTGGAATATTTTAATGATATCTTGTCCCGCAAACAATGGAATGAAATTCCTGTACAATTTGTAGGCAGTTTTTTGGGGGAAATTAGTGAACCTGTGCCCAGCTTTTATTGTGAGATACTCTGCTTTCCTAAGGTGCTCTTTTTTAACCTAATTATATTACTGACCTGTTGCCAATTAACCTAATTAGTTGCAACATGTTTCTCTAGCTGTTTGTTTTAAGTACTACTGGCTCCTGTCCCAGCCTTTTTAGGATGTACTACTGGCATCAAATTAAAGATGAGATAGTAGATTTCATGAAATGGTAAAATGTCACAATTTCTACATTTGGAATTGCTTTCTCTGTTGCATTGCTCATAGAATATGGGTTAATGAGAATTACAAACAATTTCATTTTTATTTAGCCTACTCTGTTTTCTTATTATTGAAATATGCTGAAATATGCTTCATACTGTGTAAAATAACAGAAATTAGTTAGCCGACACTAATTTCTGCATATTCTTCAACCTTGAAAAAAGTGCTTATAGTGCTAAAAGGCAGGATGTGCTTTTAACCCAGGGAGTGTGCTGAGGGCAAGATTAGGTCTTGATGAATATGCGGGGAACTTTATCAATTATTAATCGGCCTTCATGCAGTTTTAACAGACTCGGTTCTTTCAGTGACAGGAAATCAAATGGGTTCCCTTGCAAAACTTTCTAACAAACTATCTCTGTCTGCTACATGCAATATTGATACATACATCTGTCCTGCATTGCCTATCTTTATATATGAAAGTGTTACAGACAAGTATTAAGCTTAGTCTGTTTGCAGACAAGTGTGTACTATATTTGTATGTGAATATGGTTGGCCAAGATCATTTAAAAGTATGCAAAATTAATTACTATAAATTATTTACAAGAAACTATGATCTTGGTGTGAATATATCTTCAAGCATTTTGCTTCTATTTTGTTATGCAATAAGCCAGGTTAACAAACCTACTGCTTCCTGAGGGCTTGCAGTATTATGCTGTGTATGCTTAAATGCTCTGTACTTGGTTATGATTGTCATCCATGTTTCCTGCCCATTACAAACAAGTGATTGACAGAGGGCGACACTTTGATTCCCTGGAGTCATGCATCGACAAGACAAACATACAGGCTCTATAGTCCCGTAAGTGGCTTTGACTGCAGCATGCAGGCATCAGCCCACAGGGAGATGAAGAGGTCAATGGTTTGAAACTGGCTTGCAGTCACAAACGGCACTGAAGTATGTTTTAATTCTTAAGTATTATCCGCAGTTGCAGGAAAATTCTGTGCGGTTTTGTTATTTAAAGGGGTTTTAGTCCATAAAGCTTTTAGGATTCAAATCTTTTTGACTTTCCATCTTTTCTTGATTACTCTCACTTTCTCTCTATTACACACACAGACTGAAACACACACATTCAATCATCCATTAGGAACGTAACACTACAAGTCTGTTTTGTCACCGCTCTGTAGTGATCTACCCCCAGGCACTGATAGCTGTCTGACCAAAAGAGGGGGAGGTTACACTGTCTATCTGTCTATCATGATCTCTGTTCATTTCGTGGCCTATACCTCTTACAGTGGGAATAATTGTACCAAGTGTTCTTTCACATCATTTTACAACAAGCTTCCTGCCGCAATGAGCCAATCAATTTTGATAACTCATTGTTTAAAAGTCTAAGGATGTAGGCGAGAGGCAGGGTATACCCTGGATAGGTCGCCAGTTTATTGCAGGCCCAACACAGAGAGACAAAATAACCACTCACACTCACTCCTAGCGTGAATTTAGAGTGACCAATTAACCTAACATGTGTATCTTTGGACTGTGGGAGGAAGCAGGAGTACCTGAGATCCCATGCATACACAGGAACATGCAAACTGCACACAGAACGGCTCTGTTCGAACCCTCCCCTGCCAGCAACCTTTTTGATAACCACCACGCCGCCATTTAACTGAATGCTGCATTAATACAGACTTGAGCTCAAACGCTGCACTTTGTAAACATATTATTGCTGCAGAGATAATATTCAAAAGTTATTCTATATACACTGGTTATAAATATGCACATTTGATACATTCTTGCATATGTGTGTCTGTGTGTGCTTGATTCATTTCACTCCAGGCCCTATGCTCACACACTCACTAAGAGACTGCTGCTTCTCCAAGTAGGCCGGCCGGTGGCCTAGGGCTGGAGTTTGGTTGTAGGCAGAGTGACTGGCTTTGTCAAGGGCCATCAGTGTCCTTGCTCTACTTACTGTGCATCAACACTTATGGATGTGTGTGTGAGGGAGAGAGTTAGGGTTGCAAGCGAAAGAACATGCTGCCATAAGGGTTTTTATGAGACTGTATGTGTGCGTGCCACGGTGTGTACGCAATGAAAAATGAAAATGTTCTAATTCTGTTGAGTCTTTTGTGTATAGTGTTTAACGTGCGTATATGTGGGTGTTCATCACCGTGTTCCTGGAGGCTTTATTACAGTCTTGTTGGTTCAGTGCATTCAAAGAAGGAAGAGGTTTCTGTTCTCCTTCTTAACTATATTAGAGTGTGTGTGCAAGCCGCAGTCTTTGAATTCATGTTGGACATTTGTTGAGGAGTGACCTAAATCTGTCGGCCAACATTACCTAACAAGAAGATGGAGGGAAAAGCAAGAGAGAAATTACACAAGCACACACATATGTTTATGTACACACAAAACATGCATGCTGACGCACATATTTTTTTGGCTCTGCAGGGACATAAATTCACATAATGCACACCCAAACTCGTTACTGTAAGCTTTGTCATCAAATTGAGTGCCTAATTCTGACTATAACATACCCCCATAATAACATAACCCAAACTTCAGATCCCAAACCAGGTCTTAATTTTTTGAGAGTGGATAGGAGAGAGAAAAGCCCTAAAGATCCTTGATATTATGGGTAAAATAATTCAGATATTGATATGATCAGAACAATTTAATAAAGTAAAATTATGGAACAGTTAACAGATTAATTAAAGGAAAGTAAAAACATACCAGTTTAAAAGAAGGTACAAAATGCAAATATTAAATAAATATAAGAACTTCTTGAAGAACTGCAGTTTGATATATGGTAATAGTGGTGTGTCAATCTTTAAAGCCAGAAACATTGTGGTGTTTTGTTTAATGTTTGTATTGTGAAAATCATTTACATTTGTATGCATGAAAAAGCCCTTGTTTCATGTTTATAAACAAGGTGCAGGGATGGCCCTGAAAGGCACAGAACTTTTTATCTGTACATTAGTAAAAACTAGGATAACCCAAGTATTTGACTTTACTTAGAAGTTATCAACACAACAATGCCCAAACTTGCTACAAAAAGCTTCTGGCTTTTTTAAAAATAGATAAAGAAATATACAATTTATCTAATTTATTTATTCAATTAATAATTTATTATTACTTTTATTTTTTTAATTATTTCATGATCTATTTATCATTTATTTTAATTAATTAATTAATAAATTAGTATTAATTACTAATTAATTGATTTAATATTCAGATGTCTTTTTATCTTATTTCTGTCTTTTTATCTTATTCTATCCTAATTTTTATTTCTGCGTTTAGTTTGCTTTTATATGATTCATATAAAACTCAGACATTTAGTCTAATCTAACTTTAAAAGTTGAAGTGTTTATGGGATAAATGCTTCAAATTTGAATTTACTGTCAAACTTGCCATGGCATTTTCTTTGATTACTTTCATTTCAACTTTGTGTATGGTGTTTGTACTAAGAATTAAGAAAATGAATAAATCATTCACAGTAAAACAGGGACTTTTACATAAAACAGTGCATACAAAAAATGAAAAAAATGCACCTTCCCACACAGTTGTATTTAGAGCTGTGTGAAGTTGTGGATGTGTTTATTTGTAACTGATGTTTAATTTCTCTAGTTCATTCCCTTTTTTTAATCTTAACTGATTGGAAAGTATGGGTTGGGTAAGTAGCCTATGGTGTGGGTAATTTTGATTACTGCAGTGACCACTCTATACTGTACCTTTGACCCTCAAAGTCAGATTGGCCCTTGCAAGAGCTGAAAGAAAAAACAAGACATAAGCTACTACTATAAAAAAAAGTAATAAAACTGTTGCTCAAAGTTTAAACCTAATGTTCACAAAACAAGACCGAAAGTGTATTTAGGTGCAGATATTAATGTTTAAAGATGATTTGTTGCTGAAGGTCATCAGTGGCATCAGTGTGCACGGAGTTATTGTTAGAATGGTGTTATCTTGTCAAATACGGGGTAAAAAAGCAGGTGCTGACAAAAATCTTCCCCTTTTTAATTAAGGTTTACTCAGACATAGTAACAGACACAACGTTTTTACACTGGGATTTCTCTGAGGTCACTAGATGCCCCTCTGTACTATAAATATGCATATAAACTTTATTATTGTGGAGTTTTACTTCACTTCTTCATTTACTCTGGGTATTTCTTTTTAGGTGTTTTCTTTTTTCCTTAAAGTATGGCTTGACAGATTTAAAAAAAAAAAAAGCTTTTAAAGTTACAGTTACATGAATATGAGCTTAATGTGCACATATCCAAAAGATTTTAGAAATTACAGCCATTTTTGAACGAAAAATCTTATTTAAACTGGCTCAAATCAATTTTACCATTAACTCAAAACCTGTCATGGGCAGGTCTGGACTAATCAGGTGTTGAGTTTATTCCAAGTAATGTATTCTCACAGCCTTTTTTAAAAGAGCTCTCGCAGCAGACAATCCATATGCTGCATATTCTTTCACGTGTAGTTGACAAATATGTTTGATATTTGTTTATGAGGAGCACAAATGGACAAAGATATGAAGCTGATCCTCCAGTTTGAATGCATTTATTATATTCAGAATTCAATAAATCTCAATTCAAGGTCTGTGGATACAAAAGACATCCTCATAGCAACAAAAATACAACATGGAATCCAAACAAAATGACACGTGAAGCCAACTTCACATTCTCAAAACAGTTTAATACTCTCTGATTGTGGTCCCTGTCACTGCCTACTCAGAGATGGTCATCTCACAGTTTTTAAGCCTGGATTATGAAACTTGCTTTTCATAACTTCTAGTGAGACTGGGTTGGAACATTAGAGGATTTGTCAACTGTTTTTATCTTCTTACAAAAAAACCCCAAAACACTTACAGTTTCAGAAAATGAAATAGGCCCTTTGAGGATATTCACAATATTTATTCCAAGAAAAAAACTTTGCAAGATCTCACTGAGAATTGAGCAGTCCAGGAAGCAGGTAGATGATAATACAGGTTTGCTGTAAGAAGGATTCCCAAGAGGAGATGCAGTTGTTTCAACACAAAGAGAAAATTGTTTCAGTCTAAAGAAGAGAAAAAGCAGATGGATGTACAATGATTAACAATATAACCAGCACAGATATATCTGACAGACCAACATGATATTTGTCAGCTGATAGTTTGATTGCATCATAAATCAAATATCCAAACATAATATGACAGTTGTGCTGTACAACTACATACAAATACACAGAACTTCAGTTCACACCCTAACTCTTACTATGACATGAAATTAGGAACATCAGGAGTAGCTTCGGTCCTCTTAAGGGCTCTAATGGTCCCAACAAGGTCAATGATTATAGCAGGCACACACACACACTCCTAGCTGTAATGCTAGATGTTCAGTCCGCAGCACGGCAGCCAGCTGATTGCAATACTTAGCAAGCAAAAGAAATGTAATGCCATGCATGTTGTAGTTCAGCCTCCATCCTTCGCTCTCTCAGAGGCCAAAAGTTCAGTCGATATTAAGGAGTCATATTACTGTTGTTCTCTTGTAGCTCATCTGCCTGCGTCCCGTATGTTCCCTCATAAACTTCAGCTGTGCATCATAGCCCTCTGATCACCTCTGCTTTCAGTCAGCTGTTTACATCATTACGCCTGCTGGGAATGAGGTTGACTCTACAACATCATTTATTTAGGATTAATGAAAAGTGGCCTAAGCTGAGCTCAATCCTCTGTCTGCGTGTGTGTGTGTGCGCGCGTGTGTGTGAGCGTAAAAAGATTAAGACTCTTTTTTGGGTCACTGACCAGTATTGCCTCTGGCTAATTGCGGACTTTAAACATGAACTCTCACTCGTGCATTTACTCTCTCAAACCCACTAAGACACACAAGGTCCTCATTCCTTGCCTCCGAGACTGCACTGTGCTATCACCATGGAAACAGCAGATTGAGCGACTTTACACTGCACGGATTGTTCAATTGTTATCTCGGTTTTGTTCTTTCCCTCTCTCTGTCTCTTTCTATCATTCGGTCCTGTTCCCACCCTGCCATGGTCTCTCATGTGCACTCTTTCACTGTCAGTGCAGGGTATTGACCATCCCATACTTACACACAAACACAGACAAAGATGTGCTCAACAGAACACAATGCAGTTCTTCACTCTCATTCTCCCCATTCCTCTGCTTCCTCCCCAGGCTCTCCTATCACAGCTGGTGGTGTGACGTCCTAACTCTTCCCTCCCAGCATGGCTGTGTCACTGTGGTTCACAGGGGTGTGTGTGCTCACACTGTCTTACGTCTCCCCTACTAGCCAAGGTAAGTGCAATGGCACAGTTTTAGTGTCATTCCAAGCTAACGATCCCAACAGCATTTAGTACAAAATGAGTCCCAAAACCTGAGAAGCAATTTATTGGGCCAGTATGAGACACTTTTGACTGAAATTGTCAGATATACAGTAAGAAATATTTGTGCAATTTTGAATGAAAGCTAAAGAAAAACTCAAAAACAATGTATTACGCCTGAACAGATTTGAAATTTGCATTAAGGTGTGTATGATATGATGCATGCAGCTAAAAGACGGTTAGCCATTCAGCACCAGGGACAGTTACAGTACACCCGCTGAATGCTACTCACGCCAACACACAACCATGGTGTGTTTAAACGCGGGTTTAATCATAAACAGCACACACTCTGCTGTGTGTACATCATACTTGAGCCGACATGAGCAACTGGATTAAGGTAATGGTGATGGGATTTTCTCAAATAATCCTGTTATACACAGATCCCCTTCACATAAAGTGGTGTCCAACATATTAAGATGTAGCCCCTCAAAGAAAAAAGAAACAGAATTTCTAAACTTGACAGATTATTTTCAGCTATTTCCTGACAGTCATGCATGTTATCCGCCCCACTGTCATGAAACACAAGAAATTGTTATGTGCCCACGCACCACATCTCTTCTCAAGGAGGGTGTCACAATGGAGGTGCGATGTGATTTATGCCAACAATCACACTCTGCATCTTTCTAGTGCAACGTTTCACAAGTGCATTTAAAAGAAGGTGTTGGGAGTGCTGATAGCTTCGGAGCGTATTTTTTTTCGTTAACCGTTTTGAAGCGTATAGCAATACAGGTATGGGCAGGACTGAGAGAGGCAGTTAGAACCAAGTGTTTATATGATATTTGCAGTGGAAACATTAGTGTCCAATATCCCTGTTCATTATTGTTAATAACTGATCCAAAAACAGGCATCTAAAGAGAAACTTAGTTTATCAATTTATCATATAAAGATCTCTGCATTCATCACATGGAGTAACAGTTGTTTTCTGAAGCTTTCTGAGGATCTTTCCAAAGCTTGAAAACTCATAATGACTCATAAGGATTTCATCAGGGTGGAAATGTCAGCCGTCATCTCTGCCGCAGGCCAAAATGAATGTTGAAACTTTAGCAATTACATGTTTAGAATATGGCAAAGATGTGGTATCCATGGTGACCAGAGGATGAGTCATGATAACTGCTGCATACAATGAACTTTTCAAATGTACTACAAGCACAAACACTAAGTATAAAGTCATAGAGGTGTTAGCTAGCTCTAAATTCTTAATTATGGAATAATTTTTACTTATGTTTGGCTTTTGTCCTTGATAGTAAAAAGTGTAATTGTCATCTGATTTCAAAAGTAAGATTTCAAAAATAAACTTTATAACTGCATGTATACCAACCCAAGTGTCTCAAAATGAAGCTCTAAACTTGAACGAACACCAAAATGTGGATAAAAGATGCAATAGATTCATTTTGCAGTCTTCACAGTGGGCTCCAAACTCAACAACATATATTCTCAGTCATTCTGGTACCAATATTTTACCATTTTTAAGCAAAATTATTTATCTATCTTTAGAGTCATTTTCCATAATAACCCTTCGAGTAAAGATTTATTGTTATTAAAAAAAAAAATGTGGATGGATATTTCAATATTGATTTAAAATCACTGGTTGTAAAAATATTAGAGGATGTGATTTCAACACATTTGATATTTCAAACAAAACATCATAGGTATGCAAATATATGAGCTGTATGCCACCAATAACTGTCTTCAGGACCTAGTAATAAGAACACTTGTATACTTTAATGTAATGTATTTTTACTGTTCTAATGCCTATTTGTGAGTACTCAGGAAGTTTAACCTTGACTAAACCAAATAATTTTTCCTTTGCTAATATCTGCAAAGTACTGTAGTTGAGGATGTTAAGAAGAGCTTCATTTTGTGTCCGCTTGAATTATTTATTTGTTTGTTTACAGCAAGCCCTGTTGAAATGTTAAATTAAGTTCTTTTACTCATTCAGTAAAATTTTCTTTTACTTTTAGACCACTGTGAATGAATTTCAGAAGTGGCTTAATATTGCACAAAACAAAAAATGCATCTGAGAATACTGACTGAGCATCTCTGTGTAGAACTTGCTACTCTAGTAAAGAAACCAATAACTGTTTTTCTCAAAAATTCATGGTTATTGGATATTGTGGTCAACCACAGCCTGATAGAAAGTTGAAAGCCTCCCTCTCCTGTTGTAGTAATCTGCAGGGCTATCCCCGGGAGCATTTCTTTGAATTCTTTTAATTTTTGCTCAGTTAAAGAGAAGGAAGGGTGGGGTTGGGGGATTTGAATTCATGTTGTGTGCGCATGAATGTATGTCAGTGAGAGTATGATTAGGTGGGTGATTTTAGAAATGTTTATTGTTGTTTGTTTTTTATGGAAAGCCCTTTGTGATGCTTATATGTATGAAAAGTGCTCCATAAATCAATAAATCAATCAATTTATTGTAATGTTTGGTACCTTGCTTTTTGCAATGGTAAATGGCACAATCAGGCAGGTGTGTCTGTCTTTTAAAAATCAGCACATCTAAGATTTTGATTTTTTTTTTTTTTAATTACATGAAGAAAAATCAATATGTGAGTACCCTCTGCACCATTCTCCTCCTTATTTTCCCTTTCTCCTCCTCTTTTCATGGATAGCGATGTCCCGGGCCGCCATGCCATTCGGGCTGCTGCGCCGGGAACTGGCATGCGAGGGTTACCCCATAGAGCTACGCTGCCCGGGAAGTGATGTGGTTATGGTGGAAACAGCAAACTATGGACGCACTGATGACAAGATCTGTGATGCAGACCCCTTCCAGATGGAGAACACACAGTGTTACCTTCCAGATGCACTAAAAATTATGTCCCAGAGGTTTGTATCTGCCAAGTTTTGCTGACAGTACACATTTGCATTATTGATAAAAATGTGTAGCAAAGCCAGAAATGATGATGTAATTCATGAACCTTTTGAATACCTGTTAAGTGTTTTGGGAGCAGTTAAACCAATCAATGCAAGCTTGTACTGTTTTGTACAGAGTGTGTATGTGTGCAGCTGTAATGTACATGTTGATTAGGATGAAACATTACACAAAGCCGGTGCTTGTGTTGTGTGTCATGTGTAGGTGCAAACACAGCAATCTCTCCACCTGAGCCTACAGTGTAGCAGTGCACTCAGCAGTGTTTTCCTAGAATGAAGTGATCAATATTCAGCAAGAGGGAGATCAGGCAAATGAAGCGCCTTCGCCTCCCCTTTTCTGTCTGTTAATCATTCTCCTTTCTGTCTTTGTTTTCTCATCCCATCATCCCTTTGACTTATCCATCCATCCATCCATCCGCTGTTCTCCAGATGTAACAACAGAACTCAGTGTGTGGTGGTTGCAGGGGTCGACGTCTTCCCAGACCCCTGCCCCGGAACATACAAGTACCTGGAGATTCAGTATGAGTGTGTCCCTTACAGTGAGTATGCATTCATATATAAATGAAATGCACATAAACACGCTCACTGTGCACACACACACACACACACACACACACACACACACACACACACACACACACACACACACACACACACACACACAAGTACACTCAGATTTAACCTGATTGTGTCAAGATGCATTTTAGGTTTGAAGTTAATTTTTGATCTTGTAACTTTTGATGTTGACTATTTCCTTGAGAGATTGATTGATAGAAAAGGCTGTTTTTTTCTCAGGAAGTGTGCGTGCATGTTGATGTTTTTCAATTACAAAAAAAGATCTAAATGGATGCAGAGAGTACAGAGGAAGAAAAACTATAAGGCATTTTGCAAACTGCCACAAAATGCCACATGTATGTGTGGGTGAGTGTATGCAGTTGCGCGTGCATGCGTGTATGTTTTCTTTTCCAGATTCACACCACGGGAGTTGCTCTCTTTTCTCCACAGGAGCCTGATTGAGGGAAGGAGAGATTGGGGAGGTGGGGATGGGAAAAGAGGGGAGGGTAGGGGGGAAGAGCATGAAGAAGAGGGAAGGGGGAGTATGTTGGGCCTTTTTTGTGATTCTTCTTCTTCCTTTTACATGAACAATAATGTTTGTGGTGAGAATGAGCTCCAAAATCTTTATCTGTGCAACTCTTTCTTTCTTTCTTTCTTTCTTTCTTTCTTTCTTTCTTTCTTTCTTTCTTTCTTTCTTTCTTTCTTTCTTTC
>JBBBVU010000004.1:26022463-26064466 GCA_037177055.1 Atherinosoma microstoma
GATAGATAGATAGATAGATAGATAGATAGATAGATAGATAGATAGATAGATAGATAGATAGATAGATAGATAATGCTCTCTGTCTCTCTCTTTCTTCGCAAGGCGGTTGTTCAGACTGTTGACAACCTGCTGGGTCCTGAAGCTCTGGTATCCTGGGCTGATATGAGCAGTGTGGACCAGTCACATTCTGCATCACTGCTACTGGATGCAGTGGAGAAAGGAGCATTTCTATTGGCTAATAATCTCTACGAGGGCCGTTTCAGTGACAGGGCACCAAATATTGGTATGCAATATTTCTCTTCCTTGGTTCTTTTGTTGCACATGCTGCACAAATGACTAACTCATCAAAACTCTGTTTTTGTTATTGCTCAGATCTGGAGGTGTATGTGCTAAATACAGAGGCAGACATACAGGACTTGACATTTCCTCACTCCTATGACAGCGACAGCATCCTACAGATATCAGCATTGGCCCTACAACAGTACAGTAACAATGGTCAGTGGCATACAACCTACCTTTTAGAACAAGTTAATCTTTCCATAAAAAATAGCAAACCCAATTGTAAAATTGAAAAAATAGAATACATAAATGTCTAAATATATCTGAATAGAGAGAATTTCAGCATTTTCTCCAAGTCATTCATCCCTGTGGTTTCCTCTGTAGGCCAAGTAAAGCTGGTCCTTTCCCTCTATAAGAACTTGGGCTCCTTCTTGACCACCCAGAACTCAACCTTGCGGCTGGGGCTGGGGCTGGGCCAGGGCTCAGACGCCAGGCACAAGACCCTCGTCGTCAACTCTCATGTCATCTCGGCCTCTGTGCACAGAGGCTCCAACAGAGTGTACCTCACTGAACCGGTGATCTTCACTCTCAGACACCTTCAGGTCCGTTTTACAATCTATTCAGCTCCAAAGCAACATTTACTACAATAAGTATATTCTTTATGATGTGCATAAGCCTTTTTGATGCTATGATGTGTTTTTTTCTCTTATCTGCAGTTGGAGAGTCACTTTGGTCCCAACTGTTCTTTCTGGAACGCATCAGGGGTCTCTGGGAGTGGCAGGTGGTCCACACAGGGCTGCCGCCTGTTACACACAAACAACACACACACAACTTGCGCCTGCAACCATCTGTCCAGCTATGCCGTCCTCATGACATACCAGCAACCTGCTGTAAGTCACACACCACATATCAATACACAACACGATTTAATTTAATTTCATGGTAGACATCCACATTTGCCAGACTGTCATTGTCTTTTCAAATCATATGAGCCTGCAGCTTAAATCTGTTAAATCTGTATTTCATTTGAGGCAGCTTTGAGCTTTCAGTGTGCTTAATTTGACAAATATTGAGCCGCTATTGACAAAGCGCTACTCATGCACACCCTTTTTCTGTATATTTGGATGTGTATGCGTGTGATCAGATAAGAGCTTGGAACGCCTGTGAGACAAAGTATTACTGCCATTGTTTTGGATGGCCCTGCGTCAAACGTTTACAGCACAAATTCATTTCCATCTTCATCTTCCAAGATACCAGTTTGCCATGGCACAGCTAAGACTTTACCCCTGCTGTCCTCTTCAAAATACATAAAAATCAAACTCTAAGTGAGAGATGATTTTGGGCTGTAGCTGTTGCAGAAATGCAGCAGGATATTTTATCCAGCCATGAAATGTAATTAGCTGTTCTTTGTAAGATGTCCTCTTTGTTGGCTGTGATTTATTCATATGAATAGATCTTAGGTAACAGAGAGGGACACACGCTGCTCTTTGGACCCTGTGATAAATCCACATATTATCATAAAGCTGTCTCAACCCACACTTTTGTGTTCAAATGTGAACTTTTTGTAATTACATAAATAAAAATCCTCCGCTTTGTTTTCCTTTTCAGTTTGGTGCTGGTGTAGAGGAGCTTCTGGTCTATGTGGTTTCCTGGGTCGGCATTTCTGTTGCACTGGTGTGTCTGGTTACCTGCCTTATCACCCTCTGCTGCCAGGGGGCGCCCTGGCACACAGACCACAGCACCATTCACTGCAACCTTTGGGCCAATCTGCTCATCACAGAACTTCTCTTCCTTATCGGTGCCAACAAGACCAAATACACTGTTAGTATTTTGTTACTGGACTATTATGTTATAGTGCTTTAAATAATCTATCTAAACAATATGTACAAATGCTGAATAGCTTTGGTTCTTCATTTTTCATTTCACATTTTCAGGTTGTGTGCTCCATCACTGCTGGCCTGCTGCACTTTTCCCTGTTGGCAGTGTTTTGCTGGCTGTGTTTGGAGGGGGTGGAACTGTACCTGCTGCAGCGGGAGGTTTTCGAGGGACGTAACTCCAGGAGGAAATATTTTTACCTCTGTGGCTACTCCATTCCTGGGCTGGTGGTGGCTGTGTCTGCAGCAATTGATTTCAGAGGATATGGCTCAAAAACAGCGTAAGTTGATTGTGTATTTGTGTGTGTGTGTGTGTGTTTTTGTTATGTTTTTAATAATGATAATAATATTGCATTTTATTTCTAAAGCACTTTACATTTGTAAAACAAATCTCAAAGTGCTTCACAGTAAAAATGAAAAGAATGCACAAAGTGAATGCTACAAAATAAGAACAAATCTAGACAGACTTCTACATATGGAGACCAAAATGCCATCCACACATGTTTAAGGTAATTTTTTAAGAGGTAAGACTCTTAACTAAAAACAAAGACAAGCCTTACCAGACTTGGTTAGAAGTAGGGTTAGGGTTAGGTATTTCTTTACAATGACAGTTATGGTTTGTGTAAGGGGCTACATGCTTGACTGTGTCAATAAATTTTCCAATGAAGATGATGAGACAAATGTTTGGATGAGGAGAGTTACTTCTCTACATCTCTAAAGTCCAGTGGCAGCTTATCATTTTCCTGTGATTAGTTTTTTATGTGTCCATGTGTATGTGCACGTAGATGCTGGCTGCGCACAGACAATTACTTCATCTGGAGCTTCCTTGGACCTGTAGCCGTCATCATTACGGTGAGGATTCATATACACACATGCCATTTTGTATATTTTCTCTTTAATCACGCGCAAACGCCAAAGTTAACGAGTATATATTTGTCTGCATTGATTATTTTTTGCACCTCAGTTGAACCTGGTTGTTTTGGTGATGACCTTACATAAGATGCACAGCACCGCTGCTCTGAAACCAGACTCCAGTCGCCATGACAACCTCCGGTCAGTTACAGCGTCTCATACTGTTTAATATTGGATGATTGTGTGATAATGAATGCATTTATGTAAGTATGTATACAGAATCTAGTCCATGCAGATATTTAGAGCAGCAGTATTTTTGTGAAGTTTCAAGTCAACCTGCCCCAGCTTTTTAAAATCTGGATAAAAAGCCCCTCTGCAGATTCAACAGCAGTGACAGCTTTGCTGTAGAAAAGAAAAAGAGGGAAAGAAAAGGCTTGCTTTCAGCAAAGCACAAAAAGTCAGCTGGAGTTCATATAACTTATTTCCAGTTTAAGTTTGTGAACCCACTGCTCTCACTGTGGTCATTCTATTTTCTAACAGTAAAGACAGTAGGGAGAAAACTTTGACATAGCTACGAACATCCTGAGACTCTTTATGTTCATCGTAAAATACAAGCACATCTGAATGCTGTTATAAGACATAATATTTTATGTTATATCAGCCTGTTATGACATAAGATGCAAATACAAGTTGTGAGAAAAGGTTACAGTAGTCATGGGCTAGCAGTGATCAGTGCATGCTCCCCTGGCAGAGCAACCAGATGCTAGTAGCTACCGCACATTTGGCTTGGGCCAAGTTCCAGCTGTTGGGACTTGGCTGTTTAGTCACATTGGCTAGTGGTACATAGTGGATAATGAACGCTCACTTGGCCCGGGGAGCAGCCACTAGCTCCCTCTACTTCTCCTTGTAGCTGACTAGCCTCTTATTTCACTGGCTCCTCACAACACATGATAAATAGTTTCACAGCCATACCTCAAGAGGAGTCAGGATTGGTTATACATGACAGACAGGGTGTCTGAACTCCCTTTTCTGAAACTGAAAAGATTATTTTGCAGAAAGCCATTAGCCACAGAGATGTTGGCTGATTTTGCTCATAACTGGTCTTACAACACAAAAAAAACTCTTATTTTCATATTGGAGGGGCAATTTAACTTTTGGATGTTAACTTTTTGTTTTGTGTCTGCCTCCTGCAGAGCCTGGGCGGTGGGGTCCTTGACACTTCTTTTCCTACTAAGTGTCACCTGGTCCTCTGGCCTGATGTTCCTTTCTGGTCCGTCGCTCCTCCTGGCTTACCTCTTCTCCTCCCTCAACACTGCCCAGGCCCTCCTCATCACTATACTACACTGTACGCTCGCAAGGAAGGTCAGTCTCAGTGTACACAAGCTATTATATAATTGGAAGTGTCTGCACCATCCTATTATGTGACTAAACCCATCTTCTGCATGGTTAAATATCATGTGTAGGGTCAGAAGGATTATGGCCGCTGTATGCGTCTCTCACAGTGCTGTGCAACTTCCACATCAAGTTCTCCAGACTCAGTGAAAGGTGCTGCCCTTCGCTCTAACAGCCGCTACACCAGCAGCCAGGGTCGCAGAGCCACTACTAACAGACAGGTGCGCAGCAATATGTCATATTTCTTAAAGGCTTCGTCTCTCTGTGCCTGAGCCAGTTTTGATCAAATGTAATATTTCTGCTCCAGAGCCGCATCAGAAGGATGTGGAATGACACTGTTCGCAGACAGACTGAATCCTCTTTCATTGCTGCAGATGTTAACAATACTCCTACTCTAAACCGAGGTGAATCCTGTTTTCATTATCTTTTAAATCACCCATTTGATAAACAATGTGGTATTCATTTTATCCCTCTCTCTCTTCATCATCAGCTGCTTTGGGAAACCATTTCCTCACTAACCAGGTGCTGCAAACTCATGCTGGGGCTTCTCCTTATGACACAATGCTAGCCCAGGGATACAATCAACCCTTCACCTCTACAGGTACATCTCATGACAGTTGCCAGTACTCAGTAGATCTTTAATTATTATTCTATACCTACGCATTGCTCTATTTTTGTCTTTAAATGTATTTTCATTATCAGTAATACACATAAAAACTGACGCAAAAGGCTTCACTCGATACCAAAATGTCCACTTTGCATGCAAAGATTATTAGGCAAATTGTTTCCTCTAGATCAGTGGTTCCCAAACTGGGGGTCACGAGATCATTTCAGCGGGTCGCCAGGTAATTGTGAAAAATATATAACCTACATTTATCAAAAAAAATTGGGAATTTTTTATCATGGCTGTCAAAATGAAACCATTAATCCATTAATGATAAATCTAAAATTAGCTTGATTTTTAACACATTCATGTATAAATCCACATTAATCCTCCTTATTTATGAAGACTCTGACCGTTTTCAAGCCTTACATTTAGATGATCCTGCAGGATGACCCATCTGATATCACAATTAATCATTGTTGACGCAGGAGGGTGGGTCGCGAACACCACTGCATGTTATTTTGGGGGTCGTGGCTCAAAACGTTTGGGAACCCCTGTCCAGATGAACTTAGTTGTTGAGCAGCTATAAAGACCACCAGACTTTTGGATTGTTTTGTTTCTGTTTCTCTGTTTCTGTACAGTATGGACGTGTAGAATTAAAAGTTTAAATGTTTGATGTGAGTGTGACAGTTGTGGGTTTGTTTCTTTCTGCTGTTTGTTTTAATTGTCTTTTTAAAATTTTGTTTTATTTTTGACGCTTTCCTTTTCTGTCTTTCTGTCTTAACGTGGACCAGTAGGAACCTTCAGAAACAAGCAGAGTACGAGCTCTTCCCTCTTGTGCTCATTTGAATCCACTCCCTTTGTCCACTATGGTTCAATTCACAGACTGTGCAGTATTTGCACCGTGTAATTTTACACAAACCATAATGGCATAATGCATATATCTCCATGTGACAACATAACCAGACATTTCATCAAGAAATATTTCCAATACCCAATCTTCTTTGTCAAATCCCACCTTCAGGCACACAAACACCAATCTAATGCTCATTCATTCATTTAATCATTTATATGTTTCTCCCTTCATTGATATTTTGGGATTCCTTGTCTATCTGTAATTGGTATTTTCTTGTTTGTCCTAACAGAGGGTGTTGTGTCACAGAGCCAAGAGTCCTGCGGGTTGGACAGTGTGTGTCTAAATGGAGGCTATACCCCTAACACCTTCACCCTGCATGGTCTAGGGACAACACCCGGATCCCGAGCTGGTGTGGTGGGCAGCGCTGACCTCCTGAGGGAAGGAGGAGTTGGGATAGGGGGGGATGATATCTCCCCAGGCCTCATCACACCACATGGGGCCACAGATTTAGGCAGTGGAGGCGGGATGCGTCGCAATCTGTCAGATGCAGCTGCGCTGGAGAAAATGATTATCTCAGAGTTGGTGCAGAGTAACCTGAGGCCCTCAGTTCCCATGCCTGTTCCTCCCGAACGTTATGGAAGCTTGGCAAGGCCGCATCACCACGACAGGGCAGCTCTTACTCACACTGCCACTTTAACTCGACATGCACCGCCATCCCAAGAGGGCTGGGCTGCCAACGTGCAGCCAAATGCACTTCAAAACGCACAAGAGGGCTGGGCACATACAAGGCAGCACACGCAAGACATTGAATCGCACTCTACAACACGTGTTCAAGATCATGCCACAACACCACGCTTACAAGATGGCTGGTCACACGCACGTGTTTCTGGAGATTCTGAGTCTCGTGAGCTGCTGAAGGATGGGGACCGATCGCAGCTACAAGGTACTCTGAGCCGCCGTGGGCATCAGGACAGGCAGCAAGCGCGTCCCCCTGATGTCCAGGCTCGGCCATACTCCACCCTCAGCCGCACTCCAGGCACTCTGTCCCGCCACCGCAGCATAGTGGAATCAAGTGGAGTCACGGACCGAGACAGGGAGAGAGACAGGGATCGTTACCGAGACAGGCCCCTCCCACCTCCTCCTCCACCTCCCCCACAGGAATCGGAGCCCCTGTATAAGGCCCTGGAAGAGCCGCTGCTGATGAAACAGAGAGACGCAGGCATAGAGGCATGGCAAGGTGGCCAGGAAAGAGAGAAGGATGAGACATTTCTGCTGAATCGAGATGCAGTGAATGACGAATGGAGAGGAGGAGTTGAGAGGGGAAGAGACCAATCTTTCACCTCTCAGAAGCGAGACGGTGAGATGGATGAGTGGAGAACTGGCATTGAGAGGGGGAGAGAGGAATCTCAAATGTTGGAGAAGAGAGAAGGAAGGATTGAGGTGTGGCGAGGAGGACAGGCAGAGCAGGAGGAGACTTTTATTACTCAGAAGAAAAATTTCGGGATGGATGGGTGGAGAAGTGGGATAGAAAGAGAGAAAGATGAATCCTTGTTTCTGAATGACAGGGATGGTTGGAGAGCAGGACTTGAACGAGACAATGAGAAACAGAAAGATAGAGCGCTGGACGTGTGGAGAGGAGGGGTGGATTTGGACAGGGAAGAAACCTTCTTGTTTGACAGCAAAGATGGGGGCCTTGACGGAAGGAAGAGAGGAAAAGAACGAGGGTCTCTTCGGTATCATGGTGAACGACAAGATTCTGATGGCTTCACCTTGCCTTTGACTCCTGACCTTGACCTGGACCCTGACTCCTCACCTATCTATGCCCGAAATTCAAATCCCTCCCCGCTCTACCCTGGAGACCAATGCTCGCCGCCAGTCAGCATCTTCCCCCGAAACTCTCCCCCAACAAATATATTTTCTCCTCGGGAAAATAACTCACCCCCTAGCAACCTCTACACCCGCCACTCCCCGCAGGTGTACAGCCGCAGCAGTTCTCCTCCTCGCTTTTACACCCGCACTTCCCCCCCAACCCTCTCGTACCCTGACAGCAGCCCTGAAGGTCCAGAAGAAATAAGCCCCACTGGCGGTCAGCCCCAGCGGCCTGCTCTGGAACTGCCCTACAGCCTGGGGCGACCCCCACTAGGTCCTCGGCCCAATCACCTGCAGACCTTCTACCAGCCGCCACCGCTGGCTTCCAACGGAGAGACAGGGTACTCAGCAGAGCCCACCTCTGAAGGAGAAGATGGACAGATGCAGCGAGTGACGAGCCTGTGACTAGGGCGGTGGTGATTGGGGAATAGATACCAGGGAGGAGGAATAAGACGGTGATAATTTCTACAAATAATGATGACCAAACTGATGGAAACTAGGAAAATGATGTTAAAAATTATAATGACAGAACCCTTTCCTAAAGGGATACTTTCTTTAAGTAGGGTTGTGTGAGGCACTAATGAATACTCAGTGTATAACTTGCAGTAGATGGCAATCACAGCACTCGCAGATTGGAGAGACAGGGAGGAATTCTGACAGGGGGAGATAAGCCGAGTTAGTCAGGAGTGCGCCACAAAAGAGCAAGTTTTAGCAATCTCAGATAGCTTAAACCTAAAAAAACATCTACAATGATTTGAGAACACATTTGGCTATATTGAAGGTTTTTGCATCACTTTTTAATTAGTCACTTAAACCTGTCACTGTTTTCTCAGATGAGGTATTTGTGTTGCTCCATGTGGCACACTTGACACACACACAGGCACACTGGTTGCACAATGTATCCTGCAGCTAATCAACTATGACTGTAAATTCTGCTGGTTTAACCCCTAAAACATGAGACTAAAACTGAGCTGAAAACCCTGAGAAGCACAAACATTTACCACTGATTAAACCTTTGCAAAAGCAATGCCCAGTAACAAGGCATCAAACAAATGTGAGAACTTCTGACACATTCAGCAGTTCAGTGGTCAAACACAATCAGCAGCCACCATGCTTACAACGATGCATGCCTATGCAGTCATTCTTGAGAAGATAGTGAATTTATGTCTGAAACTGAGAGCGTTCTAACAGCTATCTTCTGCAGGGTAGACATTGATGACTAATAGGTTCCTCACACAGCCCCATTTAAAAAAGAAAAGAAATATTCCTTTAACAACTATGACAATAGCAATGATGGCTCCTCCCTGCTTCTATTTCCTGATTACCACGAGATCTCTCCCCTTCCATCTTTTGTTACTTTTGTATGACTGTGATTCATTCATAGCTCCTCCTTTTTGTCTTTGTGTCCCTCTTTTGTCTTTCTTGAAACCCTGCTGTGTCGTCCCCTCTCATTGGTGCTTATTCTAATTGGTCCATCGTCTAAGTTTCTATTGCTTCATTGGCTGGGTGTTGCCCCTCCCTGTAGCAAACAGTGTGTCAAAAAAGCACTTGTGTGTTGCCAAAAATCCTCTCAAAGAACATGTGCATGACTTTATAGTAGCTCTACAAAGCTACATACCGTAGGAGGACATGCTGAAGTGTACATGCGAGTGTGTGCGCATAGCTTGATGAGCATGTGCGTGTGTGTGTGTGTGTGCGTGCGTAAGGGTGTGTATATGTGTGCGAGAGAGAAAGTCTGTGTATATAAATCATTATTGTATAATTAATGTATCACATTGAAGCATTTTATCAAGACCGATTGGAGGGCCTCTTACACACATCCCCTCCTTCTGATTTTAACTCTTGACCTGTCCTATTTCACATCAAGACCAAAACTTCTGCCCCCCCCCCCAAACCTGCCTCTAACTGTTCGCGGTGGAGCTTGTTGCCATGGCGTCATAGCAACTGAACACTTCACAGCAGAGCCAGAGATCATGTAAAACCTCAGAACTTTTCTGCAACCCCCTGAGATCCTTGTACATATCGACCTCAAGTGTTCTAATTGTCTTGTATTGCTATTGAAGTTCAAGTAAACATGTGAAATAAATGTTCCTGTCTTTCTGTTTGTGTGCACACAGAGAGATGGAGGCATTCAGAAAAAATATGTTATATTTATGTTAGAAAACAAGACAAGAAATATTGATTAGCTGCATAAAACAAAGAAAATCTCAACCGAACAGCTGCCAGAAATAAAAGGATAGTCGTACAATGTAATAGAAAGCACCAAAATGTGTTGATTTACTTTGACTACAGACAGAAATGTTGCTATAGACACTTTTATTGAACACCTGCAGTATACAGTACCTACTTTACAAAAAACAACTATTATGGACCAGGATATACAAACTGTTCAACACACTGTAGCAAGTATGATTAAAGATTTTCACAAAGTCAGATAATTATTATTGAGTATTAGATCTTAGGTCATGTGACCTATCCTGGTTAGCTTTTATCATGTAGACAGCCTGGTCTGTAATCAGGGACACTAATAATATGGGACAAGCTAACCGGGAGGAAATGAGTCCTTTTCAGTTGAAAAAAAATGTGACTATTGTCTTAAAGTGCTCATCATGTTTTTCAGCAACTTTTTAGAATATATGTATTTCCTAAAAAGATAAATGTCTGTTATTCAGATTTTGTTTCAACCATGTTTACATCATAGTAAAAAAAAAAAAGGAAAAGACTTTTATTGCACAGGTAGACATTATGATAGTGTAGCCATATTTTCCTTCAGTCACAGTGGGCTCATTTTATGGTAAAATACAGCCAAATGGAGACTCCAGTGATGAAGAAGAGGAAATTAATTTCAGGTATTGCAGAGATGGATCGTCAGCAAATGAGAAAAGTAGAGAAAGAAGATATGTAAGGCCTATACATTGACAGAAAAAATACTTTTAAAGTAAGATATATGATTCAAGTGACACAGGAAAAAAGAATGTATGATTTCTTTTAATCAAATAAAACTTTTTTTTCAACAATTTGACTCATTTTTATACCTTTACAGGGCAACATTAACAATACAACTGATAAAAGTCAAAGATGTACTAAATTGAATGTGAATTTGAAAAATGAATATACATGTGTTTTACCAAAGGGAAACATGACAATCACATTGATGGATGTTTTTTGTTTGTTTGTGTTTGGTTTTTTTACAGTTTTCCCTTTGCCCTGTTTAAATGGTTGATTCTTTAAACATTTTAACTTAAGAAGTTCACTGGTAAAATCTCTGAAAAGTCTGTTACAACAGCTCACATTTTTCTCAGGTGACTGACCAGATAGCTTTGTGGAGGTCTGCACTCTCTGAGTGCTTCTAGTTGTACATTTTCACAACTATAGTTCAATGTGTACCTATGTTAAAAAAAGAACTAAACAAAAAGAGCAAAACCTAAACAATTTTGCTTATCGAAAATTTGATCTGTAAACTCTTCAGTCTTAAAAGGTAAAACCACATATGCCAGTTAAGTATGTAATAGGTTCAGTAAATTTTTTCACTTTGGTAAAAAATAAATAAATAAATAAATAAATAAACCTCTGATCAACAAACACTATGATGGACATTTCCCCCAAACATGGTATAGTCCATGAAATTGAATTAAATCTTAAATGGAAATGAAATAATTATTGCAAATAGTTTTGAAGAAATACTGTTATGCCATGTACACATGGACAAGGGTTTTGGGATAAATGCAGATTTTTCTATGCATTTGAGCTCATCATCCACATGCAAATACAGTATGGGCACCATTGACTGTAAAAGAAAGGTGGGCACCGACACTCAAAGCCATTGCATGGACAATGCTAACTGTGCAACTGCATGGGCCTCGTGCCACTATGAGGCCTCGCACCTGAAATCCGACATTCAGCTGCTACTCTAAGGGGGAGCCCTAAAAATTGTCCACTTTCAGGTTAGATTAAATTTTTCCATACGATTCGAAATGGGTTTTTTCTAAGGATAGCTTTTATTTGTTTGATCATTTATCTAATTTGATTAATAAGATCCTCCAAACAATGCAGGTGATCCATTCCTTCAGCATCGTGGACAGCAGCATTGTTACGTTTAATGCCGCGAGGGTCCATAGTGTCCAATGAACTCTGCCCACCTGATCTGCTTCTTTTTGTGGTTGTTAATGAACTCTGCCCATTTTCTGATTAAACAAGCAGCATGTAGTAGTAGCAGAAGTTTTTTACAGTAATCATATTTTTTGCCGCACTACGTGCAATAATATGCATGCAAATGCATGTAACTTGCACGCCTGAAAATAAGACTCCCCCAAAAGCCCCTATGTAATTCGACCCCACTTGGTAGCGAGCAAGCTTATTCATTAGTTATAGTTTTGGAGCATCTGCAGTGCCGCTGAACCACTGGTGCAGACGGAGCGCATGATGCGGGATTTCCCCCTGCTGAACCTACGCTGCAGCCTGCGCCAAAGATTTTTCACAGACACCTGAATGTCTCTGACTCTGAAATAAACAAATTTTTCAAATAAGCCTAACCTATATAGAGTTGTAGTTTTTTTTTTCATGCATTAATGAGCGAGTCAGCTGAGCTGGACCAGAAGATTATTTCTTTTTATTCTAAATAACATTTCATCACTTTGCCCTTTGAAAAGGAGGTCCCGCTCATGCCTGATGATTCCTTACACTGTCAATTTTTTCCCCCCTTTTAAACAAATAGCAAAAAGTAGGTGAGACTATGTGTATACTGTTTTATTCTAAAACATATTGCAACAGGAGTATGAGTGCAGTAAACTACAATAGCTGCATCCATATGACTGTTATTCATGCCTAATTGCACATCCATGTCAAAGAGCAGGGCCTCGCATTTCAAGTTAGCACAGGGCCTCCCTGCCAGCTCTGCTGGCACTTAACATTTTTTCTAAAACACCTTCAAGATTGGAGATTTCTGCTGACTCTGACTGTAAAACTGTAAACCTGTTTTGACTTACCGGTGAAATTGTGCAATGCCAACTCTTGGTTTATAACAACACAAAAATTCACCAAAAATGTTTATCAGTGCTTCTTGACGGGGCGGTACAGCACCCCAGGGGGCGTTCAGAGACTGTCAGGGGGCGCTGGAAGCATAATTCTTAAAAGCGGGCACTGAGGTGTTTTTGGGGGGACGTTGGCAATCCATTGTTTATTTTGATGATTGACACTTATATTGACCAATCAGTGTGAGGAGAAACAAGGGCTAATTCACAAACACGCCTTAGAAACACCAATGATCCAGAAGGAAGTGAACCCAAAGGTGGTATATTGTAGAAACATGGCCCGCTCGAGCCTAAAATGCTTTTCTTCTTTTATATAAATAAAATGGACTGTTTTACATGGTAATGGCTGACTTAGTCAATGTAACTCTGGTGCTAACCTAGCTAATAGGACTTTTTGCATGTTTGTGTATAGTTGCAAGTAAATCATATTAAGCAACAGGGGTGCAGGGGAACATTTATGAAGGGATTAGTTGTTGTTTTCTTTAAAGGTATTGATTTTAAGAAATAATGAAGTGATTATTCCACCTAATTGGTCATCTGATGTAAAAAATAAAGCAAAATTTGTAGGCGTAAATAGTCAATGACATTTGTTTGTTTGTTTTTTTCTTTTGGGGGGGGGGTTATCAACAATTGCTTCCATAGGATGATCCTGAACTTTATGGCTTCAGTCACTGCAGCACAAGCACTAATATTTTATTGTTAAGACAGAAAACTTGCTTTGAGCCAAATCAGCAGTTTTGTCAATGTTTCTTCAGCATTCGTGGCTGGTTAACCTCACACAGTTGCCACATTTGGCAGTTTTATGGTTTTTATATCCTCTGTCTAAGACGCAAACATTTCTTCCAGACAAATATTAACACTCATATAGGCAATTACAAAATGATGCTGTATTAATGCCGCATTATGATCAAGAACATGGTAGTGTTGATGTAAAACAGCATAAGAGAGCATGACATAGAGGTACATTACATGCTACATAAACTTGCACTTGGGCAGGTAAAAGTCTTTTCATACTGAATATTTGTTAGAATCTCTTTTCCTGAGTGGCACCCATGGTGGCCAGTGTCCCTCCAGGGCCACCCCTCCGGTCACATCCTTGATGAGGGCTTAAGAATAACAGATGGAAGACCATAATAATGACTTTATCTGTATTCAATACAAACAAATTAAAAAGATAAAAGCATACACATAATTATAAAAAAAAGATTCAGAGCGAGTAGCATCCATATCTTGTCTTTAATCATACTTGTTTATACATTTTTTTATGGACAGACACATTCTATCACATCTATTGGTACAACACATTAGGAATATCAGTTTCTTTCTTGCTAACATATTTGTGCTTTCCTTCAAAAAAATTCAACATGAATATGTAAAAAAAGAAAAAGGCTACACAATGTATTCAATGTTTGTAGAAAATATATTACATCCTAAACATAACAGAGTGGTAATTATCAGTACTAACATGGAAATCAAAAAGTGCTTTTACAGTAACATTTGAGTTGTAAAAAATATGTATTTACAAGTGTTGTATAGCATGATACTGGTTGCTGTGTTCAGTCTCGTCTCACTGGTAAGAGACAGGAACAAAGGTTGTAGTGCTCTGGATGCTTATACAACACATAAGCTGAGTTTTCAGTCACTTCTCCTTTTCTTTCTTTCAACAATCTTGACAAGTTTTTCTCTTTTGAGCTGTGGACAATTTTTTTTTACAAAACTTTACTCTCCCACTTTCTTACACTCTCAAAATACTGAGGTATGTTATTTGATTTCACAGGAAATGGTCTCACATTCTTCAGATTTCTTCTAAATCAAAACCAGATTCAGGTAGCAGGTGGACGTTGGTACATGCAAGGGGTGGGAGGGGGTGAGGTCTAACAGACAGTATGGTGGGGTAACGAGAGGCTGTCTGGGGTTTCAGCTGGATCTGACCTGGAGCTTTTAAACATGGATGAGATGTGGAAGGCCTGGGGAAAAGCACAAATGCACATCCAATATGAGGCTTAAGCAGACTCTGACATGTGGATATGCTCTGATGCACAAAAACAAACAGCAAGGTATACTGACCACCCAGTAGGCAGTGAGGGCTCCTTGTATGTAACCTGTTAACACGTCAGACGGGTGGTGCCTGTAATCTGAGATGCGGGTCAGACCTGTGTAGACTGCCAGCAGGATCAGAAAAAACTGTAGCACCGGCCTCAGAAGCCGAGCCCCGCGCCATGTTAACCGGGCCTGCAAGTAAAACTGTAAAGAAATATGTTTTTTATAGCACTGGACAACACAAGAGTGTTATCATTGTTCATCAAGAATATTTCACTGGAGCTTGAAATGGTGATGATGGTGACCATCCATTCTCTTTAAATCTTCATATAGGTCAAATGATCCCAAACAGTGGAAACTAAGTATTATCTTGAATTTGTCACCCATCTCTACTGCTTTTTTCAGTGCCTGTACTGCCTGTATCAATAGTGCTGTTTACTACTTCCAACAGAATGATACTTGATGACATCCTGATATGAAACTTTTCAAAAAATTATGGCACATGATAATATAAATGTGTAAGTCGTAGCATGTAGATGTCCTGTAACTCTCTTGTGTATTTTTTTAGCAAACAGACCTAAACAAGTACTTTGTAATCATGTTTGCAGGTGAGAGTGCAGGAAAAAAGAGAGAACTGTGAGTTGGAGGGAAGTAGGAAAGTACAATGACCGATTACTTTTTGCATAAAAGGTGTTTGGAGTATCATAAATGTTCCCGTTCACCTCAGACCTGGTAAACACTACATGCAGCAACATCACAGGAGATATAGAACATTAACATGCTGATGAAATAAATTGTATTCTTCATTTAAGAGACAGAGTACATAACATAGTGATTTTACCAATTTTTTACTTATTACCTATTCTTTTTTCTTTTTTTTACTTTCTATCCTGAGATTGAGGGTTGGACCACGGTCACTTCAAAGATTTTTGCATGTTGCTTCTCTGCTTTGATATAACCTTCTATAACTGATGCATCATCTGGTGATATATATAATAGACCAGAAATTATGTTGTGGGATTTCTGCTGTTTTAAGTGTAAAATTATCCCACTGAGATAAAGTTAAAAGCTACATAATGCAAATTTTCTGCTCAAACCAACCACAGCCTCTTTCTGAGTACACAGAAGGAGAAAAATGTCTGAACCTTTTTTTTTTTTTGGTCACTGACTGAGCAGAAAGGAAACAGAGAAAGAGACTCTAGTAGCGGAAGACAGACCTCGCTCTCACAGAGAAGTTCTAGTAACAGTTTGACCATAGAAAGTTGCCATGATCTGCTTAAAAAGATAATACAGCCGAAGCACTTTGAAAATGACTAAAATCTAAGTTGCTAAATTGGCTGAAGTGTCTGGTTACAACAAGCAAGAGCCAAAGAGAAGCAAGATTTATTTGAAATTGCGCCAAATCCGTCTATCAATGTTATCTCTCATTATTAAAAAAAAAAGCCCATAAAAAACAAATTTGGCAATGTGTGGCTAAACCTTCAACTTGGGCTTTCAGAAATGGCTTTTTGTGGGCTTTCTGAACTACATCAGTCTTGTCAAATTTTGTGATACAGGAGTTCCTTTGATGGTTTTTTTTAAACAATCAAATCTCTGCAGATGTAAGTGTGCAGTAAAACATCACCCATAATCTCCTAAATGTTCCCAGAGACCTTTCAGACGGGTTACAAGCAGGAATTCGAGCACTGATGATATTCACTGCCATTTCTTAATTACATTGCAGAGGCAGAGCAAATGACTACCTGAACACATCTTATTGCCCTCTCCTGGTTTGTAAGCATCAGTTATATTAATTTTCACAGTCCTAGGAAGGCGCTTAGAGTAGCTCATAACTGTTGTGTGTTGGAACGAGGTCTGAGGTCTATGCAATTTTGACGTTTGCATCACTTGACCTTTCCAGTGATTGTGTACAACCAATCTACCCAACAATCTAATTAAAGGGGGAGATTTATATATCTTATTCGAAATCTTACAAAGAAATGTTTCACCTTTGCATCTAAGCCTTTTTCTCACCAGAAATATGGTAAAAATGGTTAATAGATTGCATTTATATAGACATTTTCTTATCTTGTTGACCAAAGCAACTTTTGACACTAGGAACCACTTGTACTCATTTATACATAGCACTTCCTAGTCTATATACACCAGTTTTTAACCATCATAAACCTATGAATTGGGGGTAGTGTGGGGTCCTGTCTCTTGTCTTGTTACAGCAATCATATCGTGTTTTGTTTACATCCCCAAAAATAATCCATTCCATGTGTGATGCTGTTTTAATGTCTCTGTAAAGCACTTTGAATCACCCTGTTGTGTAATTGTGCTATACAAATAAATTGCCTTGCCATTCATTATCCTCAGCTTCTCCGATGAAAATGTCTTTGAACATTTTTTCTGTCTCTGACTGAGCAGAAAAGAAAAAGAGAGAGGCTCCTGTAGCAAAAGAGAGACCGTGCTCTCATAGGAAAGTGCTGGTTTGTTGTGTCTATATCTCCATTTTCCCTCAGCTTATCTAATAAAAGTGTCTGAACATTTTTTTTCTGTCACTGACATAGCAGAACATAAACAGAGAGAGAGACTGTTTTTTTGTCTCGTCACAGAGGTAACAATTCCAGCAGGGATACCCAGGACATTCCTCTCCCAAGCAACACCATCTCCTCTTGGTGAATGCTGAAGAATTCCCAGGCTGGCATGTTCAGTCTGCCTCAGGGTCTCTTTCCAATGGATTTATGCCCTCTCAAAAAAACTTAAAAGGAAGTTGTCCATGCAACATTCTAATTCGAAGCCCAAAACACCTCAACTGACTCCTTTCAGTATGGAGCAGAAGCAGCAGTTTGACTCCGAGTTCACCCCCAGATGTATGAGCTCCTTGTCCCATTTCAACAGCTGAGCCTAGCCATCCTCTGAAGTAAACTAATTGTAGCCTCCTCTATCTGAGATCTAATTCTTTCGGTCACTAACCAAATCTTGTGAGCATAGATGAGGGCTGGAATGAAGATAAACCAGGAAATTGAAAGCTTTGCCTTTCATCTCAGCTCCCTCTTTACCACGATGCACTGATGCAACAAACTCATTATTGCTGACAAAGCCCCAGTCTGTCTGTCCATGTCACTCTACCACTCCTACCATGAACAATCCAATCCACTTTATATAGCACATTATAAAAGCCATGTGGTTGCCAATGTGCTGTACATATAAAACATAATTGTTGTGCATTTAGAGACACAAAGACATTTCACAAACTGCCAGAAATACTGCACTCCAAAAGATATAATATTGTCCTGAATTACTAAAACTCTTATGCTACATAAAAACCCACCCCTGATTTGGAAAGGTCGACTCCCATCCGAGTTACCTCAGAGCCAGCTGTGATCTGCTCTAATCGACGCTGGAGGTCATGGCTTAAACGGGCCAACAGAACTACATCATGTGCCTGAGAAGAGACACCATCCTCTCCTTGATTATGCCTCAAGATCCTGTCCATGAGCACCACCAACAGGATCAGTGACAAGGGAACATCTTACTGTCTTTATACAAACATAAAGACCAACTATACAAACATAGCTCTTGCTTTGGTTGTTCTGGGACCTAATACCCTGCAACACTGACTCTAATAACCTATTCCTACATGTGTTTTTAACTCCTAACCCTAAACATATGTAGGTGACAGCAAAATAGAAAAGTAAGGAATCAATTAGTACAATTTTGAAGCCTTTTTCTTTTAAAGTTCAACTGTAGTTTTTATACTATACATTAAATCAGGTTGGTTCACAGTAACATGAATTTTTAAGAGGGGTATAAAAAATTCTGCATGGGAATACTTTTACATATCTAGACACTTCCATGTCCAAACGTAGAACTCCAGAGCATCTACACAAATATGCATCCAAATACACACACTCTTTCACACAATGGAGCTGAGTTGTGAGACAGTGAGGTGAGGTCACACTCCCCCCACAGTAAAACAAAGCCGTCTCTGTTTGTCCCATATCTCCTTTCAGTCCGTCTCCTCTTTTATTCCCTCACTTTATGCTGTTAACTGGGCTGATGATGAGTCCCTGTGTCATTCTTTCTCTCAAAGACATTTAGTGTGTGATAGTAACTGGAAATTGGAAAGACAATTCATTTTTATTTGCCAGCGTGAGTGTGTGTAAAAGAAAACATGGATATACTCACCGCTAAATAGAGCATAGTGTACATAGCAAAAGAGGCATGGCCAGAGAAGAAGGACTTCCTACAAAAGTAGAGAGAGATTCAGATTAAAACATTTAAAAAAAGCATATTACATGATACAAATACACAAAAAAGTGTCCATACATACCTGGCCTCTTCCTCTAATCGGTGGTCTGTCTGGTGACAGGCCACTGCTGCAACATAGGTTCCAGGAGTGCAGTTGAGGGAGGCATAGGTGATCCCACACACAGACAGGAAGTGCGGTCTCAGCCGTCCTACACTGAGCTTGGCCATGTTGGTCAACGACTGGCCAATACAGCAACCGAACAGGAAGCAGCCCAACTCCTTGTACAGACAGGAAACATACAGGTTCCTAACAAAAGCCTTAGAGCTGACGCTTCGGAATCGCACACGGTAACACTCCCCAAGGGCGATCTGTAGATAAAGATGTAATCAGAGAAGTCGTTATATTCGATTCATCCATCTACTGTAAGAATAAGTAAGGATGTGCTAGCTGCTGGGAAGAGTTGATGAAGATGTTGAGTACTCACTGTGAGGCCAGTGATGACGATTCCCCCGGCAATAAGTAATTCGTCTGGTATGGCTTCACTGTGCAGATATGGATAAGTGATGCTTGGGTCTCCACATATGAAGCCCCTTCTGTAAGGACTCACAGCCTTCAGCTCACATGCAAAGAAAGGGATGGATGCTGAAAGTTGAGAGGAAGAGGGAAATGAATGAAAAATCAAAGCTTTAAATCCAAACAATCCACAATTTATAGACAATGTTCCTGTTTGTTATTAGAATCTGAAGATAATGCGTAGGAGAAGAAAAGAACAGCAAAACGTGTAAAAACAATAGAAAATTGACGGCATGTTTTTGTGTCGCTCCATCTCTTCATGTGATACTCTGTGTTACTCTTCAATGCCAATAAGGACGAGGTACCATTTGAAATTTTCTTTAGATTCACACATGCTGAAGGCCAACAGATTTCTTTTAGAGCGGAAGGGAAAACAGTATGTCTGACTTAACATTAGAAAAGACCTATTTGTAGTCTAGACAGGCAGACTGAGCTGAAAAGCACTTGTTTGCCTTGGTTCTTATAAAAAATATGAAAATGTTGTCTGTTGAATGCAAGATTCCAAACTAAGAAGTTCTGAACTTTTAATCCATACACCAATGCAAGTCAGTGCGATCTTTCTTTTGTTCCTTTGCATATAAACATCAACAGAGTTTAAAAAACCAAAGGAAGTTCTTTAGTCCCACAGAAAATACTCCAAATCTGCCTGATATATCTTTTTTTAGTATAGGATTTGCACTAGATGCTTATCTTTACTGTCACACCACATATTTGTAAAAGCCTGCCCAGAGGCTTGTTTTGCACACTTCATACCATGAACTAACAGCTGTCTGATTAGCATTTTTGACCCAATCAGCTGACCAGTAAGTGAAGGCTGTAGGCATAATGGAGTGTTTAGACAGTAGGTAATAATTAGTATGAGGCTCTTGGCAGCAACAAATAGATTTCCTGTGGTACCAAAAACTATACGGTCACTACTCAGTCCTGATGCAGACAACTTGTCCTTGACTCTTCATCCACATACCAAGACACTAAAAGCCTTTTAATTCCAGCTGAAAACAGTAATGTTGGAACATAAATTCAAAGCTAATCACACAGGGAATTTGACATGGGGGATTTAGGAAATGAGAAAGGGTCAAAAGAGGAATAATTTTACAGCAAAATAAGGGTGGGAATCTTGACTTATTCTCTACACAACAATTTGGAATGTGACGGGTCACGAAACTCCTCCACTGGGATGAAATTGAGTCACAGAAGCAAGAACAGAAAGATCCCATATCCTGAGTGAATGCAGGCTGAATCCATAGAGACTGGAAGTAAAAGAGCACGTTAAGAAAGCTCCACAAAGAACCAGTTTGAACTGCGCATGTGCATGAAAATGTTTCTGTTGATGAGGAGAGAAAGAGTGGGGTTGTTTGTGACTCCCGTTCAACTCTTCCCAACAAAACAAAGAGCAAATGCTGCAGCAGCCCAGAGCCAGAACCAGCCTCACACTGTCTCTGTTTGTCTCTGGATGTCCTACCCTCTCTCTTTCTGTCTGTTTTGCATGCTTGCACACAGAAGAAAAAGGGTGGAGGGGAGACAGAAGAAGAGAAACAGAGACTTCTTGCAGCACTGCCTCCCTTCTGCACATACCCAATCTGTTGTTGATACAGATTATTTCTCAGTCCAGCTTTTTCCAATTAACCACCATTGCATAACTGGTCTCTTGTCTCATAGAGAGAGACTATCTGATGATGGGTCAACAAATGTCAGTAATGGGCATGCACACATACACACACACACACACACACACAAACATAAATGGATTGTATATTTATTTATTCATACCTAATTCAATTCCCCTGGCCCGACTCTACCCTGAGAACTGGAGGTTGTCATGGAAACTGTACAAATCCCTGGGCAATGCACAAACCAGCTGGTACAGAAAGCTCAAGAGCATGCGTGAGCAGAAATAAGAGGAAATGCATAGCAGATGCAGTAGATGGAGAAAGTGTTATTTTTTTTCTGATGTTTTCACCAAGCTCTCCCAAACTAGGAGTGTCTTTGCTGCTCACATGCTAAAGGCACAAGCCTCATTATCATGGTTTTAACTGCTGAATCCCTTTGTTGATTAAACAAAAACTCTGACAAGAGCAAAAGATTAACTAGTGCAGAGATCCTTTCTACAAGGTTTGAAAAAGTTTTAAAGAATGGCATCGCTTCTTTTGTTTGTTTTAGTTTGGCTAAACAAAACAGTAACGCCTTACAAATGATAAACTGCAATGAGAGAATATAGGGTACGGAATAACTAATTATTGATGTGATAATCTGAATGAAATAAATGTTCTGAGCTCTTCAGCAAATACTGAGACTGACATTATCGTTAGGCTGCTAAGTGAACTCTATTCATAATGTATAACTGTTTGGAAGGCCAAATTAAAAGGAAAACAGTAGGCCTTTTTCATAGATTACAGAAATTATGTCATGTCGAAGCCATTTTTCTACAACTCCTAACAACATTGCAATATTAGTCTAATGAGGCGGGGGGGATTAGTAGTAGATGTAGTAGAGGTTATTTACCAAGGAAGAGGCAGAGGAGGTCTAAGCCAACCAGGAATTTTCTTTTGGATAACGCAGAACCATTTATATCTAACAGTTTCTTCCCACTGCCGTTCTCCATCCCCATCCCTGCTGCGGCCAAGCTGCTCTTGTTGTCTGAGAGTTTGAGCTGGAGATCCGCACTCGGAACGGGCACGCCGGCTCTCTGAGTACCAAAACTATCAAACATGACGACTGGCTGCGGGTTGAAGCTCAGAGTAACAAAAAACTTCTTGGCATCGGGAACTTCGCAATGAACTCCTCACGCGCGCCGAACGGAGACTGGAAGTGTTGATTCACAACCTGGCAGCGCATTTAAAACACTCCCTGCAGCACCTGTTGACGTGTTGCTGGGCCCGTCAGAGCAACTCGTTTTTACTCATTTTGTGTCATTGGAGCCTGCAAGGCTCGTCTCGACTTGTTGGATCATTCGTCACCTTGAAGATATGGGATGTTTGCGAAACACACAGACGGAGATAAGATCTATCCCGCTCACTCTCTCTGGCTCTCCTGAGGATGGGATGGGAGAGTTAGAAATTTCCAAAGTCAATGCCCAATGCATCAGACATGTGTCACAGTGACTGTATGGATGTAAGCAGATATTTCTCCATCATTCATGACTGTGAAGCTTCCGTTTGATGCCAAAAAAGCTTTGTAGACATATGGTCTAGGATGGTTGGCAAAAACATTTCCATTTTAAAAAGACGTTGCCTAACTTTAAGGGAAAAAAGAAAATCCATTTTCTCTAGACAGTGGGGGATCTAGAAAATTTGGGGTAGAAAAGGTTCTAGGTTGACATTGGACATCCTCAATGCAATAATATTTAGGCTTGAGGATTAAATATTCTTCAAAATAAGTGCAAAATAAGCACAGAAAAAGAACTTGTGGCTATGGAGCAAAACGTGTCACAAACATCCAAATCTAATGTTTTTGCACGATATTTCTCAATATGAGTACAACTAAATTGCTCAGATGATCATCTTTGCATTTTGATATATCTTAGAAAATATTGATTGGCAATTTGAATGACCTAATACAGTTTCACAGTGTTTATTATAGGATTTGCATCATTTGCAGTATGACAGTCAGGATGTAAGGTGATTTAATTGATCAGACTCATTGCTGTGATATTGATCACAGAGAACTGTTACTAAAAAACTAACTTAAATAACACATAACTAACTAGGGAAATACAGTTCAACAAATCACACAAGAGTGAGTCTCTATTGGCAAGCGATTAACGGATGTGTTAAACCGTGACAATCTGACAAAACCGTCACTGATCATTTTTTATCAGACTTTCCTTGTATTACAAATTTAATTTAACTTCGTGTGTTAAAACTTCACCTGTGTAAACTGGCTCACCTACAGAAAGTGTGACGAGTCATTCCACAGACTGTGAAACACCACAGACAGGCAGTGAAGGACAAAGAGGTAGACTTTGATGTAGGTCTGTAACTAAATTTTCTATGGGGCCAAAAGATCATATTTATAATTCTTACAGTTACGTGAATCAATCTTTTATTTCAACGCTACGAGAGGCTTTTGGACAAAAGATTAGTTTTTACAAGTATAATTTAAGGACATAAAAGTTGAGGGGCAGATGGGGGAAGGGGGCTGTTGATCTCAGATATAAGACAATACCCCTGTCTCAAGATCACAGTTCCTATTTCCATTATCTTGAGATCATGAGGCTCTTTTCTTGTTAAATAAAGTTCATTTTTTTGTTTATCCCAAGAATTCAGCCTTTTGTATTAGTACAAACTATGGGACTGGTTATTACAAGATAGAAAACTTTTTCTGAAGTTCTCAAGACGATAAAGGTGAGGTCTGATTTAATGGAAATTGTCACAATTAGTCATAATTCACAGCAGTAAGTTAAGGCATGCATGTGTTGAATAAATTAGGAAGTACATTTTATTTATACAGCACCTCACACAGATAAAAATCACAATGTGTTTAATTAATCAACCTTTACAAAGGTCAAAATATTAAATTCTGGAAGTCATATATTTAGTTCATATCTCATTTGTGTAAACCTAGCACAAAAAGTAAGAAAATTTGCACCAGAACCAATACCAGTTGGTGTTGTATTAAACATATAGGCCTGGTGCTTCTGTGGAACAAGCAACACAGCTAAATGCATGTAGTGCCCCTAGAAAAATGGGCCAGAATTCTCTAAGGTGCATGCCAGTTACAGATCTATGACAGGACCTGATTGGCACCCAATTGATAGACATATTGAAATGAGATTCTGGACTCAGTGGTGTTCCCGTATATCTAGAATCTGAGACCTAACTCAAGATGACAGCATTTTCCGCCACAGAGCCAGGATCATCGCAGAATGGACTTGGGAGTAAGTCCAGACCTCAACCCAATTACATGTGGGATCAGCTTGGGCGTGTTGTACATGCTACAGTAACCAACACAACCACCTTGGTTGACCTTCAACAACTACTGGTTGACGGACGCCATCCCACAGTAAACTGTGACCAAGTTGGTGACCAACATGAGCAGTACCTGCCAAGCTGCTGTGGTTCATACCTCAGAAGCACTATCGTCAGAAGGCAGGGTCATTCTATTCCTGTCCCACGAGGGGCGCAGTCCTACAGGTTTTCAATGTTCCCTGCCCCAACACACCTGACTCAAATGAATGAGTTATTGTGCAGAACTTCATAAGTAGAAATAATCGACTAAATGTAAACTTCCGTACTTTTCTGATAAACTCATATATCTCAGTATAAATATACAGCATGGTCTTATCAGAAAATGTTGGGAAACATATTTGTTTTACAATCCAGGAATGAAAAAAAAAAAAGAAATTCTGACTTCTGCTCACTGACAATAAGGAAAAGCTTATTGTAGTCTTACAGGAGATATGAAGAATTAAGGGGCATAGCTCTTGGATTTGGTATGGCCCTTGGTTTCTAGCTTTTGTTCCTATCTGTTTATTTACATGGATAGTTGACATGTATGATAATATGGGACAGGGGTCACAATAGTTTGCTCACAGTCAAAGACATTTTAATGTCTGTGATATCAATTATTATAATTTATGCTGCAGGGGGCAGCAAAAGCACTGCAAATGAAGCTTTCCGTTTTCTAATCTGCTGATGGTCAGCAATTTCTCTTTTGCTTCCATAAATAGAGGGAAATAAAATGACAACAGAGCGAATACTTGTAAGCTGTTACTAAACATGAAGTGAAAACTGAGACTGTGACTTCCCTGTGAGAAAGCCCAACGCATCACAATGGTGTTTTTCAGTCAGAAAGGCCATCCCAACCACAGAAAATCCATTGTGAAACATGCGTGTGTGTGTATTTTCTTTTAGATTTGCAAATTGATAGACCTACTGTATAAATAGTGATTGCACACATTTTCTGAGCCATTTAAATGATGAGGTTCATCTTCAACTTTCCTCTAGTATTTCATCATTTTCAGTAAGGGACATCAGCTACCTTATTTGAAAGTATTACTTATCTCCATATGACACATGACAGATTGTTGCTGAGAAATACCTTATGCCACTTCCTGTGATGAAATAAAAAAACAGATATCTGGTAAAACGTTCTGAACCATTGGCAGTGCTTTACAAATGTAAGTTTTAAAGCAGACAAGCTGGAACACTCTTTTTTTAATTATTTGATCACATTATATCTGCTTTGAGCCTTCAAGCTCGTCCTATCTAAACTGAAAGTATGTCCTGCTCTGCTAGTTGTCAGCAAGTTTCTCACTTTTGAAACAAACTTGGAACTTCTAAGGAATATTTTCGATTTTTGCTGTTGTCCTCGTGTTTGTGTTTGGACAATTAGTTTCATAAAGGAACATATGACATGGAGTTTTTGCCCATTTGGAGCATATGACCCTCTACAAATGCTTGTAATGCGAAATTTCTCATTTTTTCTGTTTCATGCTAACTTCCCTATCTCTGTCACTCCCACACGCAAACAGTCCCCTAATATTTCCCATTACACTGCCACACTTCTCAATTTTCCTCCCTTGAGATATTTTTACAACTGAGAAACTTATTCCCCTTCTTTTTAAAGAACATACGGTCAGATTATGTAATTTTGTAAAGGCTGGCCTAATGGGTTTTAAAGACCTGCAACAACAGGGTCATGACCCAACCCAAGATGATAAAAGAAAGAAAGAAAGAAAACCTCAGTGCTAAAGGGGAAAGAAAGGGAAAAAACAAAATCAACATCTCAGAGAAGAAGATAATTTAACAAAATGAACATAAGTTTGTAATAAATAAATAAATAAGTTCAAGAAAACACACCTGATCAAACTATCTCTTTCACGCACATCATCACACTCACAGCCCCACACCGGACATATACAACCCCCACCCCTCTCTTTACAAACATAAACTCTGACTTCTAGTTTCTGTCTCTTTGACTGAAACGTGAATATAAAAACATAACTTGAAAGAAACATCTGAGGATAAACATCTGGCTTGACGCTGCTGTGAGGAAACTGTGTCTTGGGGATCCGTCCATACCAAGATGACATGCAGCAAAAGGCTTAAATAAGCTCAGGCTGCAGCAGCAAAAACAACAAAAATGCAACATGCAGTCATTTTTAAACCTTTAAGGTCCTGCACTATTGTTTTGTAGGGCATTTATTTCTGTGACTATCATTTATTTTTTGGTAAATTTGTGGAAATAAACATGCCTGAGCCATATCCTTTGGTTAGGGTATGCAAAGCCAAGATTAAGTGTTTATCATCCTTTGGCTGTTTCAGGCTTATGAACTGTTATGTCAACCATTTGTTAAAAAAAACAAAACAACATTAATTATTGTTATTATTCAAAGGAAAAAACAAACAAAGAAACACTTTTCTCTTGCTTTTTTCTTGGTGTGATGTCTAGTAGATATATGTTACTGTGGAGCTGCATTTAGAAAAGTTCCCCTTACTGTCCTCGAGTGACTCACCAAAAGCCAACGTCTGTGTAGAGACATGCATATGTCAATTCTTGGGTATTTAATCTAGTTTGGCTGATCTTGTGAGGATCAGTGGAAGGAATGTGACTAATTGCCCAGTTTCAGGGGTGCAAAGCAGTAATTGCAGGATGAAAGAGAATTAAGGATTTAAGCACCTACTCACACAACATGACTACACAAGCAGTAACATTTCCTTTAACAAGTTTTCCTCCATGTCCCAAAATCTCTAAATCAGGGCCATATTAATTTCTGTAGCAGCAGTGAACAAAGCAGTTTACTGTCCCTGTCAATCTTGGGAGTTGCCTTTCAATAGATATTTCACTATTTCCTTTATTTTTTAGCTGAGCTGCAAATATTTCTGCTCTTCCAAACTTGTGTTTTAATGTAAACCTAAATGTTTAATGTAAAGCTTAAAGTTCTCAACTGTGTGAAGCGGAAATGTCTTGCACGTATTACAGGTAATAGATGCTACTTATTGTAAGTGCTCTGAGAGAAAGTCATAATGAAAACTCAAAAAGTTTAAAAGTTTCAGTTTGTGTGTCTTAGTCAGCAGAGATGTACTGACAGTTAGTCCTGTTAGGTTACAAACGAATAATTTTATGAAGCTTTCTCCAGTTTTGAGCTGCAGGTTGTTAATAAACTAACCTGTACACTTCGATCTACTGTCTACCAAAACACCAAAAAGATTTTCTGCTGTGAATTCAAACCTTTGGTCAAATAATTGCTTAATTTTGTTGACTCATTCAACTTCACTCAGTCAGTGGCTTTTTTCCCCCACATAAATAGGGGCACATACTAGACTTTGTGTTGTCATTCAGTTTAAGTTTTTCAGTCCATGAGTTATGCGATGCTTACATTTGGGCCATTTTTCCGTTTTATTCTGAATAACACTTCCTTGTTCTTAAGTTAAACCAGCCAGCCCAACGCGCTGTGTGCACATGATTAACCTCTTGACAACATTTTGGTTTTTCACTCCTCTCCACACTGGATTACCACATTAATCTCAGCCCTGATGACTTTGTAGTTTTATGATTTATTAGTCTCAGTGGCTCCTTTTAAGATTTAATGCCTTAAACCTGTGACACAGCCAAGGATGAATGATGGTTCTCAGGCTCTCAGGCGTGGTTGTAGACGCACTGAGAGAAAATGGAATAAGGATTATCTTAAAGCCTCCTTAGATATTTTAAGAAAACAGCCTGTTGGAGTATTAAAAAGCTGCTGAAGCTGAAAAAAATAACCCAGTTCTTATCAAAACTCATGTCAAACATTAGCCACAAACCTAATTTTCTTTTCAGCACTCTCAATTGTTTTATTAATCCCAGTGATTCTAATCATAATGTGCATTGACCTGCACTTGGTTAAAAATGTGTTACATTTTTTAAAGGCAAGATTTCCATTACAAGATATTTTTCCTTTCCTTCTGCCTTAGACTTTACCATTTCTCCCACCCACCCAAACGTTAACCCATTTTCCAATTCAGGGTGGCAGAGAGCTCCATATACCAGCTGCTATTACGCATATTTTATTCTAGTTTCATTTTAATTTTAATTCCTGATTTTATTTCAGATTGTTTGTTTACTAACTGACTGTTTATACCAGTACTAACTTGTACAGCACTTTGATCAACTGAGGCAGTCAACTAAGCTGACAGCTGACTCTGACTTAAGCTACATGTGTATTTGCATACAGAGCAGGTAACAGATCTGATCACAGGTGGTCATTCAAGATGCATATTGGGATGTATTTTAATGCAAAGTGTAAACAAACTCTGAACACTTCCAACCAGATCACCAAAGTTGCATGATAAGATGATTTTATGAACAGCTTGACTTTCTGCTTTGCAAAAGCCACAAGACATGAACTACATGCATGTAATTTAATAATATTCAAATGTAGCTACTGCAGAAACTCTTTTGTAGCTGTTAATAAATATTGATAAGACAACTTACATAGCCTACATATTTTAAGGAAAAATGACTAAGATAATGTTAACATTGTCAATGTTTACACTCTGAACAGTAATGGCCACTTCCTGTGTATTGCTGGACTTCATGCTGCGGCACACTTCCCACTCAGCAATAACCACAAACATTCCCTTCACACTGCCAGTAGAAACTTCTCACCAGCTCATCACATGTAATCCAAAATAGTTTCTGAGTCTGATGACCATAAATTCCAGAGTGTGCTGTCAAGACAGCTTAAATATTCATCAGCTCATCCTGGGAAAAAAATCCTTATCAGTAATTACTCTTTAACACTGGTGATAATTGGATCACTGCTATTTTTAAAAAAGCAAACACGGTGCATTTTCTGTAGCTTTCCAAGAGTAAATATCTGGTGCCAGTTATATGTGCGTTCATGTCTACATTTGCAGTTTAGATTTTATCTGCAGTGGTGTTTCTTGCACCAAACAATTATCCCACCAAAATAGACGTGCTTGTTTGAGGTTGTACTGGGGTAGATGTTAAAATTTGTATAAGTTTCTAATGACAAACATGTCAATGTTAGCAAGTGCAGCTTTTAAAATATTGATGGTTAACTTGTTAGCACGATAGATTATGTTACATGTAAAGAAGAGTGACATCATCGGCGTTAATGATGTAGGTTGTCACTTGTATTTATTTAATTTTCACTTTTTTTGTTTTTATGCATCCCTTTATTTCTTTTCATGCAGGGCAGACAAAAATCATCCGTGCCCTCTATTCCTCCCAGTGTGTAATGATAAATTGGTGCAAGTTATTCCAGGATCCTGAGTCTACATGTGCACACCACATGTCTGATGTGGCTGCATTTGTATAGTGGAGCATGTTAAGCTGTTTCTATAAAAGGAGAAATTGTCATGGTTTTAGTTATATATAACTTTACTGCATTTTAGCAATCACAGAGAGCAAGGACAGAGGGGACAGCAACAACCAGAGGAGGGGGAAGTTTTAGTCTGCAGCAGGTATCTCCATTCTTGGAAAAACACTTTTTGTGAAGAAAAGGGTGCTTTAGTGTCAGATCTCCTCTCATTTTCTCTTTCATCAGCCATCCTGGTCTAATAGACTAATGCAAACACAATGGTCTGCAAGATGCAGTGTGTAGACGGGAGCGCTCACTTAACCGCAGTGTTAGTATTTGTAGTGCAACAAACTTGACCGCAGTATTTGTAGTGCAACAACTTCAGCTTGCACCAGTGCCCCAAAGGCAGGAAGGTAGTCTAGAAAGGTTTTTTTTTTTAAAGGTGCGGTTTGACATTTTGTGCCACAGTTTGCGAAAGTGCAAGCCGGGATTTTTTTTGTTGTTGTTGCAGTTGTTGTCAGAGACCCACTTTCAGAGGACAGCTACCTGTTCCAACTTGTGTGCAGAAAGTTGTGTTCCTGCAACAACTCACATCAAATGTTATCTCAAAGCAAGATCTTTTGATTCAACAAGAATTCTTTAGAGACCCTTTTAACAATGTTTTCTCTTTTTACACTTTTAAGTCTGAGACCTTTTGGAAAGTTTAGTAAACCAATGTTGCTGCTCTACAGCTGTTTAGTTTTTAAGCATGTCATTCTCACTCAATTTGAGCCAGACTGCAAAGATTTCAGTGTCTTAACATTTTTACTCTTCATTGCTTTGCCGACATAATGTGAGTAGCCTGTGAGTTTAGGCCAAGCCGCGTTATGTGACCGTGATCTCATGAATTTGGGTACAATATTATTTCTTAATTAATTTAATTTGTATGGCGTACAAATGAAATAGCTTTTGTTTCGTGGGCTATAATGCATAAATACGTCATCATTTTTTTAGGGTTAAAAGAGAGATTGGAATTACTCCTAAAATAGAAACTTAATTTGACTTTTACCTTGGAGACAAGGTTATCAATGTGCGTTTAAATGACAAATTCTGATAAATGGTGATAGACCTACCTAAATACTTGTAGGATGAAATGTAACTAGTTTAGTTTCAACCCCTTGAGCTATTTAAAATTGAGACAGATACGGTTGTACTTTGTCATTTGAAAACAACATTTATTTGGATTTCACTGCACAAGCTGTTATCAGAATAACGGTGGAAGCAAAACAATAACTAAAAAAGACAATGCATTTACAAGCATTCAGTGTCTAAGTGATTTGTGATTATATACTAGAATTTGGAAACTGAGTAAAGCTCTACAAGAAACCTGGACTGGAGACAAATCAAGCATTTAGTGATGATGTCATGCTCATTCATCCCAACAAAAATAAGAAGAAAGCTAAACTTGGTAGAAACTATTGCACGCTCTTCTAGTTATTATGAATAAAAATCTATGTGGAAAATCTACCTGCCACGGGCTATCCTCAGTCTCTTTATGTTTGTTGGAAATTCAGTTGTAAGCTTTCTAATTATGTGGCAAGGTTCAGACTATAAATAGCCCCTTTTTTTAAAAGATAAGATACTAGCCCCCATAACACCTATCTCACACATTGTCTGAGGGCTCAACTTTAGGGTGGGGAGGGGGAAGAAGAGGAATTTCCATTCCCAGTGATGCCAGAATAAAAATATTCGTTACAAACGTTGATACCCACCCACTCACGTTCACACCCTCTTCTTTCAAAAAGGCAATTAAATCAAATGTTTTCCTATTGTATCATCATTATGACCGTTGTATAGCCTACTTCTCAAAGTCTAGACAGTAAAATTAGACTTTGTTCAACCGTGTTAGAATATACTGAGATGAGGCCTGAGGGAACACTTTTCTCTCCCTTTCGCTTTCCACACACGTCCCACTCTCTGAGGAGCATTTGCGCAATAGCAACAAAACCTGCGGAAAGTCTGCTTGACTTTCTCACCTCCCGTAAGAGCAAAGAGGGGTGTGTGCGTGTGGAGGAGGAGGCAGGGAAACCCATGACTTCCTTTTTTTTTTTTTTTCCTCTGTGCGAAACCTCGTGTAACTAAACTATAAAACCCCATCATGGTGTCTAGACTCTTAACATTCTCTCCAAGGGTTGGACCACCACAAGACCTGAGCAGTGAGATAACGGACGGACTATTTTGTGGAGTTTAAAAAGCCAACCAGTATTGGACTTATACCAACTTTCACAACTTGCATTCTCCTGAAGCTCAGACACCCTCCAGCGGATTAATGTCGCATCAAAATACAGAAGTAGACGTCGAGTCTCAACAGAAACGCGACCGCCGGCGTGGAAGCTGCCTGGATGTTTTTCTCGTCACGTCAGTCCTTTTTCTATTTGCCGCAATCACCGCTCTGGCTGTCGCCGGAGTGATGGTTGTGAAGGGGCTGCAGCCCTCCATCCAGATGCCTGAATATGGTACCGCAAGTTTGACAGGGGGCACACCTTCTCCAGCGTTTAAGGTAAGCAAAGTTATTATTAACTAAAGATTGTTGTAAAAAAAAAAAAACGAGATGAAATCAGCCATGCTCTTGTGATGGTTTGCCCTGTTCACGTTTTAATCCACCCCATCTTTACTGTTTTTGTCAACAGATGCAGAACTTTGCCTCCCTGGAACCCACTTCAAGTAAGTCTTTTATTTGCTCAAGATAGATATAACATAAATGTTCCCGATTTAGGAAAGGAAAGGAAAAAAGAGATGAAGTTATGCATCATTTTCTAACATCAAAATACTTTGTACGAAGATACTTCACTTACATCGTACATATATAAATATAAAAAAATAGATTAGCCTATATGGCCCATAGTGGTCTCGTTGGACTGCCCTACAAATAAATGTACTGATAAACGTGACATTATCTTGTGTAACAGTATCTAAAATGTCCTTATCTTTTTCCTCCTTCAGGTGAGTTGCTGAACACCACTTTAAACTGGACTCCAGTCTATTATGGAGAAGGGACCTCTTTAGGAAGCAACTATGACTTCAACAAAGAACAGTCTTCCCTGAAGCCAAAGCGGGAGGGGAATTACTTTATGTACCTAAATGTCAAAGTCACCTGCATAGCCAAATGCAAAGCAGGCGTCCTCAACCTCAGTGTGGACAGCAAGCTGACCTGCGATGTGGAGCTTCCGGCAGATAAAACATCTGTGAGCAAGAAATGCTGGACTGTGAGCCCATTGCGTGGGGAGAGAATGGTCGTCAAGATGACTGTGCCAGAAGAGGGACTACAGAACTGGGGGCTGGATATATCTAGCTCAAGTTTTGGAATATTCCTCGTAGACTAATGTGAACTTTGTAGTGCTTAGTGCAGGCAAAATGATGGAGACACCCTTGTGACCTCAGGTTGTAACTTGAGAACATCACTAAGTTTTCTTTTTTAATCTCAATGCTCAAGATGGTGAAAGAGGGCAGGTGCTGTTGCCACTTTTAGAGCTATGATGAGGTTTTCTACCAACTGGAGGTGCAAGATGCCTTAAAATTTTAAGGTGGTATCTTAGGAGAAATTTAATTTATGATCATTTAAACGACTTAAAACAGACCTCTTAATGTGTAAATATGTTTATATGTTTCTCAGTATATTTATTTGATAATATGCAATTATTTATGTGCAAGTATTTATAATGATGTTGCTATCGTAAATGGAAATGTATTTAGATGTAGATACCACTACGTTTGTTTGTTTTTTCTGAATGTGCAATACACTCTGGGTTCAGCGTAACTAGTTCTGATTTAATGCCATTTATAAATGGGGCATAAAGTTGGGGCATAAAAATGTGTTTGTCGGCACCAAAGAACCCAAACAAATGCTTCATGTACCAAAGAACCACCGGCGTAAATATTGGACACTTAATCTCCTCTGGAAAATGATAAGTAACATTGATGAGTACAATTGTTTCTTTGTTTTGTGAGGGACAAAGCACATTCAGTGTTTGACTTATGAGCCTTAAAAATGTTTTGCTCATAGAAAATATGTAAGTCCTATGGACAAACTGATCAATGTTGAATGTATTGTATGTATTTTATTGTCATCCCTATTAAACTCGGATATGAGGAAAGCAGATTTAGTTTCTGTTTGGAAATTGAAAGGTGTCTGAGGTGGAATAAAACGTTTATGGGTAAGGGAAAAGTTCTCTCGTCACAGAACTCATGCGGGAACTAGATGCACATCACATCCTGTTTATTTATCAAACCGCGGTAAGGGAAAAAAAGAAAAAAATCAGGGCCATCAAATAAATACACGTACACTCTCTGTGTTATATAAAACCAAAGTACAGGTGAGAAGTAAAGTATTTACTGCCATGATTTCATGAGCAATAGCTTTCATTTTAACGCCTACAAAAACTAATTTCTGTACGATTTTGTGGCGGTGTGTTTAACTAATTACTACGACATTTTCTCAAATTGCATTAGGCATAGAAGAGATAAACATTTTATTCATGTATTTAAAGTAAATATCATTCCCTAAATCAATCCCAGACTAGCATTTTTAATCTAGTCTGATATCAAAGAAAACTTTGTGATGAGAAAAGGTTATCTTCTCATCGACATACGAAACTTTAGATCTTTCCATGCAAGTGGTTAAGATGAGATGTGAGAATTTTCTGTGAGGTACCCACTGAAACCTGTCGTGCATTTGTTGGCAAGTGAGAATTCAGAAGTTCCATCTCAGAAAAGAAAAGAAAGACAGAAAGAAACCACAAGAAGTGTTCACTAAGTTTCACATCAATCTCCTAAAAAGCAAGCTTTTACGGTGAATGCATTTTTTATTTCATTTTTTGTAATCTCATTAAAGAATAAAAGATCATCTTTTGATTTCTAGCACACTTGACTTACATAATATGGTTATTCATTGCAAAACAGCAAAACCAACCGTTGGGCAGTTGTGCTTTTCTTGTTTTTTGTTTGTTTTTTCCACTTTCTGCATCGCTCTGGCAGAAATCTAACATTACTTGATGTCAAGTCCTGATTTCCTGCCTCTGAGGTGCATCTAATGCAGCCACATAACTATCCCGCTCATAATTGCTTTAGGCAAGGCAAGGCAAGTTTATTTGTATAGCACATTTCATGTACAGGACAGTTCAAGGTGCTTTAAAACATTTGGAAGCATTACAGCGGGGTGCAGAAGCAGCATTAAGAAACAGCCTACATTAAAAGCAAACTTTTAAGAGAAATAAAAGGCAAAGAAATGAAATAAAAACAGAAGGAAAAAAAGCAACCCTCAAAGAAGATAAGATAAAATAAAAGTTAATAATCAGTTATTTTGATAAAAGGCAGCAAATAGAAAGCTTTTTAACCCTGATATAAAACTGCTGAGAGTCTCAGCAGACCTGCAGTTTTCTGGGAGTTTGTTCCACATGTGAGGAGCATAAAAACTGAACGCTGCCTCTTCGTGTTTAGTTCTGACTCTGGGACCAGATAGTAGACCTGATCCGAATGACCTGAGGGATCCGGTTGGTTTATAATGAACCAAAAAATCCTGAATGAACCATTCAGGTCTTTGTAAACTAACTGAGTTACTAACGGCAGCATTTTGAAGTCAATTCTTTGACAAACAGGAAGCCAGTGTAAAGATCTAAGGACTGGTGTTATATGATCCACTTTCTTTCTTTATGGAGTGTAACATCAAGTTTCTAGTCAGAACTGAGGTGTGTGGCCCACAATTTCACTGTTTCTGTTTAGTCTAACCTCCCTCATAGTGTCATTTTCTCTTGTAGCAGTCATCTATTTTCACATCATACACTTTAAAAACCAAAATGAATACATGCTCAGACAGCAGACTAGCTTGTGAATACAGTGGAGCATTTAGAGCAAAGTGTGAGAGGAAAGAGAATGGATCTGAGTTACATTTAACTGGAGGACTTAGCTTCAAAGTGGATATGTAGATTACTGCTCTCTTTAACAATAGCCTATATCATTACTGTGTCTAAGAGATGCTGTTTTGTCGTTTTAACTGCAAGAGGTTTCACTTGGAGTTTTAACCTTTTGCAGTACAGTATAGCCCCTTTTTAATCAGTGTGACTTCAACTGATTTGCATTCATAGGCCTGTGTCAGTGATGCAGTTCAGACTGTCATTCTTGTTTTCACACAGTTCAGCTGTTATTCAGCATAAACAGCAATGCACTGAAGACTCCATGAAAGTAAATTCAGAAATAAATAATGTATTGTGTAAAGTACAGTGCTTGAAGACCAATTACTTCCTGTCTTTGCTGGTTTGGTCTTTGCTGTCACTGGCAAGGCAGATGGTGAAACTGAGTTAGCAGCTTGCTACACAATGAAAAACTTTGAACAGCAAACCACTTTTCTGTAAAAGTCCTCATCTCATCTTCATAACAGATATGGAAACATGTAATTTCTTACACTTTAAGGCAGGTAGACATCTAATAGAGGAATTAAGCTTCCAGGCAGAAAACGAATTAGCTGTGCTACTGTAGCACATTAAAAAGCAGACTTACCTCTGTGGTATGGTTAGATGCTGCCAGGATTCTTTGCACCTACAGAATGCCACAGCACAAGTTTGTTTACTCTGTCTCTCCTTTCCTATGGCATAACACACACTGGCATCCTGCCAGCTGCTGTCAATCAAATGCATAAAGTGACACACCTTTCCACAGGGCTGATTGTGAAGAAGCATGTCAGATATTTTTCCAGGGCCTCTTTTTCTCTGTTAAAAATAAAGCAATGCTATTGGGAATGATTGAAAATGGAACAAATGAATTGAAACTATTGTGCACAGTATGTAAAATCTTAATGACAAACAGTATTAGGGGACATTTCTATTAACCATTTCTTTCCAGCCATCGAAACTGTACAATTTACTGCTTGAAATAGGGCAGATGTGACTCCCCAGCTCCCCAGTCAGCTAAAACTGACTCATAACATCAGCTTAATAGCATAATTGCCAAAGTCATATTTTATATGGTATGTGGCTACTATCCTAACACTGTTTTACGATTTACGGTGCAACATTGCCTTTAAAACCTTAAACTATTACTATCCCATTTATGCTTTATGCAATTAGGCTAATGATAAGTAACAAGTTATGTGATGTCAATGTTAGATTAACCTTCAGATCTGACATATCCCACAGCACCGGTTCTTTTGGTTTGTTACACATGACACACTAGCTGTCCAGCCCAGCCTCATCATAAGACATGTACAGTAATACAAATATTTGTCCACTTGTCCAAAACACTACCATCACAATCTATGGTTTTTCATTTTGAGATGATAAGGTGCCCTTGGGCTGTTCAGCCACCCAGTATTCTTGTTAGGATACATGATGGAAATCATTACACATAAATATAAAAATGCATAAGCTGTAACTATATAAACTTTTGTAACTGTGTAACCTTGTACTTTGCAACAATTACACCAGAACAAGTACAATAGAGCTGTCATTTTACCATAACCCTTTATTGGTGAGATAGCAATAAAAAGGTAAGGAGTGAGAAGCACATTCTTGGGAATGCCATTGCGCTGCAGCGTTCAGATGTTGAGAAGCCACACTTCACAATTTATTTTTCCAACCCAGAGCATCATGTGACAGCTGCACTTTGCTTTACGGCGCTGCATCACATGCCAGCAACTGGATATCAACACACGTGCCATTTTGGATGTGAACCATGGCTGATTCAGCAAAGAAACTCAAGTGGATATTATCAGAGGATCTGAGGTAAGAGGAAGTGAAGGTGACAAAGCAGGAGTCGACATTTGACTGGTTTTACTGGCTGGAAAGAGCTCAGAGAAGAGATAGGATGCAAGACAGATGATGAATCAGAGTTCTCTACGGGCAACAAAATGCAAAAATCTGCCAAAGTTTAATAATTCAATTCAATTCAATTCAGCCTTATTTGTATAGCGCCATTCAACACATCATCATCCTTGGGCACTTTACATAAAATCAATTCAAGCCAATTCATTGTCATCCAATCAGTATTCATACAAGCCAATACATAATGAATAATGGCCTAGTTAAGGAAAACCAATAGATTGCACTGAATCTTCTCTTCGATTCAATCCTCCATCCTGAGCTGCACAGGGCGACAGTGGAAAGGAAAAACTTCCTTATAACAGGAAAGAAAAACCTCCAGCAGAAGCCAGCCCAGGGAGGGTGGCCATCTTCCTCGACCGGTTGGAATCTGAACTTATTGAAACTATTTTCAGTACGTGGAGCTGCGTTTTAATTTGTGCATCATTAAGAAAAAACACTGCTAAGTTGTAGTTTACATGTTAGTGAAACAGTGAATGTTGTTTGAATAGAAACAGATGGATGTTGCTTAAATATATTGGTTATAAATAAGCCTATATGTTGAAAATGAGAGATAAATCTATTCATAAAAAAAAACACACGAAAGTACTGAAAATTGGTACGGTTAGGTGCCAGTGTTACAGCAAAATCTGTGACCTGTCAGAATCTGTGACTGCAGGGGGCGATAGTGATTTTTTTCTGTATTAAAGTAAGTAAGGTCACACAATCTGATGGCTATCAGAAATGGTGACCTGGACTATACTGGCTCTGTGAGGGTCGCATAAAATGTTAGGTGGGTCCAAAATATAGTGGGGAGGTGGAGTTCCTAAAATCATTTTCATTAAAAGTCTAGGTTTATTATAATGCAGATACAGTACAGTCATACACCTGATAAACTGGCCATGTTAAATTCTCATACACCTGAAAAAAATTAAAAAGCATTTATCTTTTTATTTTCTTTTTAAAAAAAGAAGAAGCTTTGTTATATATTGTTTGACGACAGCACATCGGCATACATTGTGCCCGGCTATCGAATACTGCTCAGCTCAAAACATAATTAGATATATAGATATCCCATATCCCATAGCAACCTATGTGAAACTGTTAGCTTACTATGGCGAGCACCTCTTCCTGATGAATATCACACTTGAAACACAATCAGTTAGTTGATAATGAAATATTTAAAGAAGTCAGAGGTTGTCGGCTGCTTTACATCCACGGATGACAAATGAAATGTGTTCGTTCTTCATAGTTTTCCATAAATACTCTTCTTCTCTCTTCTATTAGGACTGTAATACAGAAAAAACGCACTATTGCCCCCTGCAGTCACAGATTCGGACGGGTCACAGATCTAACTGTAACACCAGTATCGATTCCCAGGTACCCGGAAACGGTACCTTATCGGTTTAAATGTGAACGGTACCCATCCCTAATGGCAGCACTACTAAGGTAGTAGGTAGTAGTGCTGCTTTAAGTTTTAAATGTGAGCAGACTGAGAAAAACTACAATTTTTAAGTCTTTATTTTGAAACTGCAACATTTTGTGCTGCACCACTGTAGCGCCCAGATGACCTGTACAACCTACACAAGTTGTCAGAATTGATGTTTTTTAGACTTTTGTACTCTGTGGTTCCAAGTTAAAAAAGATAAACTACGGCATTGACAGCTTATTTTGATCATAAAATCCCATTTAGCATGCAAATGAATAAACATGGTTAAAAAATGGCTTTTTTAAGAGGTGCTCTTTAAAAGTCAGTTTTTGCAAATGTTTCAGAAAATGCAGTCAGAATTGATTAATATAAAGATTATGTACATTTCATTAAGAATAGAAGAGTGAATTAAAACCAAATTTGTATGTGCTAACAACCCTCAACAAACCTTAATTTCACTTCTAAAGTTGTGATGATATTTGCAAGGCCAATTTTCCAATATAGAAGGTACTCTTCATCAGGTATTTGTTGGAGTGATGATGGAAAGAACACAAGTTTAGTTTAATAATCTTGTGAGTCCCAAGAAAAATTATCAATTTCTTTTGTCTCACTCATTGTCTGGTTAGATTTACACAACAAAACTACTTGGTATGTATAGAAAAAGTTTGCATTTCATAGCCTGCAATATTTTCTCGTGTTGCTGTGATTCTAGTGACATGGGTTTTATCTGGCAAGGAAATGCATCTGTGGTTTCAAAAAAACAGAGCAAACCAAACAATTACCTTACTCCAGCAACCACACCATGTGCACTTGTAACACTAATCTTTACTTGGGTTTTGCTCTGTGCCACCATTTTAGAGTCCACTACTACTACTACTGCTGCTACTATTACTACTACGGTCATTTAACAGGATGGGACATCATAATTAGATGCTAGTCAGACTGCCGTGAGTCCAGTTGGACACAGGTGCAGCCCTGTAGTGCTTGAGGCAGTGCTTTTTTTTATTATTTTTTTTTTTTATGTTTTATGTTTTTTTTGTCCACATTGTAAAATATTGTGAAAGTGATTGTAGAAATACTTGCGTGACATCTCAGACAGAAACAAACAGTCAAGTTTCAATTCAGTATTGAAACAAATTTGAACCAATGTTTCAAAAAGCTGCCGAAAAGAAATGCATAACAGAAATATTTCCTGTAACTGGCTTGAAATAGAAAAACTAAACTGCTTTGTGCAACGTAGTGTGTCCTGCTATTGGTAATTCAGTAGATGAAGTAGTTGTCTTAACTGGATGAAAAAAAAAATCTTTTGGAGGGAAAACAAAACTGCGGCTGAAAGATATTTTACTTTACATCTCAGAAGAGGTCAGTCATTATAGTGTCTGGTCTGCTGGCTCACATAAGAAACAGCAAGTGAGTCATTTCTTTGAACTTATCTTCCTGTAATCCAAATCATGTGTAATGTGAAAAGTTGTTCCCACTCCCTCTAATGTGCGTCAACTCTTCTTTGAAACTGGTAAAAAAAAAATGGGAACCATCACAGAAAACAACTTCACATACAGTAATATTTGGAGTCTATGGGGAGCTTTACACACTACCATATGGTTATCAGTAGTGAAATTAAAATGACATTTCCTGCTTGTTGTAGTATTTTTTTTTTTGGGGGGGGGACTAACCCTTTAATATCCTGCTGTGTTTTGTAGAGCACATCTTTGAACGACTATACTGCATCTTATCAAAGATTTGTGGAAGTAAACCTGTCTGAACCATCTTTACAATTCATTTTATGGGTGAAATGCTAAAAGTGAAAATATGTTATGCCTTTTTGTTTTCTAATATTGATATTATTAAGCATGAAGTGACATCTCATCCATCCATCTAATCTGATTTAAAGTGGCGTTGGGGGCTGGATCCTCTCTCAGCTGTTATCAGAGAGGCAGGGTCAACGGTCCATCACGGGGTAAACACAGACAAACAACTGCTTGTGCTCACATTTAATCTAGAAATGTGCAACATATTTTTATGAGCTTAAAATCTGCCTCGAAAATGAGTTTGCAATCTTTAAGCTAACATCATAATAACTGCAGTTAAATGAATGTAATATATTACAAATGACTTGATTGCTTCAGAAATCAGTCAAAGACAACTTTATTTATCTCTACAGGGTAATTCAGTTTGACAGTCTCAGTTCAAACAACAAAATAACCACCTTAAAAACGTATCATTAAGAATATAAAAACGCACAAAAACAAGCAAACAAGCAAAGTGTCAGTTCAGCAGTACTGTGCGATAGCTTGGGCATGTATACCAGCAGCTAAAAAGCTCTATGATAGATGATAAATAAATAAATAAATGAATAAATATAATCAACTCAAATCAAACATTTAAAAAAAGAAAGAAAAAAAGAATTATTCATTGCCATCAGTCTGATTGCAGAAGGGATAAAGGAGTTTGAGTATCAGTTAGTTTTCTGATGTGGGGCAAGATGGTGCCTTCCAGAGGGGGTATGTTGAAACTCCGATGACACAGGAGGTTTATCAATGAAACATCTGCTTTCTTAATTACCTGGTTTCTATACAAGGTTCCCAACTCTGTCAGTGGGACACCAATAATCCTGGAACACATTCTAAAAATGTTATTTAACCTATTTTGCCTGATCGCCTGAGGTTAATTGATCACTCTAAATTCTCCCTAGAAGTGAGAGTGTGGGTGAATGGTTGTCTCTTTGTGTTGGCCCTGCGATGGACTGGCGACCTGTCCAGGGTTCACCCTGCCTCTCGCCTGATAAGTGCTGGGATAGGCTCCAGCCCCCTACGACCCTAAATTGGATTAAGCGGTACAGAAAATGAATGAATGAATGAATGAATGAATGAATGAATGAATGAATGAATGAATGAAT
>JBBBVU010000004.1:26091790-26105765 GCA_037177055.1 Atherinosoma microstoma
CCCCCCCCCCCCCCCCCCCCCCCCCCCCCCCCCACAAAAACAGACATGAAACAATGATTCATCAAGAAATGTCTTCTCAGTATATGCCTGAGTATGACTAAAAAATGATAAATGGCATCACAATTCTTTTGACAAAATCTCAACAGTTTTGATCAGTTTACATGTGAGGAATCTGCTTTTAGTGTGTTTGTCCAGGCAGTAACTTGAGGTGAGCAGCTGTGTCTCATACTTCTGAACACCAACCAAAACAAAGCAGCACTTGATGTTATTTTTGACTGCTGGTTGGTTTCTGTCCCTCAAATCTGATTAACAGATAGACAGCTTTGGACAAAAACTCTCCAAATTAGAAAAAGAACAGCTTTAAATGCCTGTCAGTTCACTTGTTTCTTTGTATTTGCTTACACAGTTACATCCATAAACTTTTTAGAAGTGAATAGACTCTAGAGCACCTGATCTTTCTCTGGGTAAACACCAGCCCTGAGGAAGGAAGCCTTCCAGCTGTCAACATCCTCTTGAGTGTCGCAGGCCAGTTCGATCTGACGCAGGTCTTTGTACACATTCCTGTGAAGCACACACACACACACACACACACACACACACAATTAACTAAAGAATGAAACCAAAAGAGCACAAGATCCTGTGATGTTTTAGCAGATCACGCGATACAGACCTCTGCTCAGTATTGAAAATGGCGAAGACGTGTTTGCTGGACATGAAGCCCTTTTCCACATCTCTCAGCTTCAGGTTGTCAAGAGGCAACATGTACTTCTTCTCCTTCTCCTGATGAGACACCCAGTGATGTAAAAAAATAATTAAGCAATTTCCGACAGAAGCACTAAATCATTAAAGTGACGCTAAATGATTCATTTAAAATAAAAAAGGTACAGTTAAGTTTTCTGTTTCCCATGAGTAGCTTTACCTCCTCATCTTTGTACCAGGAGAGAGACTCAGCAGTCAGGACAAACCAGTAGTCTTTGGACCCTCCCTTCATGATGCTGATGTTGATGGTGAGCCAGCCTCTGCGAATGACCTGCACACACGAGTCAGCGCATCAGCTCACTGCATTATACATCTCACATACCAAGAAATTACAATTTACTGCACGGCAAGGAAATAGAATACGGCAAAAAACATCAAAATATATAGCAAATAGTTTACGTTTTTTACTTATTCTCTGAGAAAATAGGATTTTTTCTTGCTGCCAGAGAAACGAGAATCAGATGTTACTATAATGGTAATACAGATCTGAAGTCATCTCTGTATTTTACATGTTCGTGTGTGTTAACACAGTTCCCTGAAAAAAGGAACCGTCTTGGTCCACAAACGGTTGCCAATCTTCCCACAAGTGGACATCCTGGGAAGTTCAACCCAAGGTCAAACTGTGGTTTTTGCAAAAAGCCCAAAAAAAGCATCTCAGATTAGACCCTCAGTTAGCATGTTAAAGTTCATGACACCACAGTTAGAAAAAGAGGATTGCCAGGAGAAAGTAATATTTTCTCTCTAAAGAAAAATACATGACAGCTTGGTTTAGGTCCATCAAGTTGCATCTGAACAAACCACTCTGGACCAATTTTTCTTCATAAAGAAAAGACCAAAGTGAAGATGTCTCAGCATTAAGGACTCCCAGCACAGCAGGAAATCTACGTCAGAATGACTGAAAAAGGAAAAAAATAAATCAAGGTGCTGCAATAACCCAGTCAAAGTCCAGACTTCAACCTGAATTGAAGGCTAAAGAAAGCTGTTCATCAACGAATTCCAGAAAACCTCAATGAACTGAAGCTATGTTGTAAGGTAGCGAGGGCTAAACTTGTCTACAATGATGTAAAATACTGATGTCACACAGGAAATCATTTCTTAAAGTTAAAGCAGCTAAATTTGGTTCTAGAAAATACTCAGTCACACTGCATTGTTGTCATGCATTGTTGTTTATTTGATACTTTATCTAGCTCATTTTATGTGATTCAGTTTATTTGTAGTGTTAATTCTTCAACAAAAATAATCTCAATGTACTTTAAAGACAGAGGGGAATTCAGTCCAATTATAATCCAATTACATCCCATTCATTATCATCCCAATTAGCCTAATACATATTAGAATAAGCTGTAAATTGGTTGAAAATATTTCACTGAAAGTTTGATTCTCTTTGTCTTGAATTAAACTACTTAATCCCCATGAAACTAATCATTTCTAGAGCCAGACAATATCAAGGAACGCTTGATTGTCATGATGTGAGTCATGACTGACCCTTCGAGTGGGAAGAATAATCTATAATAAATAGACATTGACTTCCTCAATCCAAAACCACGGTAAATCTTGGAGGGAAGCTGTAATTTTATTTGTTTCTTAAAGTAGAGCTATGACTTTCCATAATAAATATCTGACTTATACTTTCACTTCTCTCTTCTCCATCAAAGAGCACAAATCTCGTTTCTCGACATGGTCCGAGTGACCGTTGACTCTTCCACCCACCTAAACAGGAAGCACGTGGTACAAAGCTTACGGGAACTCTCCCTGAGCCATTTAAAAGCGGGAACACAGGAGGAAAAATAAAAAAAAGGGAAAAAAAGAGAAGAGGCAACACGACACAGAAAACAGTATGAAAATATGAAACAATAAAAAAAAATTGTAAAGACAGGAAAGATGTGGCAAATAAAAGAAAAAAAAACAACAACCAGTGAGACAGAAAGAAAGCTGCTGAGGAACAGGTTCACACTGGATTTTTATTCACCTGATTGGGCATGACTCTCTTCTTGGTGGCATTAGCAGCCGTCCTTTGCTGGGCACTGAAGGCGAGAGGTTCAATAACAAAACTTAACAGCATGACAATAACTCTGGTATAAGCAGTGCTTCCCAACCTATTTTCATGGAGGACCTCCTTCATGCAAATACTAAAAAGCCATGGACCCCCTGCTCCACCCCTTGCTGAAACCATGCTGGTTTTATGTTTTCAAAAGTGAGATTCTCACCATGAATACTGGATCCTGACTGAGTCCTGTCCTTCCATGAAGCCAAAGTTAAATGAACAACATACAGCCTTAATTTCTTTTCTTAAATAGGGACAATTTGTGACCATTAATCACCATGGCTCTGAATGTTCAAAGCCTTGGGGGACTCCCTGTGCTCTTTGGGTGACCCTTGGGGGTCCCGGACCCTAGTTTGGGAACCACTGAGCTACAGGAAGAATTTAAAACGGTGCAGTAAAGGAAGACAGAGGACTGATTAATACTATTGCTAACCAGTTCCTAACTGTAAAACAACCAGATTATTTTTCAGGGTTGTAATCGCAGTGGAATATCAAATAATTTGAATTTCAGCCGGTTTTACTCTTGGGCATACACTGTCAATAGAATCTCCACCCAAGAGAAGAGAAATGATCTAATCTGACTTAAAGATGAAGGGATGCAGCTGTAAAGCCAGCTGACAGTTATTTTTGGCTAAGTATAATTCAAGCCATTGTTTTTTTGTTTAATGAACTTGTTCAATAAACAGTCATCACAATGTTCAAATCAAGTTACTGTCACATAAAACAAAGAAAAGTTGCACCCAAGTGGCTCAAACTCTGGTGTTTGGCATTTTAAGTGGATTACTTTTTTCTCTTTACAAAACTTCGTTTTAAACTTATTTCTGTTCTTCAATAATGTTTTGAGGCATATTTAAAAAAAAACATACAGAGAAATCTTAGCTGAGTGTTTTCTTCCATAAGCTCTATAACAGAAAAGTTCAACAACAAAAAGCAGCTGAACATTTGTACACTACTTCTACAATTTCTTGATCTCTTAGTAGTTTTGACTCACAAATGCTGATGGAAAAAGTTAAAAAGTATATCAAACTGGTATACGCAAACACTGCAGGAGGGGAATGTTTAATATATTGTGCATTTACACAGCTTGTCCACTAGAGAGCAGTGATAAGTAAACTGCCTTGGGGTTTCTGTTGACATGTTTGATGCTGTTGTTGAAGATCAATAACAGAAAACACATTTAAGATTTTCTTTTTTTTACTGTCGAATATTGTTTTCCAGTTTTCCTTTCTCGTTATTTAATCATAAACAATATTACTGGAGGACCCGGAACATGTTGGAGGGACTATGTCCCTCGGCTGGCCTGGGAATGCCTTGGGATTCCCCCAGTGTAGCTTGAAGAAGTGGCTGGGGAAAGAGAAACCTGGGTCTCTCTGCTTTAGCTACTGCCCCTACCACCCAACCCCAAATATGCAGCTAGAAAATGAATGGATGGATACGGCCAAAATTAAAACCCCAATCTACTTGAGTATCTTCAGTAAGAAAGGCAGTTCAGGGTACACAACTGGTAAAATAAGTACTGAACACATCAATGATGTTCCCACCTCCAAACTTCACTGCTGGTGTTTTTGAGGTGATGTGCAGTAATATCTTATAACAAACATGGTGTATTATGGCATCCAAAGAATTCCACTTGGGTCTCATCTGACCAGACTATATAAATATTACGGGTGCAACAATACATGTATTTGTATCGAATCGTTCACTACAGGTGCGTACCGAACCGTCAACACGAACAACACAACATTTTTTATGAACTTGTCTTCTGATGATGCGCTCAGTGTTGAAAGCTCAGCTGATCTGCGTTCGAGTACTCTGCGTAGAGTGTATCATCGAGCGCAGATCCACAGAGTCCCTCGAACATGCATTCACTTAAGCAGGGGTCGTGTTAACCGAATATTTTCCGTCATTGATCGATTTTATCAAATTGATGATGGAAAAATCTGAAGAACATCCAGCATTTTGACAGATTCTAATTCAAACCCTTGACCACTTGGTAGCAAGTGAGCATATTAATTAGCTATTGCATTGCCATTCATCTCTGTTTCACTGCTACAACCGGAGCTGTGGGGGCATCAGATACTTCACATACACCTGGATAGATGTCTCACTCCGACCGATTTTCTCGAACTAAATATAACTTCAATTTTGACGAGATTTTTATGACCTATCATCAAAAATCACTGACAACAAAGCTCTATCTATTAACTTTATTTTGGAAAGAACTATTTATTTTTAATACACTGTTTTCCAAAGAAGATGATTTCTCCACCAGAAACATTTATCTTATTTATTAATTTTCATTATTTAGTTTTTTTCAGCAACATTTAATTAAAAACTGTACTTTTTGAGTTTAAACAAATATTCTCAATTAATTTCAATAAAATTCTAAGTAGAAAAGCTATTAAAATATATTTTTTGTATCGAAAAGATATCGAACCATGACACTAAAGTATCGACCCGAACCGAAATTTTGTGTATCGTTGCACCCCTGATAAATATGCAACATGCTCTTTCTTCGAAATCTTGCAAGGAGCGTCTGATCATGGCTGGTTTACAGGGAAACTTCCCAGTTAATGCCCTAACAGTGCTACTGGAATATTCGGAAGTTCGGTAAACAACATCATCAGTGTTTTTCAATAGTAAAGATGCAAAGGCCTTGAGAGAACTCTTGGATTTTACCCACCATTAGATGTTTATTGGGTGACACTTTGGTAATGAGACAAAATGCAAAACAACTTAAAACAAGCTATCTCGATATAAACGATATCCCCTCGTGATTCTAAATTATATTGCATGTGGAAAAGTCTCAATATATTTGAAAATCTCTATCTATTGTCCAGCACTACACAGAACCCCATTTCCTTACTTATTAGTTTTGGCATCTTTTTATGTTTGGATTACTTGGGTTGTGACCAACATCTGATAAACAATCATGTCACTAGTCCCTTTAGAAATATGTTTACTGAGAAAAATGTTGTGTTCAATACTTATTCTACCCACTGTATAGGTCTAAAAAGTATGTTAGCATCTTGTTGTTTTTTCTACTTTTTCTGATCTAATATACAGAATTTTAACACTTAATAAAATCATTTATTTCATTCGTATTAGCCGATAGCACTGTAATGTTGGGAAAATGTGACATGCTGATCCGAAAGACAACCATGGATTAAAATTTCAAGTTTACTTGGCAAATCCGATGAAGTCCTCATGGTTAGTGTTGATATAAGAGAGCTCGATGTCAATCAACAGCAACACCTCAGAAGAAAAACATGACACGTTACTTTACGCGCACAAAGAAGGGAAAATGCGCAGAAAATCAGGTGCGCTGCCTCCTTTCGATGACGTTGACACTTACCTGGTCCTTGGTCTTGCTGTCTCGCTCTCTGACATATGTGGTGACGATTCTCTCAGTTTCTTCTCTCAGTCGAGGGTATGAGTCCAGCTGCCGAGAGACACACAACAAACAGACACACACACACTGCTGCAGATTGATGCACTTAATTACAGGGTACACACACGCCCACTTAATACAGGCTTACACAACATCTAATAAGCAGCGACACCTAACCAATCACAGTTAATCCACTTAGAGTGAGGAGGCATGCACCAACGAGTTCCCCATCAGCTTGAGATTTCTTTTAGGCTTAAGTGTTCCTTCCATCCAGTTCAGTTTAAGTCAAACTAAATGAGAAACAGCAACAGCTTCATTAACTGTGCCAATGCGATGTCATCTCAAGCTCATAGTGAGTCTCAACAGAGCAGGAAGGACTCGGGAAACGAAAGATGAGGTTAGAGTTCAGAAAGACTTGAAGACTGGACAGGGGAGGGGGGTGGATTCCTGTGCTGGTGGGATTAAGGGAACCAGGAGTGCAGAACAGAGGTGTGTAATTATAAAGTGGTGCTTTTTCTAAGCAGTTAAATTTATCAAGTGTAAGTGGGTGGGATTTGATTTGATAATGAGGGCTTGGAAAATCATTGATCCAAGAGTCAATGGGTGGATTAATAGGGATCCAGGATCAGAAGGGGAAACTTTGTCACCGAGGGTCACAGAGGGAAACAACAGGATGGGTGCCGAGCGAAGCCTTTAAGCAGTGGTGAGGGGTAACAATCAACACTGACAGCGGCCGGTTAGTTTGCTGAATGTCTGATTGCTCTCCATCACATTTGTTTTTAATCCTTCTTTCTCCTCCCTTTCAGGCCTCTGCTATTCACTTTTACCTTTTCACTGCACTTCCTGATCAGGGTGATGAGCTCGGTGACGACGAGGTCTACGCATTTCAGACAGGGGTCTTTCAGCTTAATGACCTGCTTTTTCACTATAGCCTCAAACGCCATGTCTGGGGTGAACAGGCCTGTCCTGTGATGAGGCATCATGGGAGTTGGAGATTTGAAATGAGGGCATAGAGGAGGGTAAATGTAACATGGGCCATAGTTAAGAAAAAAGGAGTTGATAGCAGGAAAATGAAAGGCCAAGTTGGAGGGAATGGTTTAGGGAAAAAGAGTTTTGAGGAATATGAAAAAAAAAAAAAAAGAAAGTAGGAGTTAGGTTAGTTTTTATTCATGTTCAGAACAGAAACAAGCTGCAGGTTCTTGATATTTTTAGCCACAATATAAACATGACTGTGTGGCTGGTAATGGTGGTCTGTCTGCCCATCTGGTTCTGAACAATTACTAGATGAATTGAAGAGGAATGGTGCAGAAATATTCATAATGAAACCCAATGTCTTTGGTAGCTCCTGTGAAGATCAAGTTCAATCATGTTACAACTCATACTTGGTGGTTTCATATGCCCTACTTTGATTTAAAAAGTTTTCAATTGAAAAAGCTTTAACAAGTAGAGCTTATCCGATATTGTTAGCATATGTTAAAACACATACAAAGAATGAGAAATGTCATCATATAACATTGCTATTACCTTCGCATTTATCTAGGACACAGCTCCAGCTTCATTAATGTTTACAACATTCAGCTTATTTAGCAGGAATGATGCAAAAAAACCAAAGAAAAAACCTTTTTATAGTTTTCCCTTTACTCCAACTGTATCATACGTACATAGAAAAATAACATTCACCAATATATCAATATTTGAAGTTTTCATTCCCAGAAAGCTCTCCTGGCGTAATCGTTTTTAAAAAAAAATCTGTATCAGTCAGGCATGATTAAAAAAGTGAATGTTAGCATGCTGGGAGAAGGACCCAGCTGTAGCCTCACAGAGCAGCAAGCACGAAGCATGACAGCAGACCTTATACTGTGGCTTCGAACCAGGCCTGCAGCTTGTTTTGCAATGAACCTGTGCAGGAACATGTCCCAGGTTGTCTGCTTACAGCACACAGCCTCCAACAGGCATGCCCCAATGCACTGCAGTACAGCCAGGATTTTTTACGTTATTAAACACAAGTTTGCATGAGTGATCAGTACTGTCAAACTCATTCACGTTCCCCACTGAAATATTCAGCTTAAGCCTTCCAGAAAGATCAGCTTGAGCCAAGTTTCACCATGATGTGATCCATCAGCTTGGGGACTGTCATCCTGGAGCCTCAACCTATCACTACAATGGTATTTTTTACAGGCTAAAACGGCATAGAAGGGATATAATCTGATCAGGAACCTGAGGAAACTAAAGTATAATATCATAATTTAAATTTAAATGGGTGAGTTTAAAAAAAGGATCATATCACCCCCCCCAAACAGCTGTCATGAAGAAACTCATTTTCTTTTTTCTTTACTTGTCTTGTTGAGCATTATAGCAAGCAGCATGATGGCCTGGCTGCTGTGTTGTGTTTTCCAAATTTGAATGCTTCATTTTCAGCTGGTTCAATGTGATGAGCAGTTTTTTGCCGAACATATGGTTCCTGATTACATTTTTTTGCATGGTAAATATTGAAGAATCGCAAGAATTGCAATTTAAATCGAATCGGCACCCAACAAATCTTAAAAGAATCAAATCAGGAGGAAAGCATATCGTCCTAGTCCTAGTGCAGAGGATAGAATTTATATCACAGACCTTGTGCACAAGTATATACAGAAAATATAAAACTGCTGTGGCTGGATGTTTCAGTAGGGGTTCTCAATCCAAGAAAAAGAAAGTCCAAAAGAATATCATTAAGCAAACAGTAATGTCTACTGTTAGAAGTGATGTAAAACCTGGCAGCACTGATTGTGCACGGGCATGTCATTCTGGCCATGCAGTGATACCTTATTGGTGCACTGTCTGACTGTGTTGATGAGCTCCTGGATGACCAGGTCGATGCATTTCAGACAGGGTTCTTTCAGCTTTATGATCTGCTTTTTCACTATGGCTTCAAACGCCAGGTCTGGGGTGAACAGGCCTGTCCTGAAGGACATACAGATAACACACACATGGAGACGTGGAGACACATGGAAAGACCGTGAAACAAGCACACAGACAGCGAAGACCCGGACACACAGACACTAAAAGGAAAAACAAACTAAGAACAGGAGGAACTGGAGCTAAACACAGACATGAGGTTGAAACGAATCCTGAAAGTAATAAATCCAAAACTGGTCACAGATAAAAGAAAACAAAAACACTACAGGGACATCAACGACAGCTAACAGAACGGTAAGCGGACACATATGTGTTACATGTTTTTTGGGAGTTTTTTCATGCTGGTTTAACTTGCCTGACTCCATGGATGTTCTTGATTGCATAACTGATTTCTTTCCGCAACTCCTTCTCATCGAATTCCATCTATGACACAAAAAAACACCTAGATTTCATTTACTCTGGTCATAATTAATTATCCCGCAACCCTGCATTGGAGTAAGTGGGCATGGACAACGGATGGATGCACGGATCAATAATTAATTGCACCCTTCGAAAATATCGAAATCAATAAATGGGAGTGGTCTGTAGGATTAATGAGAGTTTGATCAGCATGCTATCAGTCTTTAACCCCATAAAGCCAAATGCATCATATTTGATACATACAGTTTCTGAGACAGTTTGCATCACGTTGTGGTAAAACTTTTGCTCAAAACCCTGCAGTATACAATATGATACTTGTCTTCTCTCCCCTAATGGATACCAGGAAGCATAAGACTACACTACAATAGTTTTGACATGTCACACGGTAATAAATGGTAGATATAACAAAAACAAATTGCTAAAGGGCCAAATAAAGACTATAGATTAAAAAAAATGTGACTTCTTTCCCCAGTTTTTCTTGGGTTGGGCTTTACAGGGTTAAAAAGACTGCCTATTAATAATATAAAAACTCATTTCATGAGTCATTTTGTTTTTTTCCAAGTTAGAAACACAATTGTTATTTCATTGTATTCACAAGCATTTTCTTTTTAAAGAAAATGAAATGATACTGAAAATGATAAGAAAAAAAAAAACCAAGCGGTGAAAAAAAGCTCACCTTCACCAGCTCGAAGGGAAAGCGCTCATGAAAGATGCGGTTGATCTTCGCTCCTCCAGACAAGTTGGAGGTATCTACCTGATCTCCAGACCCCTCTATGCACTTCTCAAAGTCCACACCAAACTGCTGCACCATCCTGCAGATTTTACACCATAAATTATTTCTTTACATGAATACTCACACAAAGTATAATTGTACAATGTACATATTTAGCTCCTCAATTAATATGCATATTTAAATATCTGGATCTTTATGTACAGTAAGTACAGACTGAAGCAAAGCCTTGGTCTTGCGTGTTGGGTCATCGGGACGGAAGTTCTTGTACTCCTCCACCTCCTTCTCCAGAGATAACAACTGGCTTTGCAGCTTACTGCGTAACCCTGGCAACGTGTCGCGGATGTGGTTGGTGAGTTGCTGGAGAGAAATAAAAGTTAAAAAACACACCAAATATGTTGAATTAGAACATATGTGGCACATACTCAGTGACCATCTCCATTCAGCTTGAAGCGGCATACAGCGCATGCAAGTGTGTCTAACCTGATTAAGGGTCTTCTGCAGGTGTGGTGTACCCATGCGTTCTGCAATGTGTCTGTATGCCGGATGAGACAGGAAGAACTTTCTCTCAGCAGCCAAGGCAATACGGATGTCTTTCTTTCCATCAATGTCCTTCTGACTGCGGTTCACCACTCCGATATAACCTGAAGGAAAAGCCCAAATAAGCCACACATGAAGTTCTGAAAGGGATAAACAACAGTTCTGACACAGTTCTGTAAGTACTTGTTTAACTTCTACAGGCTGAAAATAAGTCTGTTCAAGTCTTTTCAAAACTGATAAACTAATACTCTGCACAATGGAATTTAGTCAAAAAGGTCACATTCAGATACAAAATCTCCTCTTCCGGGGAGTCCAGGTAAAGATGGCGGTATTAAACTTAATGTCAAAGACTATTTCAAATGTTTGTACAATAAAAAAAATTACACATTTTTTTCATTTATTACTTCTAACTATGTCTAATGTTCCTGCTTGTTGGTCACTGCTGAACTTTTCTCTCAGAGCTGCTTGTAAAATGTATATGGAGCAGCAAGAATTCAGCAAGAAATCCAGTCAATCCTGTCTTCAATGAAGGTAAGTGATGTTTTTTTTCCCCCTCAGTGAATGGCAATATATTCCAAAATAATATATTATTGTATTAAATTAACAATAGTTTAAAATCAAATAAGAACCAGAAATGAAACATCAAATCTTATGATTCCCATCGTTTACTACACAACCCAATATTTCTCAACTTTATTTTAACTTATTCAATTGACACCAAAAAGGAGGGAACAGGAAGCAACAACAATTCTTAAAACTTTTGACTTCTAATCACATAAAAGCACATCTTTAGGTCACGTCTAACTAGGGGTTGGCGTATCAATATTTTGGAGTCGATACTTCGAAACCAACCAGTCAAAGTATCAGAATCAATACTTTTTTGAGTAAAGAGATACAACTCTGCTGATAAAAAACATGCCATTTGTTTTCAATTCTGAGAGTTTTAAGCAATACAACTGCATCCAAAACCCAGACACTGTATTCTTTCTGTGTCACATGATTACGGCAGCCAATCAGATGTCATGATGATAAGGCTAATGTCAGTGATGTTTTGTTTTGATATTTCACTGGTTTAATGCAGGTTATTGTGCATTATAATTTATTATATTACCATTATGTGTTTTATTTTCCATTAAAATTGTGAATAATCTTATATTCATCTGTAATTTAATTATTTCTTCTGTTCATTTTGAAAATATTCAACATTTAAACCTCATCCATCAAGGGGCAAAAAAGTATCGGTATCAATGAAAAAGAACCTTAACCTAATGGTATTGTATCGACATGAAAATATATATGAAAATATCTCCAACCCCTACGTCTAACCTGCAACTCAACGCCTGCAGAGCACAGAAGCCTCTTTTTCACCAGTGCCTATTCATCTCTACTTGACTTGCCTTCGTTTAGGTCATCTTCCTTTACAGTTGAGTACAACCTCAATGTGGGTGGAGTTATCATAGCAGAGTACCTCAAAAGTCCTACAACATCCTTTGTATATGACACAAACAGGCAACAGTGTACCAGCTGCTCGATCTACTGCTTTTAGTCAGACTGAAGGTAAAAGTAGAGCCCGAGAAGGCTGCAGGTGGCTAACCAAAAAGTACCGTAGAGTTTGGAAAGCAGTCATTCTCAAGACTCTTCCAGTTATGTCTCTCCCTGGCCAATCAGTAGCCTGCAGTCTGCAGACAACACATTTTCGTTTGGACTCGTTGCACGCTTGGAACCTCGGCCAAGTAGGTGCTAACAAAGTACCAGGTGCCAGATGCTACTACCTAATGGAAACCCTAAAACCGAGTCGAGTCAAGCCAAGTAGGTACAAGTATGAAGAGGCCATAAGTGCCTTAATGCTTTCCGACTGCACACACACTTATTCTACTATTCTATTATTTTATTCTACAGTCATTTAGCAGACGCTTTTGTCCAAAGCGACTTACAACTGAGAGTGAGAACAACACAAGCAAGAAATCAAACAAGAGGGGACATCATGGTTAAGTGCTAATCAGACTGACGAGTCCAGTTGGAAACAGGTGCTGCTGTGGAGGGCTAGAGGCAGTGCTTTTCTTTTTTTATTATATATACGAGTGTGTGTTTGTGCGTGTGTGTTTGTGTGGTGCTACCTCTGCGGAGTGGCAGTAGTTTGTTTTCCAGGATATCTCGTGCATCTGTCCCTTCATCCATCAGATCCAACTTTGTGATCACACCGATGGTCCGGAGCCCTGACAACAAAAGAGTTATAATTATGTTTCCATATCAACGTGAGAAGCAGATATTCAGCACACGTAGACTCTGTGATTACCATCCATTCATCTGCAGTGACAACCCATTAACTCTAAATGGTTAATAACTTCCTCTTGATTTAAAAAAATAGAGCCAAAAGGTGGAGATAATTAAATCTAATTATACATCGGCTCCATGTATTCAATACATCTCTTCTGCAAGGAAGTATTTTGATAATCTAGCAGCTATTATTAAAATACAGATGTATTGAATCCAGGATCCAGGAATTGACGCAAAGATAGAGTAAATATAGAGACATTTAAAGATTATTGTATTGTTACACAAAAAATCCTACATGTTTCAGACAATCAGCTTACCCTGAGGGTCCACCTCCTTGGAAATCTTAAGGGCATCAGAATTTGCCAGGTCTGTGTTGGCTGGAGTGACGGCCAAGATCAGGCAGCTCTCCTTGGTGATGAACTGCATCAGCATATCTCTGATCTGATGCTCGATGTCTGGAGGCTGGTCACCCACAGCCACTTTGGTCATCCCCGGCAGGTCGATCAGGGTCAAGTTCAGCACTAAGAGAAGATGAGGTAAAAACAAAAGGATGTCAGAGAGAGGTTGAAAACTTGCACTAAGAAGTTGGACTTTTCTTGTATGTGTGTGTGTGTGCATCACCATTAGGGGAGTAAACACGGAGGTTGATGGGGATGGGGGAGATGCCCTTGTTGGATCCTGTGAGCCTGTCGGTCTCTGCCTCAATCTCCATACGGACTTCGTCGAAGTCCACAAACTTGCGTCCCTTACAGTGCAGGAACTCTGCATACTCTAAATGGAGAAACAAGAAAATCCAAGATGGGTTAAAAACAATGACTGTATATATATGGACGAGGCTTACCCGTAGGTTTGTGAAGAGCTGAAAAGAAGCTCATTGGGAGGTTCCCACCGTCGCCATCTTAGCAACGTAACGAGT
>JBBBVU010000004.1:26129373-26147390 GCA_037177055.1 Atherinosoma microstoma
TGCTTCAGATATGCTAAAATCAACAATACGTTGAGATAAAAGGTTAGATCTGATAGCATTTATTTTACTTCTGAAGTACAGATCCCTCAAGAAATGGACCATGATCATTTAAAAAAAAATTATTATTATTAAAATGAGAATAGAAATTATGTAAAAACAAATATTCCCTGTAATGTCACAAATTCTTTGCAAGTGAAATAAAGTTAAAATAGTTTTCACTCACTGCTTGTTTGGTATGTCTTACCCATCTGTTGGGTTTTGTTATAAGGATGAGCACAAAGAGAGGGCACTATCGAACTGCATGCTAGGAGTGAGTTTTAAGTACATTTTATTCATATAGCACCTTTTAAGAGCAAATGTCACAATGTGCTTCACAATAATAAAAACCCAATCATACAATAGATAAAACAACTTAAGAACAATATTAAGAGTAGGATAATTAAATAAAACACCAATACAACAAGTAAAATTAATCTAAGATCTAACACAGATCTAACACAGATCTAACCTTTTCCTAAAAGTCCTGATGGAGGGACAACCTGCAAACCCAGATCAGAAGATCTCAGAGCCCTGCTGCTGTGGTAAGGCTGCAGCAGAGCTGGGATGTAAACAGCTGACTGACCATGCGAGGCTCTGTATGCAAGAACTCCATTGAGTAAACAACTGGTCTTTACTTGGCAATATTTTTCAGCTGATAAAAACAGGAGTGAACCAAACTATTTACATGTTGGTCCAGACTCACACCCTGACTCAGAGACACCAAGATTACATACAGCAGGTTTTTAATGCGGAAAATAAAAAATCAAGTATATCTATTATACTTGGAGCCAAAGCAGATTGAGCAGAGACAAGGAAGAATGAAGCTGGAAGTGAAGCACAGAGAAGTTATTTTACATGTTTTCCTAAATACCACACCCAATTTCACACTGTATTCATCACATATCCAACTGTTGTTTTGAGTATTGCCATGATATAATCATAAAGCTTTGGTCCATTTATAGATGAGTTGCTCAGAATAAAAACACCAACTGAGTTTGTTGGAGCAGTTCTGGTACATGATGAGCGTAGACCTGTTTCCATATATGAGGATGACAGAACTGACCGGTAGTCAGTCACGCTCAACATGGCAATTGATGGTCATTAACCAGTAACTGATAGTCTCATTATCCTCTCATTATCATTATTTTTTTTACATACGGTGCTATACTAGGCTATGTGCAATCATTTTGAATTACAGCTGTGCACTAATAACTATTTGTCTATAGATTTTGATAGTTTTTAAAAGTTTCTGTGAATACATGTATGTATGCAATGTTTTTTTTATTGTTATCATTCTTTCTCTAATCTTTCTGAACCTGTCACAAATTTGATACGTCATGGAAAACATGACAAAAGTGGCCTCAAACTGTTAACGCTGTAATCCCATAGAAAGCACAGATATGAAAACGTTTTACTTTCTCATCTACAGCAGCTGATCCTCAGAGTGTTATTAAAGACAAAGTATTGCACCACATTGATTAACACACCCTGCCTCAACCTCCTTTGGCACGTGGTTCTGGTGTTGAATTTAAAATAAGCAAATGCTTTTCAAAAAATATATGAATTTCTTAGTTTCCAGCAATAAATTACAGTATTTGCAGATCACCTCATTCTGGTTTTGCTCACATTTAACACCTTATTGAAGCACAGGAATAGTATCATTAGTTATACACAGTTAACATCTTGTAAAAGCAGATTTATGCCAAGCAACAATTTTTTCAAAAGCTCTGTGATTATGTATCATGATTATGCACACAAGACATCCAAATCACTAACAGCATGTTCCGGTGCTTCACAAATAAAGACTGACCACTGTTCCCCTAGAGTAGAGTAAAGAGTTTTCTCTGCATCTTGTACCACTGTTGAAGGCAGAGGAGCCATTTTTGGCAGGAACTGTGTTTTCTCCCTTCTAGAAATCGACACCGGCAGAGCGCATTTGGTCTGCAGGGATATTTGCATATACACATGCTCCGACAGGACTGTGTTTCTTTTGTTGTTCTGCAACTCCACCGCTTCATACTGGTGATCTGCAATATTTTCCTGGAGGAAAAAGGGGAATGATGTGATTCATGCATCTGTTAGAGATACTTATGTGCAAACTAAACAAGGATTCCCCTGTAGCAAAAAATGCAAATAGTATTCCAATAAATGTAATCAAGAAGATAGTTTTGTTTGTTTGCATGTCTGTCTGCTTACTACGTAAAGAATAACTCTTCAATTCAAACTGAAAAATCTGTCACCTCATATAACCATACAACAATGAAAAAGGTCTATTTGAAAAATGTATTGAATCAGAATATTTATGGCTATTTTTCATCTGCAGCTCCCAGACAAAGACAAACAAAAAACAAAACGGCTAGGTAAAACATCATACACACAAACAACAATGAAGATTAAAGTATACTGAAAATACTGGTGACAAATACAACAAACAGGCATTGACAAAAACATGATTAAAAAAATACTAAAAATACCAACAATTTGTCAAAAGTTTTCAAACACCTAACCATATACTAAGACCGTAAATAGGTAATAAGGTCAGGACACGGCACACATGCTGATAATAACAATGTTCATGGTGTCTGATGTCACAGTAACCAGTTTTTCGATGTTAAATGAGCCCAGTTATCTGATGTTCACTGGGACAAAGTTCCACTCCTGTGCATCTGTTACTGAAAATGCACACTGACTCAAAGTACTTTTTCAGAAAGGAAGGATCTGTCGTGCTGTCGGATACTTTCAGCACCTAGACTCTGACCATTATTTGTCCTAAAAACAGCAGTGCCTTAGAAAATCCTTTACTAAGTACAGGAAGTGTAAACATCTTCAAGCAAAAACATTTCTAGAAGATCAAGCTATGATTGTATCTTCTCCGGTTTCTCACTCTGCTTGAAGCAGTCTCAATTTAAACGTGGAGCAACACTCACCTTCCCTGAAAAGAGGAAGAATCTGATTCTGCCCATCTGTTGGGAGGACCTGATCACCTTACCCTTATAGAAAGGATGATTCAGGGACCTTCAAAAGTTAATCGGGTTTTTCCCTTAGAAAATTCTGAGATCTTTTATTTAAACAATAAGAAGCGAGATATAAGTCAATACAATCTTGAATTATATTGATGTATTTCCTTCTGAAGCCTAAAGCATAAACTGCTGGAGTGCCTTTTACCAACAAGAAAAAAGAAGCTGGTAAAGCCTGAAACAAAGCTCCTCTCTCATCCGAGCAAGCTGCTTTTTTTTAACTCTATCTTTGCTTACTCTTCCTTCCTCTTTTATGTAGCCGTAATGTAGGCTACGGTCCGATCAGAGATGGGCTATGCCTTTAAAAGGTCATGTCAAAAGACGTTGCATTTAATGTAGCACTTCTTTACAACAGTAGAATCAGTATCATGCCTCAGCATCTGAACAGCATCTTACAGTCAGTGTACAGGCCATTATTAAAAAAGAGGAAGTTCAGCCTGTCGCTAGTAACACAAACACTTTAGGCTTTAGGCTGTTACAGGCTAGGATAGCTTTAGCTTTTAAACCTTAGAAGGTCAGGTTCACATTACACACCAGATCCAGTCTCCTCTACCTGCACCTCATTAGTTGACATGAGTTCGTTCTAAAGTTTACAAACTAGCTGAATGGAGGAAATGATAGACTGAATTATTTACTATATTTACAAAAAAAAAAAGAAAGCTAATAAACAGACAAGTAAAAAAATATATTACAAAACTATGTAAATGTGTAGATATAAACTTCCAAAATGAGTGTTTTAGAAGTTACATCTGTCTCTCACCTTGTGTTTTTAGGGGGTTCCTTCTGTACAGTAATATTAAGACCAAAATGATGGCTAACAATGCCAGACCACCTACAATACCAGCAATCACACCTGTAGTCATGTCTGCAAACAAGAAGAAAGCAGAGACAGCTTAAAAAAAAAACAGAGATTAACTGTACTCAGTTTTTCAGTCATTTTGTGACAACAATGATGTTTTTACCCAATTTTATTGCAGAAGTTTTAATTGCTGTTTGTTCACAATGCAAAGATCTGATTCTTTGACAGAAATGATCATATTAATGATTGCTTGCAGGGTAGTATGTGCGACAGGGAGGTCCTGTTCCTCCTTTGTCCTGCCACATTCTGGCACTTGCAAGTAAGGTGGCACTAGAGGTGGGTCCGTGGATTCCTAATGTATGGCAGCCTACGTGGAGCATGAGGTTGTGCTTGTGGAAAAAGAGGGAGAGATGTTACAGGGAGGTCCTGTCTGCCTCCAACTAATAGTGTTCCCTGGCTACTTGGCCAAGGGGATATCCCTTTGGCTGGCTGGTCAGTGTGCATGACTTTCAAGACCTTCATCTTGCCACATATTGGTTCATTATTAGGATGCTTTACTATCCCACCAGCATTCCTTTATTCAGATTTATATAAACATTGTAGTTTATCCTTAGGAAATTATCATCAATCTAAAGTACGACTAATACATTTGGTATATGAGTATTTCTAGTTGTGTTTCCTCATTGTTTTGACCACTTACTATTATTATGTTGGTTACTCCAATGTTTGATGTTACTGATACCTTTTCAATATCAAATAGTTACCTCAATATTATCCCAATTTTACAAAGCTGGTATGAAACTCCTAAAGAATCCACTAGAAGTGTTATTAAGGTTTTCTTCAGGGTTTAAACATCAACCGGAGGACATGTTTGTTAGCGCAGTAGATGTTTATTGCACATTAAGAGATAGATGAATAGCATGTTTGTTACCAGGAGGTTTTTATCATTGCTATCTTTGTCTCTCTTTCCTGGGTTTTCAGTTGCAGCTGGAGGGCAGAGTTTTTTTTCCCGTTGTGAACACCCAGACAGTTAGTGACATATAGCAAAATAAGGCAAAACTTTAAACAAAAACCCTCATGCACATGCCTATTCTTAACTGAAGCTTCAGCTCCACTCCAGTTTTTGTGCTCACAACTATCATTTTGATCTTTGCCATATAATGTGGCATATCCAGGGTGTGTCCTCTGTTGAGTAGGCGGCATTACATGTTGTTTAAAATCCATACTATTCAAAAGATTTAAAAGCTCACAAGCATAGGGATCATTGCTATCATCTACATACAAGTTAAAATCACCAGTTATTAAAATCCTATTGTACTTACAGTGTATAACTGCTAAAAAGTCAGAGAATTCTTGGATAAAAAAAGAAGGAGGTTTTGGAGGTCTATAAAGAGTGACACTTAAAACTGGTGGACTGCTAAAAACAGAAGCGTGATGCTCAGATGAAGAATAACTATTGAGTGAAGTAATCTTAGCTGATATAGATTCATGAGCAAATGAAGCAGTTCCACCACCTTTCCGTCCTTCTCTGGTAGAAAATATAAATTTAGAATGTGGAGGCAAAACCTCAGTGAGAATGATTGGGGCATCGGTACCAAGCCAGGTTTCAGTCAAAAAGAGACAGTCAGTCTCGTTATTTAAAATCAAATCATTCACAATAAAAGATTTGTTTAAAAGAGATTTTATATTTAAAAGGGCCATTTTCAGTGTTACACCAGAGTTTTGTTCCAGTTTTGTTGATTGTGATATGTTGATTTGGACTACGTGTGTATAATGTGGAATGGTCTATGCCTTGGAGTTTTTGGAATTTGTAAGTGATGCGCACTGGTATGTGGTGAATGTGATTGGGTTTGACCGGGGAACAGGTATCTTGGTGGTGTCCAGGTGTCAGGTGTGGTGGTGATGGTGGCCACAGGGGGGAGCTAATAAGTAAGGTAACTGTTGTGCTGTCTGTGTTGGTGCAAGTTAGGATGAAAGTCAATCATGAGCAGCTGATTGTACAGCATGTTGCAAATTGTGTTCCAGCAGTGAGCCCAATATGTTTGGGTGCACTCCATCTGGCCTAAAAACTGCAGGATGGTTCCAAAAAATATCAAAATTATCAATAAAATCTATACTAAAAGTTTTACAAATGTTTTGGAGCCAAGTATGAAGACCAAGAAGCCTGCTAAAACGATCAGCGCCACGGTTCAATCCAATCCAATCCAATCCACTTTATTTATAAAGCACATTTAAAACAGAACATGTTTCCAAAGTGCTGCACAATAAAATCAGCAATATCAATAAATACAATAAAAAATGTAGATAAAATAAAATAGTTAAAAGAAGTTAAAAGAAATAAAAGTAAAGAAATAAAAAAATAAAAAAAATCATTACAAAAAAATAATGATAATCATAAAAGATACAGAGACCATACAACTCATGCAGTGTTAAAAGCCAGAGAATAAAAGTGGCCCTTCAGACAAGACTTAAAGCTCTCCACTGTGGGGGCAGTTGGGACATTGAGGGGCAGAGTGTTCCAGAGTGGGAAGAGGGCCACTTATAAAAACAGACTTTCCACAATTCTTTAAAAAATTAAATAGCTCCATAAAATCAGAACATTACTCTTCTTCGCATAACAATTGCAATCAAGATCGCCAGCATATTGAGAGTAGGCCATCAATAACTGTTGAAGGCTGGGACTATATGGACAAAAAAATCTCTAAATCACCTGCATAAATCGTGGGATTAATTAATGTACCACTCGATGTACATCCTGCTCCAGTACTATTTAGCAGATTTGGTAAATCATCCATATAAACATTAAAGAAAAAGTGAAACCAAATGCTTTTTTATCTAACGCCATTAAAACAGGAAGACTTACAGTTTTATTTGCACTGACTAATAGCAAAAAATCAAAAGAAATAAAATTCTAATAATTAGAGATTTGGCAACCCCTCCGTTCTGTGACTTGTAGGAATACTTTTTGTGATTTACACAATCAAAAACGTCCATGTTCAATAAAGCATAAAACAGAAAAACTGTGAAATCATGCCTTTTGTACAAATCTAAAATCTCCTTTTAAGCAAACATGCACATCTGTATCTTAAAACAAACTAAATAAGCCAGACAAATTCCAGGTGCTGGGAAGAATGATTTCCTTTTAATGAAAAATTCACACTTATTGCTTTGTTTCTGCTTATCTGAACTTTAGCTGGTTCTTAGGCCACCTCATCAACTCTAAATTCAAGGAAAGCTTTTCATCTAGTTCAAGAAACTCTGAGCATGGAGCTGAATCATAAAGCGTGGGTATGTTAAGATGCAAAGCAGTTCATTGAAACCTCTTCCTCTGATCATATCTCTTTCTCAGTTTCTGTCAGGTGTCAGTTGTCAACCACAGTACCACACTAAGATAAAATACAAAACACATAGGAAAATGTTCTGTAATAATTTAGAGTGTCATCTTATCACACTACGGTGTAAGGGTTAGAATTTTACTGAATGATCATATTTTTTGAAGTGTATTTCTTTTTTTTTATTCCTTTAATGTTTTTTTCTGGATATTTTAAGTATGAAAGATCATTTTTTACTTTGTTTTACTGGTTCTTACCTCCCTAGTAGTTTTTAGTGGTGATTTGATCAGATTTGATAGTTTTATGTTTAATGTATGTGGATGGGTGTTTTTTTATATCGTTTTTCATCGATGTTACATGTCTGTAAGGCCTGTCTGTACACAAAGTTTCACTTCGGGGACAATAAAATTACTTGACTTGACTTGACTTCTCATTTATTATCTGTCCTGCAAGAAAGTCAGAGGTAAAAGCACCAAAGACGTGGAAGCAGTCAGAGTTCAGACATTTCACCAGACTGTCTAAACGTGTTTTAGAGATGAGTAGATAGCTGTTGCAGTTTGAGGCGTAACAGTGCTGCAGTCTGTGAGGTTACTGAAGCTGATGGTGGAATACAAGAGGTTGTTTTCTTGAACCTCGGTTGTAGATGAGACGTTGGAGTAAATGACTTCCAGGTGATCCCTGCTGGTGTCTTGCTGCTGAGCTGGGGACAGGAAAATGTTGTCTGTCTGTTGATCCTTGCTGGCCGAGGAAGGGATGTTGACACGGGGTGCATTTTCTTTCTGATTGGAAGGTGTTTCATGTACTGTGTCATGGTCCTTTCCTGTGTTTAGAGTGATGACACATGGACAAAGTTTTAAATTCCTGTAAAAACTAATAACATATAGAACCTTTATGCTGTTATGGATGCATTAATGGAGTTATGACTGCTATAGCAGCCCCTCTGGTATGATAATGGAGAAGGCTCAAGCATAGACCATCTTCCTACTAAAAGTTATAATGTTGGAAATAGAAACAAACTTTCAGCTATCAGGCCCTTCTCTTAGCAGCTTCCAGATTGGATTAGTTATACAGCTGTAGGCCTTTGCTGCTGGGGATCCTCTGATGATACACCACCTCTCCAATACCCTCTAGTCTCTCCCTGCATTTATACCATTATTACATGTCATTAATTTAGTCTCATTCTCTTGTAGTGGCTCAAAAACTGCATATTTCTTAGTTTTAGTTTCTGGCAACAACAACAATCCAGCACTCGCCATGTTTCTATTCACCGGTGAAGTAAATCTGAAAAAATCTTTTCGTGAAGCAGCAAAAATCAAATGTGAATAAGTCACATTTCTATTGACATGCTGGAAGTCAACAAACCAGGCTGCATAACATCAGAGCAGAGTGGTTCGGGCTACATTTACAGAAGATTATCACTCTAAATGACTTTCATATCAAGGAAAGTGCCGGTCGGTCATACAAGTTTATTGTTTGCCACATCAAACGAAACAGCTGGTGAGTCACATGCTTTTCATTTTTGGCATGGTCGGGTGTGATTCACCATTATTTTCATTTCCCTTAATGTGTCTTCTTTAGAACAGGCAAAAAAATACTACAAGTAAGCTAATAAACTTTTTTGCACATTAGGGGATTCTTTCTTTCTTTCTTTTGTCTCTACTCACATTTTCTTATTTACACTGTCCAAATTTGCATTTAAAAAGCTGTAGTAAGACAGATAGTTGATCTCCCCAAGATTCTGCTGGATGTCCTCTTGTTAAAAGGAACCAGTGTTGTCAAATACATCATGTAATTATTGAGTTTCTGTAAAATGCTGAGAAATGACTTTTTGGTAAGAATATTCCCCATATTGATTCTAAATTAATTTGGGGTTTTTTTGTCTTTCCTTTTGCTTTATAAGAGCAAATATGAGCTGTATATGATAAGTAGTGCATTGCACTGAAATACAGTTTTTTATTGTTCTTTCCATGTAGTCTTGCCGATACTAAACTTTCGTTAATCTACTGCAGGTTTGATGCAGTAACAGTGACATTTAGCCACTTATGTAAAAGACCAGGATTGCTGCTGCTGATGCTGATGTCTTTCATCAGTAGTAAAAAGAACTGTACAGCACTTAGTAGGCTACATGTTTCAGTCACATGTATCTGCAATATATGCTTGTTGATGTTTTTGGTTGTCGGTCTATCTAATTGCATCTTAAGTCACTTAAATGTTTCATTACTACTTTTAAACTAACCGAGATGTTCCGAAACAGGTTGTACACAGCTGTGGAATCATTATAAGGTGGTTCTTTTTGTCATTTATATGGATTTGGAATTTTAGGAGAAACAGAAAGTTTATACCAGACAATGTTGTGGTGCCTCTTTTTCTGTGTCTGAGGAAAATCAGGAGGGCCATTCCCAGAGCCAATACAACCACACCAAGAATGGCACCGATATACACCAGCCTTTCTGTTGGGGGGGGGGCAATTAATAAAACAGTATGATGAAAAACCTTGTTTTGTTTTTTCTCTCACACTGCATACAGTTAGCTGCTTACTAGAATATGAAGCGTGTCCAACCTCATTTGAACTTTCTGGAAGAGAAAGAGAATTAAGTTAATTTTGGCAAAACATAAATGAAACAAAGGTCTCGATGACGACAAATAACAACGTCATAAAAGCTACTCTTGACTCAACTCACCGTCCATGACTTTAAGGAATACTTGAGTGTATGTGTCTACTCCAACTCTTTCAATTCCACACCAGTAAGTTCCTGAGTCTCCCAGCTTCAGGTCAGAGATAGTCACATAGAATGTGTTTCCTTCATCGTTTATACTGTATTTGGCATTTGAGTCTTTCTTCTCTTGGCTGGTGACTAAGATGTCTTCCTTATAACAGTTTCCCTTGCAGAAATATTTGATGTTTGAGGAGGCGTACGTATGGGAGCATTTTATTTTGATTTTATCTCCCACCACTCCTCTCATTGACGTGGCATTAGCCTCCCATAACCCTAAAGACAACAGCAACAAAAAGAAAAAGAAAAAGGTAGTTTTACTAGGAATCTTTAAGACATACAGTACATAGCTCATATCAATCCAATACACACATCCGAATAATCTTAATTATATACTATTGCTGCAGGACAAAAACATATCAGCTATGCAGCAATACAGTTTCTGGTTCACTAAGTGTTTAAAAGTCAACAAAGTTTACAATAGAAGCTTAAAAACAATTAGTCAGAGCCTTGAAGTGTTGCCAAGCACTCCTGCTGTTAGGATGTTTGGCTAAAAAAAAAATCCACTTAACTCTAAACCACAAAGACACCAGACACACAGTGATACAAGTGAAAGAAAATAATTTGTGAACCTACCGTCCAGAAGAAAAACCAGAAAGACCAAAATCATGTCCATGTTTTTCCAAATCATTCACATGTCTGAGTCGCTTTCTTGAGGTTTGTCGTAAGTAACACAGACAAGACTTATGAAATCTCTCTGTCCTGCCTGATTTTGCATAGGTTCCTCTTTCTTGGTGCACTTCCTGTCTCTGGCCAGCTTCCTGTCCAGAAACAAAACTTCCCTCCAACTTCTCTCTTTGCAAATGTTCAAGAGAAGATTTTACAGTAAATAATGAATACAAGAAAAGTTTCACATACTTTATTGAGCTAAATATACCAGAAAAGGAAGTTGAACTTGTTGGAACATCCAGTTTGATAAAGACTCCTCCTCAGTCTCTACCTTAAATATTTTCATCCTTTTTGTCCTATTTGAAAATGTCCTCCCAAAAAAATGAATAAGCAAGACATCTTCACATGCCCCCAAATTAACAACCATACTCCCCCATGAGCATATTCTTTAACTGCTTAATAAACCAAAAACATGTTCTAGAACATATATATATATATTAGAGGTTTTTTTTTTTTTAAATTGACAGAATTATCAGTTCATCAAAACCTTTTTTCTCAGTCTAAAATGCATCTAAAATGAAAATAACTACACTCCGTATGTTTCTTCCTGCCCTCGTGGATTAACGGTTATATCACTGGGTATTTTCTCTTTCACATTTCCATGTTTAGGGCAGCAGTGTTCACGAAGGGTGTGATATACATGCTCCTCCAGTCGGCTGAGGTCCAAATGTTGATACTGGCTGATGTGTCCTGGTGCCTCCACATCAACATATTCACCGTGGCTGAGAGACACGGCAGACTCCCGATGCTTCGGTGTGAAGTGGGCGGAGAGGTCATCTGGAGGTGGTGGTAAAGCTGAGCGATTATGGCAGTCTGGAGCCGAACATTTGCAGCAGGGTTCAGGTTTGGTTTTCACACCAGGCATCATTATCTCATAATCAGATAATGTCTGTGGGAGGAACAAATTACAAAATTACAAGTGAAAGTGTACCAGTCAAAGCATTGGCTCATATTTTGTCAGTGTTTACTTCAAAAGAAGGTATTAAATTAGGCAAAAAACAACAATGTAAGTAGTTAAGTGTGATAGCTAAACTCACAAATTATACACATTTGACCATGTTCATGTCCCCCTCTCTGATCATGTCATTGTGAATGACAAGATTGCCATCAGTTTGCCTTTTATTAGTCATTCATCTGTATCAAACAACTTACATTTGGCTGTTGCAGTGTTAAAAAGTGAATTGACTCCATTTTTTTAGGGTGCATGAATTGAAGGGTGCATGTTGCTGAAAAATATTAAAGGTGTTTGAGCAACCAGTATTACCATTCTGGACAGCTGTGCTGCAAGTATTGCTAAAGGCTTGTGTCATAAACAAACCTTTCTTCTCTTGGATAGGCCTGATCTTCTGTGTTTCATGGTCAGCAGAACGCAAGAAAACAGACACACAAACAGCACTGCAGTGAAACACACGGCAGCAGTCAGGGACAGCTGCAGGCTGAGCTCTGAAAAATAGAAGGACCACTGAAGTTTCCCCAGGAGATGATTCACCCACAAATATAAAATCATGTTTGTAATAATGTAATAATTACAGAGGGAAAAACACTCACTGCGTCTTGTGTAGTCTGTGGTTAAAACAGTTCTTTCATTTGCTGAAAAATACAAACATTTATTTTCAACCTGCAGAGAATCTGATAAATTTATTTGTAATTTTTCTATATAATGACAGCTGTTTACTTAATACAACCAGTTTACAACAACAATAAACAGCTGTTGCAATAAAATATATTCACATATAGTGAATAAAGATGAACACCATGCCAAGAATCGTGACCGGTCTTTTAAGCTATTTCCACACTTCTGCTTTCCTAAAGTCATGATAATTATACATCTGCAACAGTGGCTGGAAAATAGCTTTGGTTTAGACTATTCTACAGTCATTCCACAGTCATTCTACAGTCATTTAGCATTCTTCATTCATTCATTCTTTATTAGGATCCAAATTAACTTCCACAAAGTGGTCACTAGTCTTCCTGAGGTCCTCATTTAGTAGACAATTTTCTCCAAAGTGACTTACAACTGAGAGCGAGAACAACACAAACAAGAAATCAAACAGGAGGGGCCACCATAGTTAAGTGTTAGTCAGACTGCTGTGAGTCCAGTTGGACACAGATGCTGCCGTGTAGCGCTAGAGGCAGAGTTGTTTCTTTTCTTTTTTTTTTGTTTCAGACAAAAGTCTGAAAACAGTTGCCAGACCTTTGATAAAGTTTGAGATTAGTACACCACATTTGTGTGTAGTTTTGCTTAATTCCTGAATGGAAATAAGATTAACATAATGTAATCTCACTTACTTAGCAGGTGACCCAAGGTAACCACATATTCCTATTTGATATATCCAGACTACACGGAAATGGTTTGCCCAAAGTTTATATGTTTGTAACTTAATTTGAACTCTTCAACCCCATGGGAAACATTTCTGTTATACTGTTTAGGTCTCCCTTGGAGAGGCCAATCTCACACTTCAACCCCCTCTGATTTAGGTTATATTTATTAATGAATGATCATGCAGGGGGAACGTTTCATTTAAAATAAAACCAAAAAAACCAGTATGTATCGTATCTTTATATATACTGGGTTTTTTTTCTTGAAGATGAGTCAGTTGATTAAATCCATCTGGATGTTGCTTTCATGAAGACAACTCAAAGACATTCTGTCTCCTATATAACCAATATAGCTACGGTAATTAGCTTTAATTTTAATACTGATGCACACAATTTTTTATCTTTTCTTCATTTCCAACCACGCAATTTCATGTGTTACTAAATGACCTAATTACTTTTGGACCTCACTGCCATCTTACACAGAAAAAGAAACTTCAGTAAAGCAGAATATGTTTGAAGATGTTACACTATCTAGTTCTCATTTATGGTGTGTGTGTGTGGTTTGACATTTTTAGAAAGCAAATGTCCGTGACGGAGAGTTTTTCAGGTGTCAGGTCATGTTACTATCTAACAGAAAATATACAGTTCATTTATTACTGATCAGAAAACATTTATTTGTGTTTATTTGCTTGAAATGTTTATAACCGAGGACCATATAGCATAAGTTGTACCTTGGGAAACATTCAGCTGGATGACGCTGATATGATCGGGGCGAAGGCTGATATCAACTCCACACCAGTACGTCCCGCTGTCGTTTAAATAAAGTTTCTCCAACCTGACGATGAAGAAGGCTCCTGTGGTGTTGTCGTACAGAGAAAGGCGTCCATCTTTCTTCCACTCGTTGTGTTTGTCTGTCCGTATCACGGGAGTGGAGGAATTGGTATCTTCAACTTGATAGAAGTACTTGACGTTGTTCTCCCAGCTTTTTTGATATTCACATCTGAAGTCAAATCTTTGACCCTCCACGCCAGAAACCTTTGTAGTTTTGACACTGATCACAGCTGTCAGTCAAGGTTAGTGTTAGTATTAGCTCAGAAGGTTTACAATAAGACGTTTGACATTCACGGCCAATTTTCCAGACACCGATTAACCCATGTCATCCTTTAAGGAGGATCTCATTGACTAAGATTTTTACATAAGTTTTTGGATTGATGATCTGGGAAACTGGGCCTTGAAGTCTAAATGAGGAAGAAAAAGCTCACCTTGAATATGTTGTAAAGTAATGGCAAGAACCAGAAAGGTTCTCCATGAGATCCAGGTGGTTCCCATCCTTCTCAGTTTGATTTAGTCCACACAGTCAGATAGTTTCCTAGCCATACAAGGAGGCAGCAACCTCTGAACTAAAGATTGTCAGGTGCTTTTGTACTTGAAGTTCTTCCTCTTTCACATATCTACACTTAAACTTCAGCCTATGAAATCATGGCAGCTATTGAAAAAAGTTTATACCCTCACAAAAACTTTTTAAAAAGACATTTGCTCGCTATCTGTCAGACAAGTTATAACCACGACCACTGAGGTTGCATCAAAGCCCCCCTATGAATACCCTTCTCAATCCACATGTCTGAAAAGTTGATGTTTTGTGTTGTTGTGATGACTGTGTTGTATGTTCTGCAGAGTAGGAACCTGCTGGAAAACAGTATGATACTGAGTAAGGCCAGATTCTTTATAATCCTTTCCTGCTAAAAAAAAATGAATACATAAAAATAAATAGATAAATGTTTCATCTTGACATTAAATGATTAGATAATAGTAATAATAATTCACAGTCTGATGTAAAGTGGACGTGAAAGTGACAGTTGCTAAGCATTGGCTTCAAAACATAGCTGAGCAATTAAAAAAAACAAATTATTATTAATTTCTCTCAGTAAATACAAATACTTTTTTTCTTGTGAATCTTTAGCACTTTTAAATAGTTTCATTTTTTCTGATCTGTGCGGTTAAGGAAAATGTGGTAACTTACATCCTTGTCCATATATGGCAACTTCCCGCTTCAAAATGACACAAGGTTTCACTATGGCTGTTAAAAAAAAACTGAAATCTCTTCCATCTTTTATTAAAAGTTTATGGCTATCACTGATCCATATGAGATAACAGATTTTATTTTGTCTTTTTAACAATTACAGCTCTGCAGAGCAACATGTTTTATCTAAAAATTAATCAAATGACATTGCGATGCATATTTTTTTAATTCGGCTGTTGTTACAAACTGAGAATGAACTCCGGGCCATGTTCAGTGGAGCATTTCAGTATCTGGAAGAGAAGTTTGTCATTTTAGTTTGACAACCCAACAACCACTACTCAGAACATAAAAATGCACAAAATTCAGAAACTATTCAGCTTTTCTTTAGTTTTCCATTTTAGGTAGTAGGCCTACTATGTACCTGATACTGTCATATTTATTATTTGTGGCTGTGGCTGTAAATAATACTAAAATAACACTTCCTTGTTCCATGAATTTGTCTGTAACTTAACATCTGTTTGTCCACTGAAGCTTGAACCATATAGGCTATTTGGTAAACTAATGCATTATATGACAGAAATACGGAAAAAGCACAGTAGGTCTTTTGAAAATTTTCGAGTAGACTTCAAACTATTTTTTAGAACAAAGCTTTAAAAGTAAAGAATAACACTCAAGTATCAAGGGAAACCTTATGTCCACAAAGATTTATTTTCTTTATATCCACAAAATTCCTCATGGCAGAGCAAATTTGTTTGGCACAACATGGCAGCAGGACCATTGATCTGCTGCCTTGGTGCTTGACAGGACAAAGTTAGAAATATTAATAATCATAATAATGAAATAAAAAACAAAGAATCAAACTATTTGCTTGATGTACAAATATGCAGCTTATTCTGCTGCCAACAGGTAGCGAATACAACAACAATGTTTCTGTTTTTTAAATCATTTTAAGTTTCGGGACAGTCTTTCTTTTTAAATGGGTGTTTATGACATACTTAGTCAGTCAGTGTTTTATGTGAAGTAGATGCCAGAGCACTCTTAGTTCAGAGTTTGTGAAGCTTTCTTGATGAGTGAGTATAGTTATAGGTTACTGAGCCTCCAGAGGAGCACATTTTTCACCATCTAAAACAACAGAAACCTCAAACTATGGTTATAATGAGTGCTTTTCTAGATACTTATACAACAGAAAGCCACTCAGAACACCACTTAAGTAATAACAAAATGTGGCTAAAAGTTATTTTATCCTTATTCTCTGGGTTCCTTTCATCACTCTCATTAAACCCTTTCTCAGTTGGCTAAATGCCTTGGACACAATAACTGCATAATATAGTGTATAATTATATTGTTAATGCATTAAAACTCCATTAGAATACGTTAAATTAAGTAATTTGATCATATTACCATATAATGTATTGTATTATGAATATAATGTGGTATCATTTACCTCATAAAGTTGATACTTAAGATAATGGGAGGAGCACAGTTGTCCATTCATGTGCCTAAAAAGTTCCAAATCACAATGTTGGGATTAACTCTGATTTATTTTTGATAAATCTAAACCAAACCAAAGCCTTGTGGGCTTTGGGCCAGCGGATCCACTGGGGGATGTGGAGAGACAATGAGGTGCTTCGCTTGTACGGATTTCCGTGCTTTTATGTCTCTTTGCTTCACATGAGTGTTTTCTGACAAATTCATCAGTCTTTCTTCCAGATATTGCAGAAGGCAACGGATTAATGTAGATTCTGGTTAAATCATGGAGATCTGCAGGTGAATTCCTGGCTCCATGAGAGAAAGAGATGTTTTCATAGACAGGCATGTCTACCCTACATTCCATTGTTGTGGATGATACTTGTGGATCCTGTCTGTTGCAATCAACCTGTTACAAAGAGAGAAGACACACATTAGCAGGATCTTAAGTGCTCCACACTTTAGGTAAGGTTAATTGTTTTTCTATGAAGTCAATACAGTAAAACAAATGAATATCTTGATCATGGTGATGTAAATGACCATCTAAATTCATGACAAATACAATTTCATTCAAGATTTTAGTTTTGGAAGGATTTCGTGGCCCTCATAAGTTTTATTCAATATATCTATATTTAGCAAGAAAAGAGGATGTTTGTCGGGGGTTGTTTGTTGGAGAGATAATTGTTGAGGATCAGTGTTTTTCTGGAGTTGGCCACTAACAAATACATTTAGAGTTACCACTGTACAGTTAAGTAACATCTTCTTTCACCCATGCATGTAATATTGTCTAAATTAGGAACGTCTTGTCTCAGAGTGATGGCAAAAACAAGATTGGACCACTGCAATTCCTTACTTTAAGGATAGTCCTAAAAATGATGTGAAAATTCAAAAGTGCTGCAGTGAGAGTTCAAATGAGAATTAGAAAGCGAGATCATATTTTGCCTTTTCTTTATTGGCTTCCACTTAAATCCAGAATAGAATTAAAAATGCATCCTTCACACATGAAATTTTTCATGTCAGAGATTCTTACCACCGTCACCCACTGCCCCATGGATGCTAAGGGTGGGGGATTCAACAGAAGAAAAGATTTAATGCAATCATTTGGTTTCCCTATAGGAAATTATTTTCTAATGGACTTGTATGAATACAGTCATTATAAATTGAACTAATGTTGATAGATTTATATATAATAAGATTAAATCAGTCCTAATTGTAGTCCAATAATATAATTGGACTACAATGAATTGAACTGAATTGAAATAGCTGCATATAATCTATATATTCATGTCCACAGACGCAGTTATTGCTGCTTTTAGTTTTGTTTTTGTCAGAGAAACACATCGCATGATTTTGTTAAATAGTCATGAAACTACTGTTTCATCACATTTAACATCTGACATAGTGACATTTGGTGGATGTAGGGGTTGTTTGAGCTACACAAAATAAACATCGAACAAAAAGTTTGGAAATTTGGGTTCGGTAGATTATTTCTCTGTTGTAACACTGCTTCTTGGCAATAAATTTCATACTGTTGGAAAGCCTGTTTATTTCCCTTTTAAATGGTGCCCCATTTGTAAGGAA
>JBBBVU010000004.1:26152890-26166572 GCA_037177055.1 Atherinosoma microstoma
TAAAATAACTATTTTGGAGTTAAAAATAACTCAGAAATCTTTAACCCTGAAAATTCAACTCTTTACTTTTTGCTGTGTTGATAGTCACGATATCTTCATCATATATGATATATCACTGTTATATGATATTGCAGTGAAGATCGTGTTTAACGGTTGAAATGGTTAAACATGTTTATATCATTAATTCTAACATTTCCAGAATGTTGATGCCATTATCAAATTCAATTAAAATATCTAAACCATTGTGACATTCATGTTTTATGTCTTAAGTAAAATGGGACATAATACCGCACCATAATATGTGTTTCTTTCCAAAAGCGAGTGCTGTAAAACTTCAAAATACACTCCCTGCTCTCAAACATTTATTAAGGATCAATCATACATTTTTATTGTCATAGGGTATTGGCTACATTCTAAAATCTTGTGTAGATACTTACTATGAGGGAATTGTTTCATTTTGACTGGACCATAGGCATGAAATATGAACAGCATGTAAGGGTTAAACATCAAACCAACTCATAAATCCTTGTGGATCTGATTAAAGCAAGATTATTTTATATCATAGGGGTGAAAGTTCTCTAATGCTCACGTTTGCTCATGACTGCGTCATGCAGTTCCAAAATGGACGAAATTTTACAATGCCACATCATGAAATATGCATCATACAATCATTTTATTGTTTTTATCCCAATGAAAATGTCTGCATATGCATACATTTAAAGGTGACTGTTTTGTTCTTTTTCCTTTCTTTAAGGCTGGTAAATGCAGTGATACAGCACTAAAGAAGCCGATTAAGAGAAAGAGAAGCCTTGCATGTTTTATCTGACAAAAGAAAGTGGATCTGCTTCCCATTACTTATGTGCAGTGCCCTCTGCAGGACTTTAGTGACACTGTTTTGAATTTTGGGGGGGAAATAGAGCATTAATGTCCTCGTTGAGTGTGCAGTCAGCCCTGTATGACATGGATCCTTGTAAGAACTTGAATATAAAGGGTTTGAATCTTTATATTTCTTAAAGCCATGCTGTAAGATTAAAGTAAAGACTAATGATATATATTGAACACAATATGTGAATATAATCACATAGAATTATATTTAAATGATTGTCCTTTATTTGATTGAAAACACAGAAAAGAGAGTGGGATCAGACAGAGTAATCCCTGCTCAGTCCAGGGTTTTGGGATCCAATGAATCATAGATGGCAACGTATTGGAAGTTGTTATCAGTAGTGTGTTCTGGATGAGCCTCTTGTTCCATAGACTGCAGCCCCATTGCAACCTGAGAAGATCCAACATCTTCATCTTCCTCCTCCTGTGAATAAATGATCATTAGGACTGATTTAATCTCACAACCTTAAAAGAAAGAAAAAAGAACTGAGTAACAAACAATTCAGTGATAGTTCACCTCGGCTTTGTTTCCTGCTGGTCTGTCTTCGCCTGAAACAAACAAGAAACAAGATTTTTCTTGACTTTTTGTGTACTCTATTTCTAGAGTTTAATTCATATACCTCACCTTCAATACTCCGCCAGTGTCTGTAGAATATGAGCGGTATAATGGCACAAACCAGAAAAGCCAGGCTTCCCGAGACAATAATGACCACTGTGGTGTCTGCAAACATCACACGGTTCACTTTGATCAGAAAAAAAGCAAGTCTTCTAAACAAAATGAGAATATTTCAGGTTAATTAGTTCAGTCAAGTTCATCTCCTCTCCATTGTCATCATACTGGGAATTAACTGTGCTGTTGATATCCTTCTATGGTCAACCCACTTTACCTCAGTATGCCTTACTGTATTTTGGTAGTTCAATCCAAAAAAACAAAAACAAAAAAATGAGTCAGCAGCACAGGAGCATCACAGTAAATCTGCCTGTTTCTCTTCTCTCTCTGCACCTCTGACTTATGTTACAAGTCAGAGTTTTCCTTCTTCTGTAGAAATATTGAGATAACTCAACAGCGTTTGAGTGTATCAGTGATGGGCAAGAGAACAGTCGATGCCTAAAACAAGCTGGACTGAAAATGCAGAATGGAGGTCGTACAGGTGACCCCACAACTTGCTGAAGCAAAGCTCCTTCAATTCTTGCTGCAAGCTGTTACTTTGTTCCCCCTTTTTTTAAATCTGTGGTGGAGAGTGCAGTTTACCATGTGGTTTGTGCTCTCGCCTGCCCTGGAGCTCCTGTAGGTGATTGTGCAAAGATGAATGTTGCAAAAATGTTATAACATAATAACTTGAACAGTTATCTTAAGGCAGAGGCTTCTTCAGGTCCGGTGGAATAAGGACCAGTGTAAGGAAGTCATTCCTGCCCAGCAGTAAACTTACACAATGACTCTATTCAACAACTATTTGGTCTTATTACCTCCCCCAAGGCGGAGGTCATATGTTCTGCGGCACTGGTTTGTCTGTCTGTCTATTAACAACATCTAATTTTGTGATTAGATCTCTAACTAATGAATGATGCTCACAAACATTGGCAGAAAAAAAAAAAAAAAGGTTTCAATGCCTCGGCAGAGATCTGCACTCTGAGTGCTTCTAGCTTTACTTTTGATTTAATATTTTCTTTTGATCTGTAATATGTAATGCAATTGTTTAATTTCCCGTTTGGGATTAACCCTCTGAGTTCCTGCTCTACCATTTGGTAGAGCAAATTTTTCAGTGACTATCATTTAATTAAAAAATTGTGGAAATAAACCTGCCTGAACCATCTCTGCCAATTGATTTGGATATGTAATACCAAAAGAAAGATTTTGTTATCCGGTTGTTAATTTTGACCATTTCACTATAATTACTTTAAAAACTTTTATCTCGACTACTTGCTAAAACAAAATGTATTCTTATTATTCTTGTCCAAAAGAAAAGGGAAAATGCAATGAAACATTTTTCTCTCGCTTTTTGTCTTAGTTTGAACTTTAAAGGGTAAATGAAATATGTAAATCAAGTCAATTATTTTTTGTATGAAATCTTCTGTGTATGTTGCTGATGAGTCTTCCTTTTCCAAAATATTTCTTGCTAATTATTCAAATGAATGATTTATCTTGCCTGTGCAAAATTATGATTTTGCAGTTTAATCTTTAAATGTATGTCATTTAAACGTCTTAAAAACCAGTTTAATCAGGTAACTTTAGATCAGGTTTTTCCTAACAATACCTATACCATAAGGTCTAAGGTTTTTGAATAAATTGGATCATGAGTCATTTAATCATCCAAATAAAAAAATAACTAAAGATCCCTACCATTTGTGCAATAAAGTTACATTTCCTGCACATTCTTAGTGTTATATTTATTCTTTCTCCTCTAAATGTTATGTCTATGTATGTTTAATGTGAGCACAAAGAGTTTTCCCCTCAGAAGATTGATGAGGACATAACCGTCTAGCATCAAAATCCCCAGTGGGCATTTTTTGACCAAGTATCATTAGCCCAAGTATGGTAACAAAGGATAAATTCCCCTTCTGCATACAAACTTCCTGTTTATCTGTACAATACGGAAGTGAAACGCAGCCCTCGTTAATACACCTGTAATCCTACTGTCTCAAGTCAAAATGTTTTACTCTTTACTGTTTTCAAGCAGTAGCATGGATGTAAATACCCGTGAGTCTGGTTGTTTCTTGCCGAGGTTTTTTCTTGTCTACTGGAGACAGCGTGAATGGCGCTGGTGACGGTTCAGTGCTGAATGGAGACCTGCCCTGGGGTGGAGTTGCTTCCTCTGTCTGCAGGGTGGTATTCATGGATGGAGGGAGTCCAGGAGGAACAGTGGCATCTTTGAGATAACAGGAAAAAGCATGACTACTGAAGGGATAATGTGCGTGTCTATGTGTACTCATGTGATATTGTTACTGTCTTTTGTGCATCACAAGACGTACCTTAAAGTACACACGCATAGATTCACAATCTAAGAGTTTGGCAGCAGCTTTGTTGTAACTTGTCACACATATTGATCATCTTCATGTGGTGGATGTTGTAGTTGATTTTTCTATATGAAGGTTTTCCCTGGTTTTACAGTCCTACTATCAGATAACATGACCAGATAACAATCTTACCGTAGCCTACAGTTCAATCTACTTGTTAAAATCAGTTTAGGAGGAACTCCGTAGAGACCATTCGAGGAGTCAAAATATTCAAAGTTAAGATCACAACCAAATACAGAGAGGTTGTCACTGAATAGGAGATGCATTTATTGATTTGTCACATCTGAAAGCAGCCGGTGTGGAGCGCTGATGGTCTGACTTGTGTTTCAGCCACTAAAAGCATTTATTTACTTGTGATTGCAATTTCCGAAGCGTAGCAAGAATTCATCTGCCTCACAAGGAAGCATGACCCTGCTTTAGCCCCATTTACACACCTGCTGGTAAGTTTATTCATCCAACAAAAATCTTACCATCTAGGACTCTGAGATTGACTTCTTGGTAAAACATGTTAAATGACCTCTCCACTCCACAGATATATCTTCCGTTGTCTGCCTTTTTCAGCCTCTTTATTGTTATGGTGAAGACTCCTTCTCCTCTGTCAAACTCCATGATGTACCTTCCTCGCTGTTTCACAGCAGACGTCTTCATCTCGGTCTCAATGAGAGTGTTTTCTCGGGAGCAGACTCCTCGGCAGAAATACATTCTGCTGTGTCCTGAGCTGCTGTCTGCGGACCAGCTACCAAAACAGGGGATGGAGATCTGGCCATCAACATGGCTGCTTACTTCCAGGACGTCTGAGGCCTCCGAACACACGGCTGCAGGAGGAAACAAAGAGCCTGGTTACAGCTGGCGCCTCTGCGTGAGAGCTTCAGCACGAAACCGTCACGCTCACTATATTATGGCATATGGCATGGTGTTTTCAAATAATGACCTACATTGTGCACATTGAATTTTTCTAAGAAAAATAAGCAAGATACTTATTCAAGTCTGCATTCACAAGTACCTTATCTCACACTGTGAAAATAAGCCAGACAAAGATAATCTGTCATAGAAGAAAATCTTGCCTCTCAACTCCTCCACTTGTCTACAGGTGGTGTGTTACTGACACCCTTATTCAAAAGAGGAAAGAAAATCCTTATTTATTACATTTATTCACTCACACAAACACATACAAATCATACAAACTGTTAGAATAATGAGTCTATATTTTTAGCTTCCTTTTTTAAATATTATTTATGTACAGAATCCCCCAAAAAGTTGAACTGGGTGAATAAAATGAATATTTTTGTCAGCATTGCAATATTAACATTGTTCCTCCTTTTTTACAAAGTAATACTAAAGCGTCACATTGAAAATATTAAGTACACAAAGAGTACATTTTTAAAAAACCTTTATACTGGCCCTCTATATGTAATCAGTTACCAGGGATTTTGTCTTTGCAGTCAAAAGTTTGGACACATTAAATCCAATAGGAAAGTGTCTCAAAACTTTTAACTGGTATGACATATAGCTGATTATGTAAGGTGAAGACAAAGTCCCTGAGGTAAGCTTGGATGTGAGTTATATCTGATGCATTTGAACTCGCCTACTTTCAGAGGTTTGATGTTAATTTCACAACTGAATAAGTGTAACTAAGCGACTAAGTACCATTTAAAAAAGGTAAATGAATTAAGTTTCTGTTTCACGGTTTATTACTCCCATAAACCAGTAAAGTTGCAGTTTGCACGGATCTCTCTTGAGTTTTGGCATTAAAAAAAGAGTTTTTGGAACTATTTTGAGTTGAAACATCTTCGTTTCATTAGTTTAACGTGTTAAACGTTTTATTCTAACTGTAAAAAATGTGTTTTGTGAAGTCTTTCATGTACAACCACAAATCTACTACACTGACAAGAAAATGCATTTCAAGCAGCATGGTATAAAATAACAGCATTTATAAGGAAATTATAGAAATTACTCAAATTAAATGAAAATGTATCTAATTAGATTTGGATTTTACTTTAATAATAGAAATGTCGCCCCATCGAAAGAGAGTGCAGACAGTTTTCAAATAAGATTAATTCCTTCCCGATGTGTTTGGCCTGTAAAATACAAAATATTTTTTAGAAATGTGTCTTATGTAAAACATATAGACTTTGACTTGTAAAAACAAATTATCAGAATATTGCCTCATGTTTGGTTCTTTGGACTCAGAACCAATTCTGGTCCAAAGTCAATGTTTTTAACATCCTCAGTTTGTTCTTTACATCATTTTTCCAGGAATGGGACAGATATAAGAAAAACCTTTCTCTTATAAAGGCAGCTCTACATCACAATGACCGTTCATATTGCTTGCATAAGAAACAAAAGGTCTCTGGTTTTTCAGTATTTCTCCAGGCGTTCCATCACAATCATCTATGTTGACACTATAAGCCCTGAATGCAGTGACACAGAGAAAAAAAGAGAAGAGTTTACACAAACATGCAAGAATATCGCTGCTGGACAGCAAATCTTGTCAACGCTTTATTTGTAGATCGGAGAGAAATAAAGAGGCCTGATTATCAAACAATCAAAATATTCACCGAGGCCGGTTTTAGTGTGTAGGTTGTTTTCTCGGAGGCTGTTGTTTCCCATAGTGATGGGAATTTTTTTAAAGTAAAAAACTCACTGCTAAACACAGGCTCATATGAGGGCTAAATAACCGTGTGTCAGACTATAGTACTTTTAAACTCAAGCCAATGCTTACAAGTCTATGGGACTTCAAATAATGCAACTAAAAGACACACCCAGTTTACGTAAAACATAAAGGGGCACACACATCTCTAAGAGCATAATTTAGAAAATAACTTCAGATTTCATCAAAAGCAGGATTCAAACCCCTACTCTCCTGAGTGAACGTCCTATCTAGCCCATTCAGCTACCACATACAGCCCCTAACAAAGATTACTTGCTCCTGAAACAATCTCATCTGATACATCTGACTGAACTGTCAATGACCATGGTTATTATGTCATTTGTTTTTGTTGCTCTTCTGCCAGATTTACCCATTTTGAGGTCAGGAACCAGAGCTAATTAAGTTGATAAAATATGTGAAGACGTTAGAAACAAACACAAACAATTCCCATCTAATGAATCACCAATACAAATTTTAACTCTGCACTGATACATGCAATATTGAATTCTTTTGAAAATGTAAATATTTAGATGTAAGGTCACAGCAGACCATGTGACTTAAAAATATACATTTGTATTATGGAATGAAGATTTAAATAAGGAAAACTTACCTGAGAAGCAGCAAAATGTGATGAGAAAGAGAGACTTCATTCTTTCATCGCAGGTGAGAAACTAGGAACAGCTTCTAATTAGTCATCTGATTTGCTGCCATTTAACATGAGCGTCCTAAAAAGTAGCAAAAAGATCCACGCAGATGCAGCCAAAGATTTGCAGCAGCGCGTTTGCCTTCGGTTTTTCTCAATATGAAATGGTCATGGTCCAGTTTGACCGTGCCTCTGTAACCGTTTTTTTATTTCAAACAGAAAATATGCAGCAGAGGTTCTTCCCTCTCTGTTTCACTTTGCTTGGAAGAAGCCGCTCATGACTGCGAAAGCCTATAAAGTCTTCAGTGTTCATTTAAGGCTCCCCCAGCTGTCTCAATGACCCTCAAAACATCTACAGTACATTTGGCTGGAGGAGATCAAACTCAATAAGCAGTTTGTCTGCTGACTGTGTCACGGGTGTCTGAGGGCAACCTGAGGACTGTTTGATACAGCATGATGGCACAGTTGCACCACACTTTAACATTAAAAATCATACTTATTTTTAGAAGTAAAAATACCAAGGGACAGGACTAAATGGGTAAGCCGAGGAATGCCGATTCGTATGAAATTTTAAGAGGAAGGCAGGTAATTTCCACATCTCTTTGGCTCCCGATTGGCTTAGAAAAATAGCAGTACTACCCTCTTACACCCCAAAGTCTCTGAGAGGAGAAAGAAAAGCTGAGAACGCTCACATTTCTGAGCTGTTACACATACAGATACATCTGTACGCCTTCAGTGAACAAAGATGAGTACATCTGTGTTTGCGAAGTAATTGAAGGGACCACATGTTGATTTTGCAACTCCAGTTTCCAAATAATTGGATCAGGTTTGTTTAGACTAACCACAAGAATTCATTTGTTGGTACAGATTCTAAATAATTTCCTGGCTGTGACTCATTAGGGATACTTAGATTTGTTTTTAAACTTTATGAGGATGTCTTTTTATACTTTGTTAATATCATTTTCTATGGATTTTTATCTCCCCAATCATCAAAGCCCATCTAAATTTAGATAATATCTTTTTACAGCTTGGATTCGTTCAAGCTAATTTGAGTGAAGCCGAAAATCTTCAACCCTTTTTATTAAAAGCATTCCTTCATTGCTGGTTGTCCTGCTGTTCTGATATTTACTGGAATTATGTCTGTGTAATCAGAGGCCGAATGAATAAAGTCATTTATAGAGGCGAGCCTGAGTTTAGCCATTATAACACATTACAGGTCAGACTTGAAGATACATTTTAAAAGTGTAAAATGGATCCAGTTTGAACATCAGCCCAACATGTAGTGCTTTTGGTTTTACAAACAATCCAATAACTTTTCAACTGAATGCCACTTCTCACTCTATATGTTTACAATTAAGAAGAACCACTGGGAGGCCTCTCAGCAGGCATTTTAACTACTGCTTCCTCGTCCCAGTATAGAAGAACAAGTAAATTCATTTATTGACACACGCATGTCAGACTCTGCTACAATTAGTGGTCACATGCCTCCTTTCATCATGTTGATATTGTGCTTTTTCCTCTTTTTAACTGCAACACTAAGTCAAAAAACACTTTTCAAACAGTTCAGCCAGCAGAACATTGGTATCATGTTGCAGTTTAGAGAGCTTTGCAGCTTTTGACATTGTTCTCTGTGGATACTGGCTTGGGTCAGCGATCCAAGCAGGAAATATGAAGCATGTGCCAAACACCTTGGAGAGTTGGATCCAACTCAGTGTATGCATGTGGGATTACACTTTCAGACTCATAATCTAGGCATGTTGGTCTGATTTGGACCATTTCAGTCATACTAACACGTTGCATTTATTCTAAAAGTCCAATTTGAGTTATTTTAGCTCATCTACTTGATGCAAGCATACCAACTTTTGCCATTTTCTCCACGCAACACTTTGCTTCTAAGTGAAGGAATCTTATTCTCCAGAGCACTGTTTACATGTACCTTCCTTTACTATGTAAACAATCAAAAGCAAACCCCCATGTTGTAATTCCATATAAAACAAAAATAAGAGGAAAAGAGAGCAAACATCTCAATAAAAACTTTTATTAAAGAACAAAACATCCAAGGGAGCAGTGCACATGTATTTTCTATACTTATTATACTATTGTTCAAAAAAATAATTTTACTCAGAAAACCAAACACCACCCATTATTGGTCACATATTTACATTCTACCGTCTGAAATGCTGCACTCGTTCACTCTATGAAGGTGAGATTTGCATGAGGAGGCGTGTACATATAGAACAATCTGACCCCTGAGTCCTTTCTCAGTAGTCTGTAGTGAGTGCATATATATGTCCACAAGAAAAGATTGGCAGTATAGTGCAAGTCCTTCAAGTCTGTCTTCTTTAGGACCGTGGGAGAACTCCAGCAATAGTGTCCCGAGCGCTCTGACTGAGCCGTTCTGGGAACTTCACCTCATACTCTACTATTAGGTCACCTCTACGATCAGGCCGTTTGGGATAGGGCAGCCCCTCCCCGCTAACTCGTCGCTTCATCCCTGGGTGCACAATGTCTGTTGATGCCACGGGCACTGTTCTGCCATTCAGTGTGGGTACGTTGACTGTGGAGCCACACAAGGCCTGATGACACAGAGAAGAATAAAAAGGAAAAAAAGGTTAAAGAAAAAAATATCATGATTTTTCAATATTTTTATCCAAAATTGAGCATAATCTTGACTTACATCTCTGAGTGAGACCTTGGCGGGGTAAATAATATCAGAACCCTCCCGTTTGAACACTGGATGTGGCTTGTCCTTCAACACAAACACCACATCAGCTGGAATGTTTCTCGGAGTTTCATCCCCCTCTTTAGGAAATGTGATTTTGGTGCCCTCTTTCCATCCCTTCCTGATCTGCACCTCCAGGATTTTCTCTTCTGTCCGTGTTGTTAGGCCATCGGGGTTCAGCCTTTTGCGGGAGATCTTCATTTTTTTCGTGCAACCTGACAACACTTCCTCCAGTGACACCCGGAGATCGTGAACCACAGGTGGGTCCTGCTGCTTTTTTACTACGCTAGTGTGACCGCCCATTCCCCCCATGCCGGAGCTGAAGGAGCGTGGGAAACCTCCCATTCCACCGCCTCCAGCCCCAAAGCGGGAAAATGGGTCGTTAGTGTCCATGCCCTCATCCATACCTCCATTGCGGGCACCAAAGAACTGTTCAAAAGGATTTCGTCCACCAAAAAACTCTGCAAAGATGGCATGAGGGTCGCCCTGGAAGGTGTAGCTGTAAGTGCCAGGTCCACCACCACAACCACCACCACCACCAGAAGGGCCTCCACCTTTCAGACCTGGATAAGAAAAACAAGCTGGTTAATATCTGTAATATAGGATATAATCTATTTGCATGAAATTCAATTGACAAAGTCCAGTTCATAAAACAGAAACCTGGAGCTATTCTTCTTATCTGTCACTTATGTAGAATTCACAAGACACTGTGCTTATTTTATTAAAGTTATGTGAAACATGGACATAGTCTATGATCTTGTCTTGGTCTGGTCTAGGTTCAGAAAAATGATGTGTCCGAAAAAAATGAGGTCAGCTGACAACCTGAATATACTAAATGACCAGGTTGTTCCATCATGGATTTGTTCTTCCCGGATGACACGGCCATATTCTAAGATAACAATGCCAAGATTCATTGTGAAAGAGATTGGCCACCACTGAGTATAGACTTTAACCCCATGGAGAATCTTTGGGATGTCCCGGATGGTCAGACTCTCCCATCATCAATACAAGATCTTGGTGACAAATTAATTAAACACTGGATGGAAACAAATCTTGTGACAATGTTGCAGAAGCGTATCAAAACAATGCCACAGCAAATGCTGCCATAATCAAAGCTAAAGGCGGTCCAACTAAATATTGGAGCATGTGACTTTTTTTTGGCAGACTCTTATTTGGGGTCAGGCATTATATTTATATATTATGTTATATTACATTATACTATATTATTATATTACTATATCATATATGGGTTTATTAGTTAGTTGAGAGTGTAAACAAACTGAAATACAAAAAAACAAACAAACACCAGAAGCAAGGATAAAAGCAAAACAATTGTTATGTTGTCACACTGCCAACCCAAGTTATTACTTGTTTGCCTCCTTATATGGAAAAAGTCTTAGAAAGTATGAAGATGAAGGTAACGCCAAACTCTTATGTAATCCAGCAAACACATTAATCTGACTTGTCATGATTAAAGATCTGACTGTTCTTTTCATTATTTATAAGCATGATATGGCAAATTAAATTTGCCATCTAAGGGGGGCAAACACGAATTTGAAGCATGACAGATGAGTTTTAAAAATTGTGCTGCAACCATGGCAACCCATCTGACGCCAATCTCCAGCCATGCATTCCTTTCCATCTATAGTTATTAGTATTATTTATAAACCAATCTCAAAGTTGTGCATATGAATACCTAATGCTCACTGAGACCACCCCCTTTGTTCCAGCGTGCCTGGCCCAAATATCAACTTCAGTAGCATCATCACAACCACGCTGCACGCTAACCCCACCTCCTCCTGTCAAACTCAGAACCTTCCAGCTCCTCTGACCTCCAGTTATTATATTTCTGCTTTAGCCGGACTGACTTAATAAGGACACATCTAGCGTGAGTTGTTCTGTTAAGCGGGTATTTGTCTCTCCGGGCCCAGAGACAAGGCTTGATTGGAGGACTTAAAGCTCAGAAAGCGCCATGACACGTAGAGTAACATTAACGTCCATTTGGACCCTTTGTACGTCAGTAGGGCTCCTTTTGTTTTAAACAGTTTATCCAACCCAGTGTGTTTACGTTATATTGCTATTAACAAAACAATTGACGTAGAATGATTTAGAGACCATACCTTCTTCACCGAAACGATCATAGATGTCTTTTTTCTTTGGGTCACTCAACACGTCGTACGCTTCGGCAATCTCTTTGAATTTCTCCTCGGCTCCCGGTGACTTGTTTTTGTCGGGGTGATAACGTAAAGCTTGCTTCCGATAAGCCTTCTTAATGTCGTCATCCGACGCCCCGTTCTTAATTCCCAATATTTCGTAGTAATCCTTGCCCATCTTGACCATCCGGCGGCCTGTGTAGTATAAATGTTAAAAGCTCTGAACAACTTAGCTCCCGTCCCTTCTTGAGTCTGAACTCAGCCTGCAGCGCTCCGACTATTTTCTTTATAAACAGCGTAGAAACTTCCAGACTTTTCCATAACCAGCCTGAACAATCTCAACTGTGACGTTGCTGCGGAGACACGCCCAGCGTTACGTCTCGGCGTGCTGCTTTCAATTGTTGTCGGAAATAATTCTTCTGCTCACCCTGCATGCATTGCCTGTTGACTTTGCCAACCCGTAACATGAAAGAATCTTCTCACAATCATAGCAAACGTATTGACAATAAAAACTCAACTAAAGTTGTTTTGAATAATTTCATTTCAGAGGTAAACTGATAACTATACGGAGAGAATCCCCTCACAAAACCTTTGAATAGTTGGCAGGATCTTTTGTTAGGCTGGGGTGTGGCCCCAATGGAGGCCTACTAAATTCCGTGCTCCAGACTGGCTGGTGAACTGGGATACCACTGTGGTAGTACTCTCTCTTCATAAAGGCTTAACTCTCTTTTCCAATACATTAATTGTACATATCTGTTACAGAGTTGGAAGAAGATACCCAAGAAACAAGATACAGCGGCTGCTACTTTTAATTAAATTGCTTCTTGTGCTGGAATTTATCACAGAAAGCCAGACTACATCATATGCAACGTGGTGTGCAGGTCTGCTTTAACTGTCACCTTTTCAAGTTTATAGTTTTACTTGACCAAAAATGTGCATTGTTATTGTGAAACAATTAAGCTATTTAGGTACCATTCAAATTATTTTCAAGCTCCACAATCACAAGTAATGCTGAGCAGTTTTTCTGAAACTATGGAACAGTTACAAACCATATGACTCCCTATTTTATTTGTCTCCACATTCATTTTCCTGTAAAAACAGGTAATGTCTGTAAGTGTAATTCTTTACAGCAGCACAAACTATGTATAAGTAATACGAGCAGCATCACAGTGTATGTGCTTACCTTGAATATGGAGCCAAGTAGTAGTAATTCCCAACAAAAAGGTAACATCAATATTGTACAGCATCAAAACATTAGATTAGCTTTTGTAACCTTTTCAATTATATGTTGGAGTAAAAAGAAGTATTTGTTATCTCATTTTGAGGTGCTTTGGGAATTATTTGTAACTGCTTTACTGCTACTCATTGCACAGGTTTTTATTTTGTTTTTGTACATTTATTTGGTCCACATGTACATTTGACAAGACAGTATTCATATTGAAGCTTATGTATATTTCTCATTTCATTTACTGTTACACTTTCTAGATTCTGCTGCATTATATTGATTATACCTGTACTTTTTATCCTTTAATTTGCATATTTTATCTATCTATCTATCTATCTATCTATCTATCTATCTATCTATCTATCTATCTATCTATCTATCTATCTATC
>JBBBVU010000004.1:26166672-26183917 GCA_037177055.1 Atherinosoma microstoma
ATCTATCTATCTATCTATCTATCTATCTATCTATCTATCTATCTATCTATCTATCTATCTATCTATCTATCCATCCAGTAGTGCCCCTGGTTTGATAAAAGAATTGAAAAATATATTTCTTTCATATGCAGCACAATGTAACTGTACCCCAACTTGGATTAAACAAAAATAACTAAATATTTAATTAAAATACATGAAGTTCTAACTTGAGAAGGGCCATTTAGATGTGTAGTACTTTATTATCCTAATATGCCTGAAGCATACAAACGTTAAGGACAATTTAAAGATATATTTAACAACATAAAATCGAGAAAGTAACCGACATGGGGCAAGAAAAAAAGCTAAATGTGACAGTACAACTGCTCATAACTATATGAACAAATCCCATTGTACTGGTGTGGTCTTGCGAGTGCTCGCCTGTCCATCTGCTCAGATCTCATTGGCTAGATTGATGACAGTGTGGGCGTGTCCTCTTGACTAATAACGCAGTTGATTGGATGCTGCGACCGCGTAGTGCCCATAGTGACCGCCTACAGCGTCCTCGACTGCTGTGTAGTCCTCCGCTGATTGGAAACGGCCCCATCACTCATCTAAGTTATTAAGGAAGGGGTGCTAGCTGCCAAGATGAAGCACTACGAGGTAAGTAGTGTCCATTCATTAAAAAAAACAAAAACAAAACCTGTTAATTGAGAAGTGAAATGACCAAAGCAGTTAGGAAATGGTTTCTCATAGAGGAAACTCCTTCGTTTGACTTCAGTTGTGAGTATCGAGGATTACAAGCTAATATGGACTGCTTGCTATGCGACCAGACAATTGTGGCCTGCTGTGGTAGAATTCACGGCTTGCACTGTACCAAATATAAAATGTTTGCTCTCAGATATGACGAGTTATGTCTGCGTTTTCTCTTTGTTAAATTCTCTGTTTAAAATAAAGCCCCGAGTTGGCTTAAAAAAAAAGAGACTATGTGCAGGACAATGCTCGGCATCATCGCCATCTATGGCTGGAATTACTCATGGCGCTTCTTATCTTGTTCTTACTCAATATTGTAGGTGAGCTGTCAAGGGCGCAGTCTTGGCTGTTTTACGAATTAAATCCACATTGGCTGTGAAATATAGTTTTAATTTCGTCAAAATTAAATCAGGGCTGAGTTCAGAAGCTAGATACACGGGAAGATAAGATCGTTACCTCAGAAACATCCATGCTTAAATGTTCTCAAAGATGTTTTTCATTCATTGATCACCAATATAAAAGTTTTTTTTCTCCATACTGCACATGTAGAGCTTTCATAGCTTTCAGACTTTCAATAGTTTACAGTTTCATAAGCACCTTAAACCCATCAGACAGGATTTGAAGCAGCCTGACAGAAACTGACAGAACCAGTGGTTCCTCCCCCCCCCTTTCTGTCAACACATTTGGCTTTTGACACCTGCAAAGAGAAGAACATTAAATAAGTATTCACATAAATGTATCAAATGCAAGAAATACTGATGTAGATATAGATATAAATTGATAACTATGACCTTAAACGTTTACAGAAAACTTTACAGCACAGCTTTAGTATAAGTAACGTTTATCAACATTTAGTATTGTCAAGGAATACTTAAGCACAATTTTTCAACATGCAAAAGACCAGATTGAATATTACTCTTCAGAGTTGTGTCTTTCAAAGCCTGATATTATTCAGAAATATACAGGTTTAGCAGATATTACTGCTTTCATTTTTTTAAACATGAAGCATTTTTTTGTCCAGGACATTCAAAATTATTCTAAAATGCTGACTTTCATGCAATATTTTCAAAGTTATTGATAAACAAACTTGTTTATAGCAGAAATAAGTCTACTATAGGGTATTTGTTATTAAGGGTAAATAGGGAAAAATTGAGGAAATGTTTAAAAAAAAAAACTTTCCCAACATTGGGAGTCACAGGATAACTTTTATTGCAGAGGATTAGTTTCTCAGTGTTTCTAATCTAAATGGCAAATGCTTAATAGATCCCCAGCTGACAGTTAAATTTAATGTGGTGTTTGTATCAACTGGAGATGTGTTCAGGTAGTGAACTTGGGAAGATTCTATAAAAACCCACTGTAGTGGATTCTTGTGTTGGAGACTTCAAGAACCATTTATAGTGGACTAAGGATGGCTGCAGTAGAGTCTTGTGGACAGATCGTTCAAGTTAACAAACTTCCAACCACTGTCTTTGTTTGTCAACAGATATAAGTAACCTCCAAACCATAACTGATTGTTTACTCTGTGTAACCCCACCATGAAGCATGCAGGTTACGCACTGTTTGAAGGATCAGCTAGGTTTCTTCCATTTGATGCAAGTCGGTAATATTTTTGAAATCCTTGGCTTGCCAACATGGATAACACTATCTTGCAGTTTTATATCATTTTAAGAGCCTTTTTTTGATAGGCAAGACGGTGACTCCAAGCACAGCACTTTGCTTTGCAAAAACTGCGTAGATAAGAAAGAGAAGGAATGTTAAAGATCAGTAATGTCATGGCCACCTGAACACCACCGAGTCAACAAATGCACTGCTCCTATTTGAGTGTCTCAAAACTGTGTCTGGAGCGATTGTGATAAGCTAATTTGGAAAAATTCACTGCCTGGATGATCACTGCCAATGGTAGTTATTTTTATTAATCAAAAATCCCGTTTATGCAATACTGAGCTTCAAGTTGGCTTGTATCATGTTCAGAATTTGTGCTTTTACATTTCTTGTCAGCATTATGTCATTAAAATCAATTTAAACCAAAGCCAGATGACAAAACATCAACATTTTTGAATGTATCAATACTTTTAGAGGGTTCTGTTTCATACCACTTGAATTCATTTTATTTAAACACTGGTTTAATTCAAATGCTGATTAATCGCTGCCGAGTTCAACATGACTTTTTCTTTTGTTGCCGTGGACACTTTTGGTTGTTACTGTAACTCCTAACTCAATCTGTTTACTTGCTTTACAAACTACAGTATCTTCAGCTTCCTCCCCCTAAATTTATGGCCACAGACTTGGTGACATTTGAAAACTTATTATTATGCTTGCTTATTTATATATACAGAAAAATCCAGTTAAGTTAGAATAGATTAAACAAATGTTGAATTCTCAGCTCCAACATTTGATTTGTTATTTTATACTATTTTGCAATCAAACACCGGGTTTTGGTAACTAGCCATGTTTACATTCACAAAATCTATTCAGCCAGGTTACTGGTCCAGTCAGACCTGTTCTTTTTACATTAACCCTGAAAAAGTTATTCTGATCATTATGTCCATGTACAAACATCACATGTATGAATGGAATAAATAATTCTGACCTGCAAAGGATTGACTGACTTTCCAGAAGTGGCAGTAGAAGTGGTGGTATCTAATATAAACAAACACTACTGCGTGATAATTGTTATACCAATTTCAGTTTTTCCCCCCTTAAATAATTTTAAAATATCAAGCAACGTATTTGTAACACGTCACATACCAACCCGTTCTGTTTTGGTCCCACCATGTCTTTCACTAGCTGAAGCATTTTTTTGTTATTGTTGTTTGTAAAGTATGGCATTACTTTACCTTGAAGTATGGTTAACGTAACAGGCATGCACAATAAGGACAATTTCTACTCAAATTTCGGAATATGTGTCTTCATGTGCTCCGATCGGAACAATCTGCATAACCCACCCCTCTCGATAGAATTAAGTTTTGATCCAAATAAGTGTGATCGGATCACAATCTTCAGATTGTTATGTTTACATGAAGCATTTTTATTCAAATTAGGCTTTAATCCAAAATACTTATGTCCAGGTAAACATGGCTGACTATTTGCTAAATTTAAATATGTGTCACAAGGTTTCACACTAGGTTTTTAAATTAAATCAAAGTCCTGTTAGTGTCTGATTTGGGTTCTTTCATCAGTTAAATTGTCTTTTTAATTCTACCAGACCGCACCAGAGGCCTGCAGCTTCACAGTGGCTTCTTTTACACATGCAAAAATATCTGAGAGTGTGTAGAAAACACATTAGTTATATATTTATCTGTCAGAACGTCTATAAACACAAATTCTTACCTTGAAACCAGAATTACAAGCCAAGCTAGCAAACCTATAAATCAAGTCGTAGTACATTTACACTCCGCTGCTCTGTTTAAGCTTTTTTCTCCGTGCTTCACCCTCACCAGCGTGGACTGTCACTGCCAGAGGTTTTATATAGACAAGTGCAAGGGGGGGGGGGGGGGTTGCTTGGCACAGACTGGACTTTTTCCCAGAAGTCTCGGCTGCGGTGTCATGTGTCCAGCTTGTTTTATGTTTAAGTAACTTTTTTATTTGCATGCTAACCAGGCAAATGGCTTCAAAGATTTCTGTTAAGATAATGGTGAAGGTGTCATCAGAAAGAAAGAAAGAAAACTGAATTTTTACGAAGCATTTTTTCTTAAAAGATGATGTTTAGTCTTTTTGTTGTTGCCTGCGATGGTCATTTCTCATTCTTAATGGTAGACACAATTTCTGAGTACCACCATGAAACAAAAAAATGAAAATTATACCCGGGTCTAACATACACTACCAGTCAAAAGTTTGGACATGCTTACCCATTGGTTTTAATGGGTAAGCGTGTCCAAACTTTTGACTGGTGTATATGTTTGGACAAGTATATTTTACAGCAGGAAATGTTTTATAGATACCTGCTTAAGTTTATACTTTATAGTCATACGATCTAATCCATGGATAGAGTGGATGACCTTAACTTCCCTGTTGCCACTTGTGCTGTATGTCATTCATTCACTCTGGAAACTGTATCCTTATTCTTCGTCTTAGGAGTGTGCTGGGGTGGGGTGGTGTGGGCTTCACCGAAGGGATTGCCCCTTCTAATCCCTCAGAATCTGGAGTATTATCACTCCGTGGTGGCAGAAAAAGGCAGCTCTGCATGCCTGTGGCTGAGAGATCTGCTTGTCCAGTCTACTTTTAAGGTGCAACATACTGTAAAAGCTGTTTGTACTGTATGTGTGAGAGACACCAAACTGGTGCATTCAGGTGCTTTGGGGTTTAGGGATGGACATATGGGTCGTAGTGGGTCACTGATCGAATATTAGCATAGCATGATCAACAGGCAAGCCATGACATCACCACATAGATGTGTGTGGGGTCTGCAAGGAGAGGGCCAGCCATGCAGAGCTAGCGTGAGATGTTTATAATTAGCTGTGGAGAAGACCACAGGGTCAAACTAGCAAAAGGAAGGTGCTGTTTGTCATTATCCTCCCACTTAGATGGGGTTTGGGGGTGTCAGGGGTCATAAGGTGTCCATTTAAAGGAAGAAGTTGTATTTTGAAACCCAGTCAACACATTTCTGAAAAAGCGCTGCATCTCTCTGCGTTACATGTTCATTTCATTAAATATACTCTCAGATGACAGTTTGGCATTGAGGATGCTGGACATTCCTACGGATGCAACTGTTCACACACATGTGGCATGTGTTTGTGCTGCAAGGGTCAGCTAGCAGTTAAATAAAGCGGCGCACCAGAAGTGAGGGAATGAGAGATGGGTGGAGAGGGAGGGAGAGCTGAATGACAGAGAAGGAGGGAGAGGGAGGGGCAGAAGAGTAGAGGAGAGACAGATCTATTTCTGATGCCGAGTGCTGCCCCTCTCCTCTCTGGCTTTGCTTGGACCTGAGATCCAATTGTTGAGAGGTCGAAAGTCACTGGACAACTGAAGGGAAGAAGGGAATAAATTGAGGGCAGGAGGAGATCCAGGGACATGGATACCTTAGCGTTAGAGGCCACCAGTGGAAAAAAAACAAATAATGCAGGGGCAGGAGCTGCCACGGTGCCGGGTCAAACCCCGGCCAAACGAAAACCTGCCAAGAAAACTAAAAAAGCTGTTGTCTTCTTTGAGGTGGAGATACTGGATGCCAAGACCAAGGACAAGCTCTGCTTCCTGGACAAGGTAAGAACTTGCTCTCTTATTGTTCTTCATGCATTTACCCGACTGTTTTTCATACTGATGCAAGTTGAGTTTTGCTTTGATCACAAGAGCTTTCCCACTTTTCTTTTTTTAATTTCATATCGCTGACTCTGGAAATTTAATCATCCTTGTGCCTGCGCTTTGTGTCTATCTGTTGATTAAGTGCAACATATCTGGTCTTGCACTCCAGTAAAAAGTCTGTGTACTCTAAGTCAGGTGTTTCCTAGAATATCGGTGAGCTGCTGAAGCTGTAGACCTTGCCGGTTGACAGTGGGTTTATAGCCTCTAAATGCAATGGTCGGTGTAAAAGAGGCACACACTGGAGTGCCTTTCATACACATGACGGCTCTGCTGGGTAAAGTAGAAGTTTTGACCCATAGAAAGACAGAGTAAACGTAGAAACAACTTCAGGTTAATGATACAAGCGTTGATTTTCGACATTAATTGTTTTATATTTTAGGGGTGGATGTGTAGGGGTTTATTTACTGTGAGATGTGTTTAGAGTGTATTGCTTCCCTATGCTATTAACCAGAATATAACTCCTGAAATCATGCAAATATGAACTGAATTGTACTGTAGATTAAATCGGCCAGGCTGATGCTTCATGCAGCTGCAACTGATTGATTTTCTATCAGGCAACTGATGGTGGTTTTTGGCTTTCAAAGATGTCCCCCAGCAGTTAAGTGGGTTATTTGTCGATTTGGTGAATTGTTGCTGACTGACATCAAAATCTCTGAACTGTGGTTTTAAAACCTTTCACTCGGTCTTCGGGCTTCCCTAAAACAAATACGCTTTTTAAATATTCACAAAACACAGTCGCAGTTTATGCTTTGGCCCTTCAACAGGCTGAAAGGAAAAGCTGCAGATTTGCACATTTGAAAAATGTAAGAACTTTCCTATGAATTTATTGAAAGAAAACTTTAGTGGAATGTAAGTATGAATGTTCAAAACCCAGAAATACTAAAATAAAATACAACACCCCAGTACAGTTTGCTTGAAGTGGTTCTTGCAGTTTGTGGCGTGTTTAGTTAACTTGGCCATCTTGCCAAAATCATCATACCCCAATAAACAATTATCTGACATGGCAAACATCTTCTAACTCCTGAATTTCATTATATATTTTGACTTTTTGAACAGCAGAGGTTATTTGAAATACATTTTAATAACATTAATATTGTAGTTTTTGGACTCACTTGTAGCTGATACAACTGGAGAACTTATCTTATTCCATATAAATGTACAACAGGGTCATCCACGTATGCTCTAAGGAAAACTTTCTTAAAGTAAAGAATTTGTTGTTGAATGTCGGCCAAATTCCTGTCTTGAATTGTATGTGTCACAATGAGAGCACAACCAATAACAGACCTACACTGGATGAAAACAAGACCTTTTTATCATACTTTCTCTGATTTTATTAGGGTTCTTCTTTTTTAATTGAACTATTTGAACATTAGGAATTTAACAAGCCAAGTTTTAAAGCTGTAAATCAGCAACACATTTTTAGCTGGTGTGATGTTGACTGATGGACTTATGTTCCGTTTGCAGCTGTGTTTATTTTGATTGATGGAGGCTGTTGTTTTATATTTACAGTAATTAGTATTTGGCCTGTACTTTGTCATTAGTGTTAGACAGATTTAATTTCAGTCCTCAGCCTGTAGGTTAGTGCTGTTGCATTAGGAGGGTTTATCATATTGTTGGTGTGAGGCCTGTTGGTGGATAGAGTTCCATTAGCCATGTTGATGCTGCTGTCATCCAGGGCAGACTTGGCTGATTTAAAGGCTACTCCTCAGGACTACAGAGTATAAGGTGCTATCCTTACTGGATTATACCCTGTTGTCAGCTTAGCAGAGTTTCCATGGTGATAACATTCGCAGTCTTATCACCTTTGGAGAAGCAGTTTCAAAGATATGACAGATTCAGATTTGGATCTGACCAGAGGGCTTTTGGGAGGACAGCTTTCTAAATTAGGTTAACAGTGCTAAACTGACGGGTGGAGTTGGAAATAAAACTCAAGTCTTGGGTCAGTGTATATATATGGGGGGGACGGACAGACGGACGAGCTTCAATGATGTCATCCTTCTGAAAATACCATAACTCTCGAGGACATGAGCAGGAGTCATATCAACAACTCCGGGTCACATGGTGCTTTATGTTTAGTGAGCGCTCAATGAAACCTGTTACGGCACAATCATTTTATGATTTACGTGCAATTACTACAGCTTCCATATTCAATTCCAAACTTTTCAACACCCTTTATTTCTTCCTCAGAGCCAGACGTGCCTTTTAATAAGGTTTTGAAGAAAAGTTCTCCAAGCTCTCTAGTGTTTTTTTTTTCAATGTTTCATATCAACTTTCACAGCTTTTTCACAAATTTTCAGTCCAGTTCTTATATCCAACCATTTTTCGAGGAATGCATTTTATCTTCTTTGTTTGACTTTAAGTTTGGTAACTCTGACCTATGAATCATTCAAAAAATAAAGTGTTGTGTCTGCACATTTTAAATAATTTAGTGAAGAGCCAAACCCATACAATGTTACATGGTCATCCACAGCAGAGGCAAATCAAGGAGGAATGCAAGTTATAAGATTACCTTAATCTAAAATTTAAAAAAAACAGACATTTGATTGGTTAAGGGGGCTCATAACAACAATTTTATAACCTAAACAGACCTAAGCTTTGGGGTTTTCTCTGTATCTTATATCAGCTGTATATGTCTTGTATTTACCTTTTTGTGCTCCTTGTGATTCTGTTTTGTTGTCATTATGTTTTGAATAAGTCGCCAGGCCATTACTGGCAGCCTTGAACAAGGATGTGTGTTTTGGCTGCGTGCATGTGTGTCTGGACTCCTTTTAAACTCAAACACCTGCTGTTAAAATGCCAACATCCATGGGGTGTGTGGACACGGCCAGAGCTAAATTTACCTCTGATTGCCATCATGAATGGAAAACATGATTATTATATCTGTTGCGTTGTGTGTGTGTGTGTGACTGTGTGTGGACTTGTCCCTCCACTTATTTACTGTGGTGTTATTTCTAGGTTGAGCCGAATGCCACAATCGGGGAGATCAAATCTATGTTCCACAAGAGCCGTAAGTTCATCTGTCTGTAAACTCAATAAGTCTGACTTAACATCAAGGAAATCTTGTAGCTGACAGAGATTGACTTTATGTCCTGTGTTGAGATGGCTGTGAGGTGTTTATCTGTCTGTTTCAGATCCTCAGTGGTACCCAACCAGACAGTCCATTCGACTCGACCCCAGTATGTCAGCTTAAACCTGATCAGTCTATTTAAAGTGAATCAAGTGCTGCTTTTTTCGTATTCTGCTTATTATTTAATGTAAATCTAAGAATTCTGTAACGAATGTGTTTCAGAGGGGAAGTCTCTGAAAGATGAAGATGTTCTGCAGCACCTTCCTGTGGGAACCACAGCAACTTTCTACTTCAGAGACCTGGGAGCTCAGATCAGCTGGGTCACAGTGAGTACACAGCACAGGCTCACCCAGGCAGGGGTACAGTCAGGTTCAACAGCCCTGACCAGTTCAGATAAATGAGTGCAAGTGGAATCAAGTACAGTTATATTGAAATTTCCCTCTGTATACAAAGGTAGTGTGTGTTTGTTTTTGTACGGTACAAGAGCCCCAGTGACCTTCAGCTCAGTAGGCTGCACAGAAGTCAGTGAAAGTTGCTTTGCCTTTGTAGGGAATTGTTCAACTGAGGTTTAGTCTACAAGAACAAAGATATTTTTTATAAATTCCCCCTGTTGCTCTCAAAAACATCCCATCCAAACAGTTTCTTACCAAGAGGAGAGAAGTGATGCTTACATCGAGGACCCTAAATGAGCCCTGAAAGATTCCTAATTCTAACAAACACTAGTTTTTATTGATGATTTTTCCATGAGAATACCAAAACAACAACATTCTCTCAACTGTATTTTTTTTTCAGCAAGGAACAAAGTAACTACATTTTAAATGATTTGTCTTAAACTTTAGCCAGGTAGATTTTTTAAATATAAATTCAATAAGAAGAATTTGTGCCTGTCTAACATCTTGGTCTATTTGAACAGAAGTCAATACAATAATCTTAACTAAATATTTCGCCCTGACTCATAATGATGTGCCTTCTGAGCCCTCATTAGAATTAGGATCTTCAGAGCCTTGGTCTGAATGTTCGCCTCTTTGGGTGTTCTCAGTTTTCTTAGCTTGGCGTTTAGCTCTGGTCTGCGTGAGCGTAAACTATGTACATTCCAGATCTCAATGACTTTCACCTCATCTTTTGTCATGGACATTCTTCCCTACCTCAGTTTTTATTTTATTTTCTTGGAACCAACAATATCCTTTACATCATCCAGCCACATTTTTTGTCTTCTGTTCTACACTTCACTTGCTTAGTTTAAACTTTACTCTTCATCCAGCTGCACATTCTTCAGGCATTTTTGCTTGTAAATGACAACACATGCACCAAAGTAAGCACAAGGATGTATGACGCGTCATGGAATAGCATTCATGGGAAATGTAGTGATAGCAAAGAACCAAAACGATTAGCTTCATTCATCATCTGCTAAACTGGCCACTAGTAACTTTTCATTTATACCTGCCAAAATAAATTTTAGCCCACATTTAGCGGGTGTTGATTTAGAGCCCCGCTTCCCTTATTTTCCACACTTGTTTTAACAATCCGAAAGTTTTTGCTGTTATCCGTGATCTCCCCTTACCCTCCAAATAACACACCAACTGGGTTTCCATTCAAATTTTGTTTGACATTTAGAAGATATGAATTAGAAAAGGTGAATGTGAATGGTTAAAAAATGTAAATTAATTTCCACCAATGTAGAAATTTAGTAGATACACTGGCCTCAGATAGACTTTGCCTGTTTTTCCTCTGTTTTAAAAACAGAGGCTAGTAAGAACTCTAGCCTCTGATAAAGGCAACTAATTCTGTTGAATTCCAACCACGACCAGCATAGCCAAACCATCACCCTCTGGTGACACTACACAGCCTAGTTTATGCATTTCAACTAACAGTCGCATTTTTTTTTGTAGAGCTTTTAATTTTAACTTGATGAAAATGATCTGCTGAGTCATTTTTCTTTAAATGTGCAGACAAAGCAGTTTACTCAAAGACACACAAGCAGGTCATTCTCAAAGTTTTCTCACGGCTACTACAAGTCTGATCAGGTCTCATGCAAACCTGCCAATACTTGGGGCTTGTTCTGTGTTGGATTATGCAGCTGTCATCTCATTCCTGCATCCTGACACACCCCTGATCCTGAAACTTGTCAGAGAATAACTCTACATTTTGTGCAAAGATTAAAAAAAGAATTCCTGTTAGCATGATTAGCATCAGCAATAATACTCCTCCCACTGAAACTTGTTTTTATTTGGAGTTGTCCACAAAGTTTGTTTTCGGTGACAGAACACTGCTCATATCGGGGTTATCCAATGAGCCAAAAAGCATAAATAGTTGCATTTACAGCGTCTCCTGGATTCTAACTTGCCCTGTTTTTGATTTCAGGTTTTTCTGACAGAATATACCGGCCCTCTGGTCATCTATCTGATGTTCTACTTCAGAGTTCCATTCATCTACGCACCCAAATATGACTTCACCACCAGTAAACACTGGGTTGTGCAGTGAGTGTCTTCATCATCATACGTCCCCTAACTTTCCAGAGTCAGGTAGAGACTTTTGTCTCAGAATGAGAGCATTTGACCGCCAAGTCTAGTTTAATCTTTTGGGGAATCTGATGGGTTGCATATAGTTGGGTTCCTAGCATAGTTCAGCGCTTGCTCTCACATACCTGTTGCTGCCACTAGAGGGCAGTGTTTCCCACTCTTGTTTGTCCTCAAGCTTTACTGCACCATCGAAAAGGCTTCACTTAAGTTATGGTGGGAGATGTTGTCTTGTAGAATGTTTATATACTTATTTAAAAAAAATTCTCTCTTGCATCTTCCTTTTGTTTTTTTCTTTCTGATCAAATCTGTTGGGGAACCCCCCCCCCCCATGCATTTCTGAATCACAGGAACTTTACAGTCACGTCTTGTCCACTGAAGACCTGAGAGGAAACCAAATAACTGTCCATGTTGCAGATATTATCAGCAGCACACTGGACATGGCTCTGAACTATGTACATACATCAAAGGATGGTTTATTTGACATTTGTACATACTTCATTTTTTGGGAAAAAAAAGAAATCTAGAAAAAGCTAAGCCTGATTTGTATATTTACAAATCTGTCCATATTAAATGGGGCAGAAAGGGGTTGTTTACATCAAAGCCACTTTAACACAAAGAAATAATTTTCATAGGAGCTCCAAATGTAATTAATGAGAAAAATAACTTTTCAGGCGTTTCATAAAATGCATGTAGGGAGACTTTAGAGGACAACACTAGATTGCAAATACCAAAAGAGATTGGTCAATCAAGATCAGGCACACAGAAGAGGATCTGTGTTCACTAAAAAGTTTTTGGTTTTGTTTGTTTTCTTTTTTTAAAATCTGGACCAATTTTTGGGAGCTTAACAGCAATGACAAAAATAATGGAACTTGCTGTGTCCAGGTCAGAAGCAGCCCTGCCTGTTATCCCATATAAACAGTTTTTAGGCAGATCTGTGACGTTTAGGGGGATGCCGTTACCTTCACGCAAACACTTTTTGTTCTGTATCATGGAGGTCTGGATTACATTTATACATTCCCCTCTTTGCTAGGTTAAAAAACAACAAAAAAACAGAAACTACCCTTAAATCCACTGAAGAAAAGATGATAATCAGTGCTTCTCTTCATCAACTTAACAATCTAATCTCTCTCAGTATTTTATTCTGTTCATTTCTGATGGAGGTATGTTTGTGTGTGTTTGTTTCCAGTCTCGCGTGTATGTGTCACTCTTTCCACTATGTTAAGAGGCTGCTGGAGACGCTGTTTGTCCATCGCTTCTCTCACGGGACGATGCCGTTACGGAACATCTTTAAGGTGATTTACGTTAACTGTCCTGTCTCCCCGCAGCCATGTGTCTGAATTAAATAGTGGGAAGTGAAAATTATTCCATATGTGGAAAACTGTGTCTGCCTTCCACGTGGAGCTCTGAATGACAAAGTCCCTGTTGCGCTCTGTTTCAGAACTGTACCTACTACTGGGGCTTTGCAGCATGGATGGCTTATTACATCAACCACCCGTTATATACACCACCCAGTGAGTATGCAGGGCAACTTCATGATCGTCCATTAAACACATGCCAATTTGTCCCCAAGTCCTTTTTGAATGTTAATTCTGTCTTTTGCAGTCTACGGGGAACAACAGATCAGACTGGCTCTCATCGTGTTCTTGGTAAGAACATTTCTGATCACTTAGTTTCCTTCAGTAGCATTTGATTGGACATTTGAAATGTAAAAAATGTCTCTCTTACCCAGTTTTTTTTTCTGTTGACTTTCTGATGGGTTTACCCCACAGGAATTTTATCTGATACAGGATGACAGAAATATTTTACTACAATTATACCTTGAATCACCATATTCGGATGTGTGAAAACATAGAAATGAAATCCATAAGTACAAATCAGTTTTACAAGTCTGAAAATGCCCAATCAGATTAATGTAATCACTGGAGATCTGTTAATGATTATATAAATGTGATCGGTCATTTTTGGTAATTGGTGAACCAAAATTAGCATCTTTGTTGGGTCTGTAGTTAGATGTGCAAAAGGTTTGAATTTGAAGAATTAAAGGGATAATGTGTAACTTCTGGCAACTAGGGGCGCTAAACCTGTAACTTCCCACAGGCCACACGACACTGTCGCAAAATTAAACAGTCTCCACTGTTTTCACCTTCTTACTTTGTTCAGCCATGACAAACTTTCCATCGAAGAGGAGGAAACATTAGTACAAAGCAGATCCCTCTGTGTTTATAGAGGGGGGCCGTAAAGCAAAGCGTTGCAGGTCACATGATCCCATGAGAGACTGATCCGCTCCTGCAAAGTTACAATGTCTGGTTTCTGAAGAGGGCAGCCCCCTCGGAGCGCTGCTACACGTCAAGCACTGTATATTGACCCCAGAAATCATCCATTTATACTCGCATTAAGCTAATATTTGGGTCAAAAAGTTACACGGTATCCCTTTAATTCCATTTTTAGACTTGCAGAATTGATCCAAACTTGTAGATTCAATTAGTACACATGCTTCTTTTCACAAACTCAAATATATGTTAAGAGTTACTAAGCATATGTAGAAGTAAAAAAAAAAAAACTACTAATATATCTGATTTATCTCCACATACACTCATTTGGTATTGACATTGATGTTGTCTTTCTTAGTTCTGTCAGATTGGCAACTTTTCCATCCACATTGCTCTCCGGAACCTCCGTCCACCAGGTAAGCACATCTGTACATCCAGCTATCACTCAAACATGAGGATCAATTAGCTACACTATTATCTGCTTAAATAATTTCCACTTTATTTGTTGTATTCAATTTTATCAAATACTTTATCAAATTTTTACAATTTCCCTTGGGATCAATGAAGTATCTATCTATCTATCTATCTATCTATCTATCTATCTATCTATCTATCTATCTATCTATCTATCTATCTATGAGTTCTTTTTCAATCCATGTATTGAACATGTCATTTCACATTCCTCTTTGATATATTTGTAACTTAACAAGCTACAAAGTTCTTTTAAATCTGTAATATCAGGCCGAAAGGTAAAACTAAACACAAATGGATTGATTATATATATTTCAGCTTTTTTTCATTTCTTTTATTTTACTGCCTGCATCCAGGCTCCAAGACCAGGAAGATCCCCTATCCAACCAAGAACCCCTTCACCTGGATCTTCCTGCTGGTCTCCTGTCCCAATTATACATATGAGGTAACACGTTGTACGTTGTGTCTTAACTAGCAGGTTTCTCTGTGTACACAGAGTTAAGTTAAAAGCCTGCTCTATAGGGATAATTGAGGAAAAAACATTAATATAATATTGCATTTCTTCCCTTCAGCTGGGCTCCTGGCTTGGCTTCACTCTGATGACCCAGTGTCTGCCAGTGGCCTTTTTCACCTTGGTGGGATTCATCCAGATGACTGTTTGGGCCAAAGGGAAGCACCGCAGCTACCTGAAGGAGTTCCGCGACTACCCTCCTCTCCGTTCGCCCATCCTACCCTTCGTCCTGTAGAGGACTCACCAGCTGCTTCCCATCACTTAACTCTAATCTGAAGATGCCCTCCTGTCCTTCCCCCAAAATCTAAACAGGAACTCATTAGACTGATAGAACCTCAGCCTGTTGCTTCTTCCCTTCCTGCTTTCAGTCCCTACTGTTGAGTGAAAATGTAAAACCCTAGATTTGCTCTATTTTTTTTTTCTACATTTGTACTGCAGACAGACATGTTTTGATTAATTGACATTTGTGTTATTTCTCAGAGCAATTTTCCCTCCTCAAACTACCTGATGTATACTGAATGTTGACCAGTATGTTACAGCTCCTCATCTTGTCACTTCATATCGTTTGAGGGGTTTAATCTGAACCTGGTTACATTCAGTATGTCTAACTACTGTTTTAATGTCCAGAATTCTAAAATCTGAATCTGACGGCACTTCATTTAGTTGATGTCTGAATAATTTATTAAAAAACAAAATAAACCAAACTGAAGTTTTGTCTAGCCTTTAAATTCCTAACAAACAGCTTTGTGTTTATCTGCTTTCCCCAACATCTTTGGATCAAACATCAATGTAGTCAGTTGTCTTGAATCAGAACAAATTTATAAACTTGACTCCCACATTCTTGTGATGTTTGCAGAGCATTGAAGTATAATTCTGCAGAATAAAAACATAATTATTGGTTGTAGAGCTGAAACAATATTGTTTAATGGGAACAACAGCAGGTATATACAAAGACGCAGAATCAAAGGATGTACTGATCATGCAGCCTGAGCCTCAATTCTCTTCTTCCTCAGCTGGAGCCTCCTCTCCCTCTCGTACTCCTTCATACGCATCACGTAGCTGCAAACAAGACACACAAAAGCAGAAATATTGAATCACTTCTGACTAGTTTTAATGGTCAGGTTTGAGACTCTTTAATGAGCTCAGGTATCACAAGATAAAATGACTCTTGAGCCATCGTTGTTTAAAACCTGCAGTTCTGATGAAGAAGAATGATGCCTCTTTTTTGTAATTCAAGGTTTTTTCCTTTAAAATTCTTATTCAAAAATCTTAATTCCACATCAGCTAGGTGGCACCATCTATTGAGGAAGTCTTACATGCTTATAAGCTCTCGCACTACTTAATGGACTATGTTTGGAGTTTAGTCAAACTTCATGACATTAAATGTATATGATTTTACAGCGAGATAAATCAACTATGTGATGAGGCACTCACATTTCTCAGTGTACTGCGTGTAGATATGTATCCAGAATTTTACTTGTGAATAGGCCTGTCACAATAAGCAATAAGTCAATTAATCGCATGGTAAGAAAAAATGAGCGCAACTAGTTTTCCGACCTTGATCGTTTTCGTTTGTTCTCTCTCTCTCTCTGAACCCTCTCGTTTCTTAAGGAGTGATATCTCGTATCGTACTTGACAGCCCAGTCTCGTATGATACCACCGAATGTACCACGGTATATTTTTGTTGTTTCTTTTTTTTTACAGAGGTACTAACTGGCAGTTATGCTGGTTTTCCCTGTCTGAGCCCCATGTTTAATATTTTTTGAAGGTCAAATTTGTTTACAGAGACTTCGTTATCTATCATGTGTTGCTTTTGGTTGTGTTTGGTTTTCATTCATTATTAATGAGACTGAGAGTTCATTATATTTATTGTTTTTGTTTAGTTATTTAAAATTTCTTCCAGTGAAAATGCTCTTTTTAGAAAGGAAAGTTTATTGATCTTTGAAGGGATGTACCTGCATTATTATAACATCATATTAGTTGAAAATGGTCTCAAAATGACATTATCGCTTAGTACAATATTATTATTTATCGCAATAATTTCTGGGACAATTAATTGCACAGCAAAATTTGTAATTGTGACAGGCCTCCTGGTGAACACAACAGGGTTCCTTCCTGCGGGTCCTTAAAAAGTATTAAATTAAAATCTGGGTAATTAAGGTCTTAAATTTACCGTAGATTTGCTGTAGGCATTACATTTTCTGACTGTGTGCTTAATGACAATGGCAAAGCACAGTGGCCCACCATAAAACATATAATGGTTTGTGTGTTTTATTAATTTAGTATCGTCCATCAGACAGCTTCAGTTAGTCCAGAATGCTGCTGCTCCAGTCCTCACTAAGACCAGGACCTGGATCATATAACACCAGTCCTCACTAAG
>JBBBVU010000004.1:26212222-26223836 GCA_037177055.1 Atherinosoma microstoma
CCTACTTTTCGTCCCCCTCCCCCCTCCCCCCCCCCCCCCCCCCCCCTCCCCCCCCCCCCCCCCCCCCCCTCCCCCCCCCCCCCCCCCCCCCCCCAAACATAAAGCACACCATTCAGACTCCAGTCTGTGACTGGCCAGAGTGCTGACGACCACCAGCCGGCAGCAGTTTGAGGCAGTTTGCCTCAGATGGTCTCTTTTAGTCAGAGTCGAGGGGCAAATGGTTGATTCAGCGAGCAAAATCATCTTGAGTCAAAAGCCAGCTCTGAGCTGAGAGAGGAAGTGATTCTATGAAAACAGACTCAAGTTAGCTAAATCAAATCCTCTGAAAGGGAAAAAGAGTGGAAGACGCTAACTAAAAAAAGTCTGATAGTCCCTTTAGTTCCTTTTAGTTTGAACCCAAATCGGAATCAGAGATTTACCTGCTGATCCTTAAGCTTGTTGATAAATGTCTATTAAGTGATATGTTTGAACCTGAGTTTCCATTACAATACGGTGCTTTTCACAACACCAATAAAACTGAGATTATCCCTTTACCTTATTCATATTCCCTTGTTTGTTAGCGTGACATGATCTCATTTGAGCCACTAGTATCTAATAACATTTAAAAACAGAGTTCTGCAGATATGCGCTAAGTCTGGCTATGCTAACAATGATAAGATGGAGTTATACAATAAAGCTAGCAGACTTTTTGTGTCATCTGTCATTTGTTGGTGTTGACGCCCATCCTACCTTAAAGTATCCATCTATATATGATATGAGAGGGTAAGTGGTTGAAAAAAAAAAGAAAAAAACCCTGTAAAACATGGTCATTTAACTTGATATGTATGTGCACGTGTGCTGCACACCAAGCAGTTGTCCCTTTAAATGGATTCATCGGCCTCATGTAATGACTAACAAACCGGAGCGGATCACAACAGGCTGATTTTCTCTATGCGGTGGCACAAAAAAATGAACAAATCATGAATGAAAGAATTACAGAAAAGGGAAGATCTTGGGTGAAAATGTGTAGAGGCAACTCTAAATGAGCGGGCTTCCCGACACCCAGAAAAACACAGCTTCGTTATAAAGGGATTCATAAATAAGACAAAATAATAAATAATATAAGACAGAAATGCAACAAAAAAGGCAACACTGCTGGTTATCAATCTCCCCCACCCCCCACCCCACCCCCCGTCTCTATCACATTTTTCCACTCTTTGAAGCTGGTGCTTGTGTTAGGACTGGAGACTATACTCTTCTCCTCGCGTTTCCCACTTGACCAGCCTACCTTTGACTCTCCCTACTTCCTTCTTTCCTCCTCTCTTGCTCTCTAACTCTAGAATTCCGTAAATTCCTTGGCACATTTCTCGGTGAAGGAGACGCGGATCTCCTCCTCTTCATAGTCGTCAAAGTTGCTGGTGTCACCTGGACCCTTGAACTTTGGGACAAAGGGAGCTTCCACCTAAAAATGAATAAACGCAACATGTTAAAAAAAAAAAAAAAAAAAAAAAACTCCAGAGGCGAAGTCCCACTTGTTACACATCAGGCCCAAACATGCAGACCTTTTTCTGGTAGATGGCAATCCAGTCAGTTGTTGCAAACCACTTGTGTCCCTTGATGTCATTGACTCCGTTTTTGAGGTTACCATAACGCTTCGTGAGATCCACCTGAAGACAGTAATGCATTTTTTTTCTCATTCTGACATTAACAACAAAATAAATCACGCATCAGCATCAGAACGCCTGAGATATCTGCTTTCACCTGTAACAGGTTCCTCAGGAGGTCCTTCAGGTCTGAGCTGAAGTGAGACGGGAAACGGACCTAGAAGATAAGTTACAAACAGTTACGCTGCCAATCATAAACGTCCAGGTTTCAGTGGGTAAACATATAAACACTGGCTCAAGATACAAATGCAGCACTCTGGTGTTTGTTAGCAAGTTGAACCTCATCTGCATGTCTCATCAACAAGCTTTGGGCAGAATTGTAGTTGGATGTTTGACCTACATTTTTTGCAAAGTTGGTAAAGTTTAATGATATTTGTTGTAGTATCAGTCCACATATTCTGGACCATATTAGGGATCTAATCTAACCTCAGACATACCTCACATCACTGAAACCAACTTTGTTTCATGTGAGCGGAAAGTTTTCTAAATGAGGGTTTGTCTGTCTGTGTGATCGGCTGCAAACTTTAAAGCTTAAAGTTGCTGATTTTGGAGCAGAAGTTTCTCTCCTGAATGGCAGCCTCCAAGGCTACCAGGATGTAAAAACTCGCTTGCTTGTGGACAGGGGTGGTCCTTATCCTAAAAGTTCATAAGGGACCTGTGCCATGATGGCCTTTTGATGATCTGAACCAATTATATCTCAAATGGAAGGTGGCAGTTTGGGCTTTTTAATCATTGTTATGGTGGACCAATAATAATACACCTCCTAATAATTTGTAATAATGTGTTAACCTTCAGCTTTAACTGTAAATTACTGGCTGAGCACTTGTGTTTATTAAGATCCTAGATGAATAAATAAAAAACCAAATGAATAAAACTGTATCTTGCACATAGGAAATCACCATTCATTTCATATTAGGCTTGAAAAGTCAAAGCACACAGAAGTTGCATCAAGTCTGAATGAGTTCAACTAAATGAACTAAATGAATACGTATAGAAGACGTGGATTATTGTTTCTTTATGTACGAACTCCTGACACACAATGGAATAAGTTTCCATTAAAATTCATTACAACTGACCTAACTATACAGATGCATACTTAACCCAAAACTGAAAACAATCTTATTGTTTTTGTTGATAAAAAGACAAAAAGATGCTGCATACTCTAATGGACAGTCAAACTCACCTTCCCTGATACGATCTTTTCATAGATCTGAATAGGCTGATCAGCAAAGAAAGGTGGATACCCTGCTGCCATCTCATAGACCAGTACACCCAGCGCCCACCAGTCCACTGCCTTATTATACCCCTGGATTAAAGGACAGAGAGAAAAATCGCATCATTGCACATTTTAATCAATGTTTATGTCCTTGACTTTACTATCTTGCGTACTCGGAGATGGTTTGTTGAAATTTTGCTGCAAAAAACCCCAAACTGAACTAAATTGAATCCAATTTCAAATTTGATCACTCGATCACATTTGAACTAATCTTCGTAAAATAATAAAAAAATTTACTTTTGAGAAGAAGAATGAATTTAATAAAGCAGGCGTAAGCAACAATGCCGGCTCACCTTGCTGAGGATAATCTCTGGAGCCAAATATTCTGGGGTGCCACACAGTGTCCAGGTCCGGCCCTTTACACGTTTGGCAAAGCCAAAATCTGTAACCTGAAAGATAAGCAGGAAGAGAAGCCAAAAGACAAATGAACAGAGACACTTTTCAAGATGCTTGCGGCATTAAACCATGTGATAATCAGCTGAAAGACGGGGAGGAGAGGAAGATGCAGAGCAGGATAAGAAAGGGAGGGGAACGTTATCGTAGGTGTTATTTCATAGCTGACCACAAGAGGGTGGCACAATCTTTGAATACAAGACGTCTGCATTCACGTCAGCCAGTACACCTCCACATCAGTGTAATACCATAGAGTAGCTCATAACCAGCTCTGACGGTATCTGTCAGTCTATGTGTGTCATCGAGGCAAAATCTGGTCACGAAGACTTGCAGAGTGGCGGGAGCAACCACAAAAGCAGTCATGATTTACACGCCTGTCAGTCCATCTCACCACAAACTGGGAAAGATGCAGTTACAGCATCTTAAAAGTCTGCAGCTGATACATATAAATCCATATTTAAAATATACTGCAAGCCTATGAATACTGAGTCCATACAACTAAAGATCATCTTGGGGTGAATCATAGCAGCTAATGTGTATCTACAAGATCACTGAATTCAACCCTCATTTTTATGTTGATTATTTGTAAAGCTTCATGACTGCATTTTTTTAATTAATTAATTAATTTTTTTAAATTGTACCTCTGTAAAGTGTCCTTGGGTGTTTAGAAAGGCGCTGTAAAATAAAATGTATTATCATTATTATTATTATTATTATTATCTTAAGTCAAAATGTCAGCAAACATCAGCAGCAGGTGTTACCAGCACTACACCCTGGAGACCCCCCCACAGACTATACTGACATGAGTGAAAGCCATTATGATAAATACAAGATAAGCACACCACATGTGAAGATTTAAAAACACACGAAGCGATCATTAAAATAACAGTATCACTTTCCTGGACAGCTGAGATACAAAAATAATTTCACACTGAAACATTTTACAGGCTAAACTCCTAAAAGTGATCTTTACATTTGCATCAACCAATCAGATAAACGGATTGGAGCCGATTTAACTCTTGTGCATGCTAGTTGTACGGAGAGCTGAAACACTTGTCACAGAGAAAAGCCTGAAGTGTCATTCATTGGTTATTGATGAATATTCTCCAGCTCTCATATGATTGATGCAACAATACATGTGAACTCTTGAAGAGATGTGTTTATTGGCAGGTGGCCATCTTAAAACCAACCTGTAGCTGCCATCATGGGACACTGGTGTGTTCGAAACAACTAGTCATGGCCACCAGTTCGTAACTTGGAGGCAACAAGAGGAAATCTCCTGCCACGGTGATATCGTAGACAGATCCATAAAATGAAAAAAATACCAACCAGCTGGGATAAATGTACCACACAGCTGAAAGAGAGGTGAACACATACATACTGTAGAGTTGGTCGCCCTGTGAGACGGACCTGAACCAGTTTCTCTAAAAGGTACAACGTCTTATAAATGGTAAAGATGGGGCATAGAAGTGATTCCAAATGCCAAGAACAGTTGTTAATGGATGGTGGCCAAACCTGGTCCTGTAGGTGGGCCCCAGTGGGCAAGGCCTTCAGAAATCAGGCCCTCTCATCCACGAACTACCCATTTTATTTTATTTGATATAGTTTAAATATAATTTTCATTCACAATTATTTAACAATTATTTTCATAAAGAAGTAATTACCATGAAGTCGGATCAGTGGCTTATTGAGATAACTCTGGATTTTCATCGTCTGGGTGTGTTACTATGGCAACTTCCACCTACCTTCAGATCAGTTTAGGTCAGTTTTAGAATTGATTTAAAGATTCATTTATGCAAGGAATAAACAACAAGGACCCGTTCATTATACAGTTTTACTGCATGACGCGGAGTCTAGAATACCACGACGCGCAGCGCAGTGCAGTGCATTTAAACCGTTTATACCATGGTCTGGGTGAATACTCGATTCTGATTGGCTACCAGTGATGGGAATAACGGCGTTAGAATAAACGGCGTTACTAACGGTGTTACTTTTTTCAGTAACGGGTAATCTAACTAATTACTCTTTCCATCGTTACAACGCCGTTACTGTTACTGACGCTCACTGACAGCGCGTTACTATTGTACGATGAGATTAATTTTTATTTTGGGTGAACCGAAGTTTCACATTTGTTCGGACTATATTGTGCTGCTGCCGTAGTGAAGAGGAGGCGGAGGGATACATTTGAAACTGGAGAATACACTCGAGTGGAAGAAGCCGTGTTCTGTTGTTAGCGGGTGCTAGCTGAGGATAAAGCAGCATCACATGTTCGAGCCTAAAGACGCAATATAGCGTTTCATTAGGAGTCTGTTCACTTGAGCCGTTTTTACCGCGCGGCCTGTTTCTCCCACTAATGATGATGATTTACTCAGGAGTAATATGTCAGGGGAGACGTGGGTAAGTCAGTGTGCGCAGCCGAACACACACAAACACAGCGCACACACAGACACACAAGGAGGAGGAGGAGACACGAAATCACATCCATCCATTAGTCTCCTTCGTTTTTCTTAAATATTTATTCCACAAAATGTCATTTATTAATCAGATGTATCCTTTTATTCAGGTTTTTATGAATGAACATGCAGATGAATCTGAAGTTCCGTTAAAGGCGACTTATTTGAACATTTTTTAAAAAGTAACAAATAATTACTTGTCAGAGTAATTAGCTATTTTTGTAATGCTGTAACTCCGTTAGTAACGCAGTTACTTTTAGGGAGAAGTAACTAGTAACTATAATTAATTACTTTTTCAAAGGCCTTTTGTAATTCTAGCTGCTTTTTTTTCTCTTTCTTATCTGTAATGCTTTTAATGTTTTATGTAAAGCACTTTGAATTGTCTTGAACCTGAAAATGTGCTATACAAATAAACTTGCCTTGCCTAACGTGCCCAACACTGTTGGCTACAGGGTGTGCGTTAAAAAGTGTTATAGGACACCAGTTTAAAAAAAGTTCCGGTCAAATAGCCAGATTTTTCTAAATTATTGCGCTGGCAACAGAAAGTCAGAACATACAGCGATGTCGCTCTTTGATCCTTTACTGTCGGCTCTTAATGTGAAGCAGAATTCACCAAGCGTGGGATTTTTCACCGCCTATGGAACGTGAGCTGGGTTTAGATATGATGGACATGCCAGTATATCTATCACATCTCACCATCAACAGCGATTTCTTGCAATAATATAACAGCTGCGGCTGACCGAGCTGCAGGTGCTGCGGCCAGAGCCGGTTACCTTGGCAACAAGTCACAACTAGAGATGTTAAATAGTTCGCTGAGCCGCTTGTTGTGATAAACGTACGATTCTAACGGTAAAAACAACATTAACGTATTAATAATTGATTTAATATTTATTTCCTTCATGACTGACCATGGTATAAGCGGGATAATGTCCTCCCAGGTGTCCATAATCATAAATTAATGGACTTCACGTCGGACGGTTCACGCCTCTGCATCGTCCATTAATTTCAGATAATGGACACCTCGTCGGGCATTATCCCTTACATAATTCACAGGTCCGAGTTGTTTAATACGCTTATACCGTGGTCCCAAACAGTAAACATTTTATATCAAATGTTTATTTTTTCCCACAAAACTTGATAAGTATAGGAACTATTTTATGTTGGCCTCCATGTACTTTTTATGCTAAACTGTTTTTATTCTGTAAAGCACTTTAAGTTGCAAACTTGTATGAAAAGTGCTATATAAATAAAGTCTGATTGGTTGATTGATTAATTAAATCAACATGTGCAAAAGCACTGCCTCCCAACCAATCAGGCCTTTTGGGCTTAGTGAGGCCCCAAAAGCTTTTTCTTACTGCTTATTCAAATTTTGGAATTACCATTGAGCTAATTATTTGTAGTTATTACAGTCATCACTGAAGTGTAAACGATTTCCTGCTTTCTCATACAGTGTGCTGTGTACCAAATGTCTAGTATAAGTATCCTTATTCATCCAATAGAATGTTTCAAAAAGTCAAATCAGTAAACAACGTAAGCCTGTTTTATTTAGCGTGTTAGAGTCTGGATAACAGAAAATGAACTTGGATGTTTTATGGGCCTGAGTCTGTTTTAATAAACTTATAAGAACTGGCTGGTTTGAATCGCTTTTATGTTTGCTCTTTATTGAATTCAAGTAGAATTTAAAGCAGCCAGTTTTACTTCTCAAAAAGGAAGCTGAATTGTTCTCACGTGCTTAAAGGATGCACCCACAACACTTTTGTTTCATAAAATATAGCATCATCAGATCTCCGCTTGCTTTGATGACGTGGCAGCGACATGAAGAAACTTATTAATTATACGCATTCACACAATTTACATTCTTTCTCTGTTTTCCTTCCAACTTGGACTGCAGCAGTTTTTTAGTCTGTTGAAAATAAATAACTGTAATTCTACATTTGTTTAATATGAACATGCACAGAAAACCTGCACCCTAGTGCATTTTGGCAAGATTTCTTTTTTTGAGGTTAGTTAAACCAGATCTGGAAGACACTCTGGGTATGTCACATCTACATCGCAGCACAAGCTATGGGATATGCTTGTACGATGTTAATCTCTTTCTTAAATCAGTCCGAATACTACTCTTTTACATCGTGGTTTAATTTCTTCTGGGAAGGTACCATTTCCCCTCAATTTCTTCATCTCACCGTTAGTTTTTACATCAACTTTTAAGCCAGACAAAACAAATAGCAACAAGCTATCTCATCCCAACAATCAACGCTTTTTATAAAGACAAATTTCAATAATTGTATGTCCTTTTTATTCTCAAATCTGACATGTTTTCACCTCTATTTATTCAAAAGTATCAAATAAAAGAAATTAAGTCTACATTGATGCCGACGACCGATGAAATATCGCTATCTTCACTATCCAGATAATGGAGAGTAGATTGAAAAAAAAAAAGTACAGCTGAGGATCATGGGAATGTCAGTTTTGTAAGTTGCCACCTGTAGGTCATGGAAAATGTCTGATGGCCTCATCATGGACCTGAGGAGAATTTGAAGGATAATTTTCACGGTTTTAAACGATTGGAGAAAAAAAAAAAATCAGCATTTTGGCAATACACGGTTTTCAGCAAATACCAGATAATTGGCCCAATCTGCAACATAAATAAATTGCTGACATAAAAACAAAAAAGGCTCATTTTTATTCATAAATCACTCCCTAAGTGTCATTTTAACATTGTACTATAGATCCTTGTATGAGCTTTAATTTTACTTGTAAAGTTTGGCTGTTGGGAAAGTACATTTTTCTTATCTTATTTTGTTCCAATTGAATTTTTACTGACTTTATTTATCTATTTATTTATTACTGAATTTCCCTGTGAAAGTACATTTCCAGCTGCAACACAATCATGGAGCTCAGCCACAACTCAACAGTGCTAATAAATCTAGCTGTCAATGTATTTGTATTTTTGATAGAAACCATATTAAACTGTAAGATTGTTAAACTGTTACATAACTACATCAAAATAAGTCAGAAATAAACTGGTACAGCTTATTAAAGAAATATAAAAAAGATCAAATCAATCAAATTTAAACTAAAGCACACAAGGTGTTGCCATCAACGTTCTTTTTTAAAGGAGCAACACTGTTTGTATATTTGAGAGGAAAAATAATTAAATTTAATTGCAAGATCTTCAAGAGTTGAAGAAGAAAAACCGAATAATTTTTGTCGCCATTCTCTGATTTAACAAGTGCAACTATAAGTAAACTAGTTGTGAAGAATCTGTCTGATACCTTTGAATCACTCTTGGTGAGTTATGAAGCCACGTAGAAGCAGATTAGATTGTTTTTATGGTTTTTATATCAGGAGTTATTTACCTGTATGTAGCCTTGTTGGTCTATGAGCAGGTTTTCAGGTTTCAGGTCTCTGTAGATCAGGTCCAAAGCGTGCAGATACTCGAAGGTCAAAACAATCTGAGCAGCGTAGAACCGAGCGTGTGGTTCGCTGTAAACACACACACACACACAGCAGGGAACCGAGAGGAGTAAATGGAACAGTTTACAATTCCCAAATCATTTATTTACTTCTTCAAACTACTGTAAACATCACTGCATGAACACAGTCACCTAAATCTGCCAATTCTTCGTAGATGAGAGAACATCTCTCCACCTGGTACATACTCCATCACCATGTAGAGGTTTGTGTTGTCCTGGGAAAGGGAAGAAAGATGTTAGTAACACTCAGTAACATATGCATGCATATGAACACATACAGGCAAGATGGGCGACCGGATGATACGGGTTCAAAACGGAGAGGGACAGCAATTTTAACATTAATAAACTTTTTCACTTACTGGAATTTAGATTCGCAACTTTTTTGTTTCACGATTTTTGAATAGATTTTAAATAGATGCAGAGACATCTAGAGGCACACACTGTACCTCCCACTAATTTCCAAACTCTTATGTCCACAAAAACCTTTCATGGCAACATTATGAATATCACATTGCATTTGTGTGACTACATCACCCTCAATGTTACACACTCAAACTTTAATTCAAACCAAGCAGAGTTGGTTTATGATCAATGAGGACTCCATTCCATCCGTGTGCAGGGAAACAAAAACAGGTGTATTTAAGGCGTTAAGGATAATCAATCCCTGGACATCCAGGTGCATCTAAACAGCTTAACCTTAGTCAGGCTGTAACTGGAGCAGAGCCATCAGCTGGGTTTAGTCTGTGCAGGTACAAACTCCCACTGACAACAGCTCAAATGTTGAGCTGATTTCACTCTATAATGTTGATGACACATCCCCGTATAGGGTTGACAATGTTCATCGAAATGATAAAGATGAAATCCGAAAACCAGCATATTAGCAGGAATTGCGTTAAACTAACTGCTAACAAGATTGTTATTAGGAGGAAAGATAGGACAATCATGCTGATAAAGCTTTCTGTAGTCGATCACAAAAATACTTGGAAGTAATCTTTGAAACGTCAACCAGATATATGGCATAAATCCCAATTTACACAAATTAAACTTCAGTACTTGGTATTTCATGATGAGTTTGTATCAGATTGCAAGTACTGAGGATAAGACACAACACGTCTTTAACCTCCATGTGCCTGTAGAACACTTTAGCCTTGATTCTATAATCCCATTTTTACACCAAAAGTAGTAAGTTTTACCAGTTTTTTATTTTAATTTTTCTTAACAAGGGTTTACATAATCAATTTAATCTTAATTCTACCCTCAATCCTCTAAGGTCTACGGTGTATTCAGGACTGATCAATAACTACCAAAACTTCCAAGAGAATAAGCCCATAAAAAACAGCATGGAGGGCTGAAATTACGCTGCACCCTACAAGCTGTGTTGATAATCATGGCTGAGATAATTAGGCTACGTCCTGCTGTCACCTGCCTTTCAAAATCAACTGATCTCATTAGAGATGCACAATATGATCACCATAATATCGTTATTGACCGATATCGGTTTAAAAATAAATATCGTATATCGGCCATTCCACCGATTTAATTAAAGGTAGGGTAGGAGATGTTTTCCCTGAGCATTTTTTTTTTTTACTATATTCTTTAAAATCCCCTTTACACCCCGACTGCAGCCAATTAAACGCTCTAACCTCCATGGGAAATGTTCATGTCAGTACATGTCTGTAAGGCCAAAAAAAGATTCACTGTGCCCACCCTCATTGAAAGCTAATGTGTGCACCCGGATGTTGTGTTTCCGTCAGTGATGACTGGAGCCAGAGCTGCAACTGACTGTGTTCAATGCTCATTTGCTCAAAAGCCAAATTTTTGTTGATGTTACTGTATTGTTTTGACAACCCTTCAGTCGCATTGATTTAAAACCTTTCATAAGTGCTCAGCTGTGTCCAGTACGTGATTCCTACCCCTTTCATAATATTCAAACCATTCAGTGTATTGTCATCCTTGAAGAGACCACTCCCATCATCATGAAAATATTTAATCGTAGGATGAATGTGATCATCTAGACCACTTGTTCACTACCTTTTTTTTTTTGCGAGAAGCAAAAAGCTGCACAACGTCCTACCTCCTTTTAAGCCTGTACAGGTGCATACACTAAAGACATGAAAGACTAATTTCCAGAACTTTATTGGCATCACATTCCAAAAAAATAGGCAACACTTTAACTTTCATTTGAAAAAATAAATACCAAAACACTAAAGACCACCTTTAGCTTAGAACAGTGTTTTTCAACCATTGTGCCGTGAGAGATTGTCAGGTGTGCCATGGGAAATTATCCAATTTCACATAATTGGTCTATAATCCTTTTTTTTTTAAGCAAATTGATTAACATCAGCAAATACTATGCCAACATTTTTTTGATTT
>JBBBVU010000004.1:26243161-26266044 GCA_037177055.1 Atherinosoma microstoma
TAATGTTTGTATGTAAAGCACCTTGAATTGTCCTGTACATGAAATGTGCTATACAAATAAACTTGCCTTGCCTAATTTAAGACACAGAGCAGGTGTATAGCATTATGAGAAACCAGCTTTGCATATTTGGATATAACAACATATCTTATCAACATATGTCATAAATAACATATTGGACATCAAATAAAAACTTGAATAAGCCTGAAAATAAAAGAAGTAAATATGAGGAGAGCATTTCAGAGTCATCTGTTTATTCGACTTTGAATGCATAAAATCAGCACTTAAAAGCTGGAATGTCTCTATTTTTATTACCGATAATAAAGAATGTCTTCTTGTATGTCATTAAACTTAAACTGAGCTTTTCATAAACTCCTCTTGCGTTAATGTTGACATCCGTGGAGTGAGTACTGCTGGACCATATTCTCCATGGCAACACAAGTAAGATTGTATTTTTCAGTTGTACAATCTGCTTCTGCGGGCCAGTACTCGATCCAGGTCCTTTCTCCAAGCACGTACTGATACCTGATTTAAATACAGAAAGCTTAATGTTTACAGTATTACAGAGCATAGCAAACACAGCAGATAAAGACATCATAAACTTACGATTGACTCCTCTGATCGGTGTAAATGTCTTTGGATGTGCCCATAATGAGATAGGTTTTGCCTGTTCCAAAATCTAAAGCTTCTCTGCAGTGCCGGTAACTGAGGAAAACACGCCGTTTACCCTGTGGACCAACATCAGAACTTCCTGCAATTGAGATAAAGAGAGGCTAAACATATAATAGGAAAAGTAGCGTTTATTCTTTTTCAAAATTATTCTTTTTGTTTTTCAGACCATCATTCGACTTGGGTCTAAAATCCTTCGCTGACTATTGACCCGAGTCTGTCTGTCTTAACAAACTGGACTTATTTTTAACAATGATTTGGAACACTACAGTACAATCAAACCATGAGAAGTGAGTCCAAAAAAAAGTTTTTTTGTCCAAACATATTCAAATCAAGAGAGATTCATTTAGAAATTTCTACAGCCAATAACTTTTTACATCTTGCTGGAAAATATTTTTTATGATGCCCATCAAAATCAAACAGGGTAAGAAATTCATGGACAGCTTCAGAGAAAATACAGAAAATACAGTCAGCCGGAAGAGTTGATTGTCTGATGGAAATAAACCCACCTTCTTTAATGGCGTCGAGAATCTGCATTGTGTAAATATCAGTGGACAAACCGTCTGTAAACTCTTCCAGTCTCACTTTATACACTGAAGACAGAGCAATTACAGACTGTTAGCTACAGTATCTTCTATTGATACAAAGACACAAAAAACAAGCGCTTACCAAAATCTATTTTGCTGTTCATTTGACTCTCACAAATCTTTGCTGCGCGATCATCGTTGTTGATTTTGCCCTTTTTCTGCATACTACAGTTCTCTGTAAGCACACAACAGGGACAAAGTCAACTCTCCGTCTAAAAAAGCCTGCTGTAGAAAGTTTTTGAAAACAGGCTCCTAAAACCGATCCTCGGCCCTGAGGTCAGCTGACCAGCTCCTTTTGGTGGTCCCTAAGGCCAGGCTAAACACCAGAGGGAGATGAGGCATTTTTTTGTGGCAGCTACCAATCTGTGGAACAGCCTTCCCCTGTCTGTCAGGTCCTCTCAGTCCTGAGGTCTGTTCAAGTTCAGACTGAAAACACATGTTTTCTCTCTGGCCTTCAACAAAATATGGAGTAAACCTTGGCTTGTCACTATTGTTATTTTATTTTCAAATATCTATGATGCATCTTCTATAAAGCACTTTGGTCAGCGGTAGCTGTTTTAAATGTACTATAGAAATAAATCTGAATTGAATTGAATTGGCTGGGGAGGGGTAACAGGGGCCTTCCTGGGTGGAGTTTGCATGAATTAGTTTGGAAATAGTCTTTTAACCCTTCCCAGATTGATGAACAGTTGATCACTGCTGGTGTCTTTCCTCCTAGGCATTGAATTAGTGTACACTTGAATGCTCCAGACCAGCAAACTGTGAAAACATCAGTACTAACACCGACTGAGAATCTATTAATCCAGTGCATTTGATTAACAATATAGCAGACAACAGCAGACTTCTTCTCCTTTTAATTCCCATGGAAGATGTAAGGGTGTGCATTTTTTCCCCACACTGCTTCTGCAATTTGACTTAGTTTTGATTAAATAAATAACCACAGAAAACAATCTGTTTACCTTCAGCACATGTGCATTCATCATTTCTGCAGAGGCGCAGTAGCTGTCCTGCTCTCCTCTCAGGATGGTAGAATTTCACACAGTGATTCCCTGTATTGTGAGATAAAGAGATTTTATCCACATGCAGGATTTTAGTACATTTAAGTGTGTCACAATACATCCTTGTGCCTTCCTCAAATTTGGCACCATCTGGTGGCCCCCTGTGGCCAAAAGTGTCCCTGCACATATCTGCTATAAAATGATCATACATTAACATTTTTTTCTGATTTTGTTTTCATAAATCACTTAAACAATTTCTGTCCTGCTCAAAAATAAAAAGTATCCAACCATTTCAAGGATTTTAACCCTTTAAATGCCAGCTTGAATATTTGAGGTACTGTCTCATTCATTACAAATAAAAAACACACACAAAAAAACCCAACAACACAAAAACTGAAATATTATTCATATAATAAATATTAAATGGATGGGTCTTTGATGGTGATCAGACCCATCCATCTAATATTTATTATGTAGAAAATAATTCAGTTTTTGTGTTTTTTTTTGTTATGAATGAGGCAGTACTTCAAATATTCAAACTGGCATTCAAAGGGTTAAAATCCTGAAAATGATTAAATGTTTGGTATTTTTGAGCAGGACGAAATTGTTTAAATGATTTATGAAAAATAAAATCTGAAAAAAATTATTAATTAATGACAATTTCATAGCAGTTTATGTGCAGGGACACTTTTGCCCAAGAGGGTCCAGGAGGCCAAATACTTCCACAAAGTATAAAAGACATGAGAGAGAAAAATACACTGGATTTTCTTTTTTAAAAGACTAAAAAGATTTACTGTAAAAATTCACACTCCAGGCTGTTACACACCCAAATGTTCACCAAATTAAAAAAAAAAAGTTGACAAAAAAGGACAAAAGTGTCCCGAGGAGGGCATAAAGGTTAACAATGATACCAGTTGTACATTGCTATTTTCTGTATAATCTTCAAGCTAAAATATGGCCGACATATTGTAAAATGTGTTGGTGTAGGAGAAGTAGATAAAGGCAGCATGTGTAGATGCATCTTTGAGACTCACGATTACTGAATGGATGGTTGTTGTATTCATAGACAGACACAGCTGCTGGTTGTAAGACACCCACTTTCAGCTTCTGGGTAACTCTAAAAGTGATCTCCTCCGGTTGTGTGTGTGAAACCTGCAAATAAATAAAGATAAAGTCTAATACACGAAGAATGAACAGGACAGACAAAAAAAGTTTGGAGGGACCTGATGTATTGTTACCTTGTCCAGGAAAATGATGAGTGAGCTTCTATCTGAATCACTGCTGTTTTCCTCATATTTTGCAATGGTGCGGGCCCGTCCTTTAGATAACTACACAGGCATGTACACACAATTACATGAATCCATGATGTTCATATTCGAGCCAAACAAATGTGTTTTAATGGTAAAAGACAGAGATATTTGAACACTGAGTTCATGTGAGTGTGTTTCTTACTAAGTTAAGGTCCTTTGTGTTAACAGTGAAGCCAGTTAGCAAGCCAATTTCCAATACTGACATGGTTCCATCACGATGTCTGTCTTTATATCTGTACAAAGAATAAAAAAAAAAAAATCAGGATGGAAAAAGTGGGAAGAATTCCTTGAGCAACATGATGCTCTGGCTGTGGTTCAGAAGTTAAAGCAGGTCCTTCTGGCAAGATACCTCACAAAAATGACCAAGGGTGCCCTTCTGATTGTGAGTTTGTGTTGTTTTACTGCTTACTGCAATTTGGCCACTTCAGGGCATTTCAAGATGTAACAACATAACACACAAACAGAAACTTCCTGGAAGTCACAACATAGTTCTCCCAGTATCCTCTGCTGTTCATGTGTCAAATTACCATAGGTGGAGATCAAGACGAAGCAGTCGGGATGTATTGAATGATTTAGTCATTGTAATGTTTTTGTTTTTAACTTGTATTTTCAACATCTCCCTCAAACCTCATGCAGTTGAAATATGCACTTTATATAATATTTATAGTGACTGGTTTACGCTTTACTTTTTATTGTCTACATATAGTTCTGTATATTGTTGTGACCTGCCAAGGAACAATCAGCTGCTAGGCTAACTCTGTTGCACATTTACATCTTCATTTATGTTCATTATTGTGCAATATTGTCTCTTTTTAAATTTTTAAACCAACGCCACCTACTGCACTGTCTCTTGAATGTGCATTATCATGATTTTCTCCATCTTCGCCTTGTTTGCAGTATATTGCTGTTGAAACTGATGATGGAGTCAGAAGGGAACTCTGAACTTTGTACTGCCCTCTTGTGGTTGTTTTGCCTGACAACCAACATAAAGCTCACATGGGAGTGTGTGGGCAGTGATGTTTGACATCGACACGGATGTACTTTATTTGTATTTAAAAAAATAAAAAAACTATTCAAGGTAGGCTATACAAAACAAACAAAAGGTTTAAGAGAAATATGTACTCTTCTCATCATCTTAAAGTTCTTCAAAACTCTGCATAAAAAAGCTGACATGTACCTCAAAGGGATCAAAAATGGACACAATCGTTGTGAAACAAGCACAAAAATAAGTCAGAGGGACAGATGGAGAAGCTTAGTAAACTATCAATGTCTTAATTGTACTTACAAAACCTCGATTTTCAGCTGATATATCTTCTCATCTTCACCCATCTTCTCTGGAGAGATATAACAAAGTATGACTCTACAGTTTCATTTAATCAAAAAATGAGATCTACAACTTCAATCAGAAAAAAAGGAGCAAACAAACCCGGAAGGAGCTGCACGGACAAGTTAAACTTCTGACAATCATCGTCGTTTTCTTTTGGTAAAATGTAATACATGGACACCATCTGTCACATTAAAACACACATCTTTAATTCAACAAAATCTGAGCTTCTATAAAAACTTTGGAAATTCACAATGGTCAGATTTCTAAACAGGAAAGTAGAATTTTTCTCACAGTCATTGTTGCTTCTCCCAGACCTGTGGCAATAACCTTCACATCCTGGTTTATATTATTGATCTGTGGGGATTAAACATGCAGGATCCAACATAAATGACAACAATAATCAGGCGGTGGAAGTAACCGTGTGTGAATGACAGATTGTGTTCTCACTTTGGATGTTCTTGTAGCAAAGTGGTTTTTCCTGTTAAAGTTGTACTTTTCAGGCTTTGTCCTGCCCGGCAACAAGAGGTCCACATTCAGATCATAATCTGGTTCCTTGTTACTGGCCCAGTATTCTGCCACAGCCTGGTACACTGTCAATGTTGCCTGCACAGGGAAAAAAAATCCTCATTTATAAATTACAACACATCACAACTTATCAGTACAGTCAGGATGAGAGCTCTGTATTACCTGGGTAGATCCATAGCCTCCACTCTCTCTCTGTTGTCTGTTGAACCACCTGACAACAGGTTCAGCTTCTCGAAAGGCCTTTATTAACAGAACATAGGGACAAACGCTCTGTTTTTAGATGCACTTTTGTGCACTAGATCTTTTTTTTTTGTCATGTCAGTGTCAAATAGAAATCTCATCATCATCATCTCTGTTTACATGCATCAGGATCTCTGGTTCTGAAGCAAATACTGAATTTTGTGTTCAAAATTCAGAATATAATGCTGAGTAACTAGGAAATGGTAACCTTGAACTTGACCAGAGCCAGAAGAGCATACGCTGTGGCCTCCAGTGTGTAAACACGACCCCTTGGCACAGGCCAGTGGGATAAATCTGAGGAAATTACAAAACACATAACACATAATACAGCAGTTGGACCACGGACAGCTTAACTACCAACAAAGGAGGAGAAAGCATTTGGTCTGAGCTTTAAGGCTATCCATGCCATTATCTGATTGCACCTGGGGAAGAGAAGCTGTGAAGGAAGTCCTTGTTCAATTTGTTTTCGTTAGCCAGGGCGTATGATGTCATGGCAACCGCATAAGGGTTGACTAAGGTTGGCAGATGCTTCTCCAGGTAGGCCACTGCTTTGTCTATGCTCCCTGGAAGACTCTGGATGGAGTGGAAAAAGAGCAGTTGGAGGGTTGGAGTAATGGATGACAGTAAGGTTATATAGAAACAATGTAGCATGTACCAAGTAACACACGCAATCACTCATATTTTACTTACAGCTTGAACAGGTCAGTATATAAATATATATATATATAACGATAAATAGTATATCAATAATAAATGTGAAGTAAAGCAAAAAGTTTCTCACATTCATAGTAGCGGCACATATTCTGCGTGACTCCTGCAGGGCGATGAGGCAAAAGGCCGTCATGGAGACATCTGAATCTGTGCCATCAACATCACCCTTTACAAGCGCACACACAAACACAAGGATGGATTGCACACTGATTTTCATTGCACACAGGTCTTTGTTTAGCATTAAAATGAAGCTTTAATGTTAAAAGTGCACACAATCATCTCCAGGTGGGATATTCCTCCGACTTCTCTAAACAAGCCGTCAGGCTGCTGCGTGTTGACAATCAGAAACTTCACGGCTTCGCAGATGTATCTGTCTTGCACTCCCACCAGATTATAGGCCATGGCAAAAACCTTGACAACAAATGCTGTCAGCCTAGTGGAGAAGAGGAGAAAATGCAGAAGTTGAGTCACATTTGAGTTAAAAAAAAAAAACCTTTAGACACAGTAGATCAGATTGTAAATGGATGGAGGTTTAAACGTTTACATAAATATAGTATTGATGCATGCTTCCAGGCCTCACCACGTGCTGCTTTGGTGATCAGGATAGCCCGCAAAAGACCCATCCTTTTTACGGTAGGCAAGTTGGTTCTGGTATCCTTAAGAAACAAAACACTTTTAATTCAGAGCTGGACCAGCGGATTGGGGCTTTGTACTCGGTAAGGAGGGAATTGCTCTGGTCCGTTATGATGAAGAGGGAGCTGGGCCTATCTTTGTTCCAACCTTCTCACCTACATCACAAGATCTGGGTACTAACTGAAGGGATGTCATCCAGATACAAGCAGCTTTTTTCAGAAGGCGTCCGGGTTCAGAGTAAAGGATTGAATGAGGAGCTCTCATATCAAGGAGCTTGGAGTTGAGCCGAATCTCCTTCATAGCAAAAGGAATCAGCTGAGGCGGTTTGGGCATCTGAATCGGACGCCTCCTGGTCACCTCCCCTTGCAGGTTTTCTGGGCACATCCTACAGGGAGGAGACCCTGGGGGAGACCTAGGGTCAGCTGCAGGGACAATATATCCCTTCTGGCCTGGGAATCCCTTAGAATCCAGGACGAGCTGGAGAGTGTTGCTTGGGAAAAAGATGTTTGGGTCTCCCTCCTGAACCTGTTGCCTCTGTGGCCCAAATTCACATAGTAGTGGAAAATGGATGGATGGATATAGGATTGTAAGATAGAAGTGGCCCTCACCCAATGCTTGTGTGATGAAGGGCTGGAATTCTATTTTGTATGTTGTTTTTCTACAATGCACATTTCACTATTTACTTGACATTCAAGCAAAAATGTAAAATAAAAACAATATTGGTGATCAATTATTATTCCCAAAATAATCCCAATCCACATATCTCTAATGTAATACGGCGGTTTAAAACAAAATCTAGGACATCTGTGCTGATAAGTGCACTTGGGTGACCCACCGGTGGTTATGTGTTGCAGAGCTTGATAACGTCTCTCAATCCCCACAGTTTCCCATTGGTTCGTCACGTCCAGAAAACTGGTTGCAACGACAGGTAGGGCCATGTGGATCATGTTTTCCTCTCCACAACCAGAGGGCTGGTAGATCAGACCTCTCACTGATTCCCCACTGATAGTGTTTTTTAGGACATCTCCAGGCTTTCGCCCTGTAAACATTCATACCACCGGCATGAAAATCGGACATTACAAAACAATGGAGACCACATTGCTCCTGCAAATTTAATAAATCAAAATCACATAGCGCTGCAGGCACTCTTTATACTTTATAATAGCTTTATACATCTCACCTGTCACTGAGATCTGTGTCCTGGTAGGTGTGTTTGGAAGGATGTCAAACAAAGTAATTCTACTGTTGATCAGTTCTACTTGTTTTCCATCTAAAATGAACACAAAACATGTTTTTACAGATTAAAAATAACTTTTCAGGCCATTAGTTTGATAAAAATCTATCCCACAGCTAATCCATAAAAAACAATCTATCATATTATGAAAGCCAAACTTGGAGTCTGATCATACAAACTATATGCAAGGATTGTGCACTATCTATCCACTTGTCTTAAAAGATGTCGGTGCTTATATTACAAAAATACTCGCTGAACCTCCTGCTTTAGCTCCATACTGTAACAACCTGGATCATGACATAAGATAAAAGCTGAGAAAGAGGGTTTCATTTCAATATAAAAGATGAGACAAAGTTTAAATCTTGAAGGATGCAAAAGTAACAATGGTTAGCTCCAAGAATAATAATGATAATCCCCTTTATTCACAGTAAAAGTGTCTGTTGTGAAGTTTCCCACAATGTACTTAACAAATTGTAAAAGACATGCAAGAATAAGTATATTTCCACTACAGGGAAACTCACCTACACCTTTATTTTCAGGGTCCAAAGTTATAGTCTGAGGAGATTTTCTCAGGAAACCTTCAGACTGGAAAACAACAGTGTTGAAAAATATTAGAAAAATGTCATACGAACAAATGGAAATGTCACCAATAGATTTTGTTAACTTATTTTAAAGTGTCACTTCAATTTAGTTCAGTTCTCAGTGGACTGACTCACTCGAGCACTTCTCAGTTGGTCGGAACAAACGACAGCATCTGCTTTCATGTGAAACACAAGACCTTATCATGGGCCGATAGATGAGATGGAGTCTATTTGTCTTACCACCACATTCAGTATCTTCACGATTCCGTCGCTGAGTGCCGAGTTTAAAACAGCAGCTTTGACCTCGATGTGGAACTGTCCTTCCTTTGAGGGAATAATGACAAACGGCACAGATCGTGTAGATCTGGAACCCACTTTGACCTCCTGGCGATATTTCCCACGCTTAGAAGCTAGACTGCACACATCTGCCACCTCAAAGAGATCTACACGCACCTAAAAAAAAAGTTGAAACGGGACTTTATGCACCTTTTGTTATTACTTACAGCACTGTGGAAAAATCTTGTGCCACTCCTCAGATCTTTATTTAATACTTAAAGATGTTTTCTGAAGGTCATGTAAAGGTTTTCTCTGGACATTGGCTACTTTTGCACTCATTTTCACTACAGTCTTTTGTACCTGATCCTTTTCAGAGGAACATCTTTCTTCTTCTTTTTTTTTAAAGCCACTTTGCTCTCACCTATGAATTATTCGAACATAAAAAGCCACTTAAATTAAAGAAAAGAACCAGCATTGTGTTACCAATAACAGAATACTGAGCAAAGCACCTAAACCCCACATTTTATTCTGGCATGTTATTGCTAGAAGCCTGTCACAAAGATTCGTAAATTGTTCCACTTTTTTTTTGTATTGACAAAAAAGGCCAAAGATATTACAGTCTGACAGATAAAGAAAAGTATTTTTCACTCACAAGCTGATTTCCAAAGAGCTTTTTAGCTCAAAATGTAGTATATTTTGCAACAGAGTGTGCAACTTGAGGAAATAAGTGAAGAACAAAAGAAGTGTCAGGCTTAAAAACTACAGCAGATAAACAGGATCAGGGTGATGCCCTTTAGAAACGGCAAAAAACCCCCAAACAAAATAATCTCAATGACCTGAGACATTATTCAGTTGATCCAATGAGTGTTCACTGAAACCTCATCAAAAATGGTTTCCACAGAAGAAATCATTCTTCAGGAAGAGAAACAGGGAGAAAAGGCTAGGCTATGCCAACCAAGCAAGAACAGGACTGAAAATAAGTGACAACAGATTTTATGGAGAGATGAATCCTCCCCGAGCTTGGATCTCAGCATTATGAAGCAGTTTGGGATCATCTGGACGGAAAAGAGAACAAAAGGCAACATCCAAAGAAGTGCCTTGAAACGTCCTTCAAAAAGCTGAAGAACTATTCCTGAAGACTTTAAATAAATGATAAAAATAAAGCTTGTCTGACAGGGTTCAGCCTGTGTTGAAGAATAAAGGTGGCCATACACCAAATATTGACTTTCAAGTTTGTTAATATTGTATTGTATCTGTTTTTTCCTTATTTTTCTATTTATATTGCCAATGTTTCAATAAACCATAACACCTATTTCCTGTTTTAATATTCAAAGAAGTGGGGATGGTTCAAGACTTTTTTTACAGTATGTATCCAGTAACGATAACATAAGTAATGTGTAAAATATGGATCCATACTCATTACTTACAGTGGCAGGATTAGGACTGTAGTTGTGGAGAACTGCTTTGATTTCTACTTGCTCTCCACGGACAGCTGAGTAGGGCAGTTTGAGATCTACAAAAAAGTCTTTCCGGACTACTACCTCTAACGGATCAGCCACACAGATCCCTTGAAAAAAAAACAACAACACACAAATAAAAACACATGTAAGAAAACTAATGGAACATTGCTCTATAGTCAAAGATGGGGACTCGAGTTTGGAACTCGGATTTATAATAAAATAATGTTAACTCCATCAGAATGGCTCCACTAGATGTTTTCAGAAAAAGAATGAAACATTTACTGAACACAGTTTCCATAAACTGTCATTTTGCCACGATGGTGTTAAACTGGGACCAAACTGGGCTCAGACCCACTGTAAACAAGGTGGTTTTACTGGGTCTGTTTATTAGGAAAGTACATGTCATCTGTTCCCGATTCAGGAATGTGAGGAATATTTATTGGACCTGCAAATATTGGATTTAAATTATTTAAAATATTGAGGGTTTTTTAATTTAATTTTTCACAGTTTTTTTTTTCTATACGCATCTCACAGTTATTTCAAGCAGTTTCTTTTCTTCTTTTTAAAAATAAAAACGTAGCCTACTATTTTTCTGATGCACTGGTGCAGGGATCACCAACTGTCCTGCAGATTTTACATGTTTACCAGCTGCAATACACCTGAGTCAAATTATTAATTGGGTCATTAAGAGGCTTGTGCAGAACTTGACAACAAATTACTCATTACAACTAAAAGGGACTTGGACTTGCAAAAAAGTACTTGTGAACATCTCTGTCTATAGTACAGGAAATTAGATCCTTTGTTCTAAATTTAGAGGTACAACTAAAAAAACTGATGCATTTTTATCAGAGCATGCAAAGAATTGTCAATTACATCCAGCAACACATGCATGCAGCATTATTTTTTATCATTTCAAACATTTATCAATATGTTTATAATTATTAAAATCATTATGACTTCATTCTTGCCTTGAGTTCTTGACAGACTGATGCCAATGAGTTGCCAGGTTGTGATTGAATCTTGCAGTGGAACATTTTTCTCAAATGATGTGGTTTCACTACAATAAAAAAATGGTTTAACATTTAGAAAAATGAAATGAAATTTATATGTGTACTTTTAGGTTTCTACTGACTCACCACTTGGGTGTACGGTGAGGGCAAGCGGGCAGATGGATGTCTGTCCACAGCCAACTTTCAGGGAAGTTGGTGCGAGAAACGATTTCATCGCCATCCATATAACTGTTGTCATCTTCCTCACCTATAGTTTTATTACAGTGTGAGCATTGCGATTAGTTTTAGGTAACCAATATAAGCATAAAACCCTTTGTAATCTCTTGGTCCCGACTCTTACTGCGAGCCAGTTGGAGGATCTCCTCTTTCCTCTCAGCTTGCTGTCTTTCCATCTCCTTGCAGCAGTGCAGGAAGGCTTCGACACAGGCCGGACCATCTACAATGTACTCACTGCGGCGCTCACAACTGTATGAAACAAGTGGGCTCTTCATGCCGTCCAAACAACAGTCATGTTGCAACTCATCTTCATATTCATTCACTGGGAAAAAAAGAGAAAAAGTGCTGTTGTAAAGAGATAAAATAGATGCCAACCCCTCGGCTGTGGTGTTTCTGTGTTGAGTTTATTTGTGCATGCACAGGTTTTCTCCAACTCCAGTTTCCTCCCACGGTCCAAAAACAGATGTGTTAGGTTAACTGGCCTTTCGAAATTACATTCAGTGTGCATGGTTGTTCATCTTGATTGGCTCTGTGATGGACTGATGACCTGTCCGGGGTTTATCCCATTTCTTTCCTGATAGCAGCCGTGATACTTTTGAAAGCTTTTATGAAACTTTATGACAGCTAACAGATTTATTGTTATTTCAGAGCTGTGGTTCTTACATAAACTGGTTGTGATGTTCATTGTAGCAGTGGATCGTTTCCTCCTGCTGGAGACCGAACAATTTGGTTCTGGAAATGAAACACAAAGGCCAAACATGGATGAATGTAGATCAATACGTCACACTAAACACAGCTGGATGGTTGAAAACAAACGAAGAAAATTCATAAAACAACTAGAAGCTCTCAGGGAGCGCAGATCTCCGCCAAGCCATTATCTTTTTTTATGCCAATGATTGTGGGCATTATTGGTGAGTTAGAAGCTTTAATGGCAAAATGGTCCCAATCTATCCATAGTAAAGAATCTTTTTAAAAAAAAATCCTGGATCCAGGCGGTGATCCGGATCAACCCCCAAATGTAATTTCTTGTTCTTCATTCCATTTCTGAGATTTCCTGGAAATGTCATCAAAATCTGTCCACAACTTTTTCAGTTATGTTGTTAACAGACAAAGCAATGCCACCGAAAACATGACCTCCACCTTGGCAGAGGCCGTTATTATAAAGTAGATGGCATACAAATGAGGTGGGATTACTTGCCCTAAATAATGAAAAACATGATTTCACATAAGTATATTGGGCTGGTTTTGCAAAACATAATGGCCTTTCTACGTACCATTGCCTCGGTACAGCATCAAAGCCTGAGATGGTTTTGCTTATTTGATAGAACAATGGGTTTTATTTTTCCTAACTTTTAGAGGACATGTTCACAGGAGTAGATAAATGAATGGAATTGGAGAATAAAGGCATTGTTACCGTGTCTGGAAGGAGTCCCAGAAGCTGAGTTGGATTCGAACAACAGCCCGGCATCATAGAACACACTCATACCATCTTTCCCTCCACCAGGTGTGCAGCCTGTGTCGTACTTCTCTACAATGTCCCACACCTGCACAGATAAACAGACACCGCTGTATCTCTAAAGTCAAGGCTTTGGTAAATGTGAAATGTGGACATTTTCAACCCTTTTAAGGTACAACAGTGCCATATGCTGTGGTTTGTAACTGCTGTCACTTGTCGGTGCAGATTTTCAGCTAAGCTGTCAGCATGTTTACATGAATTTAGAAAAAACGGAGCCACTGTTAGTCTGACTACAACTAAACTATTGAAATAAATCAAACATATTAAGAATGTTTTGATCCATAACAGGGAAAACTCGACATCAACCAGCTGAAAGAGGGCCTATCGAGTCTGACATACTTTGGTAAATACATTTGTGCTTGCATAGGGCAGGGAGAGTGGTTCTATTAAATAGCAAAAACAAGCTATACTTATTCCGTTTTGAACCTTAAGTTCATGTTGATGGCTTCTATAACTTTCAATCATCCCTTCCTTATAGCCAATATATGAGGTCCTTGACACTTGTCAACCTTTGCAGTGTTTTCTGTTAGTGTATTTCCCCAACGAGTGTGTCAAGAACCAACACCAAAGGAGATCTTGAGCATATCTCAAATGGATAGGTGGCATTAAACAGGATTATTACAAGTGCCTGACACCCTGCCAAATAATAAAACTACACAATACAGACATTACCTTTTTCTGTGTGAGGCGGTGCTTATTGTTTAAGAAAAATACACCTTTGTCGACAGCAACCAATCCCACTGTGGCCCCTGGATCTCCAGTAACCTTCAGGCCAAACATCTTGCGTGGCTCATAGGATCCAACTCTTCTAGACTGTTCCAGCTTCAGCTTAAGATAGCAGATGGAGTAGATTTGTATGCATGAACACAATGAGATAAAAGCACAACTGTATTTGTGTGTTTAGCTTTGCTATCTTTGAGTAGTGTGTCTCACCGAGCCCATGCAGGAATCTTTAACATCCACCCAAACAGAGTCGGACACCACTTCATCATCATCTGGATGGTAGTAGCCTATGATGCGGAATGATGGCAGCATCTCTTTGGTAACAGTGACAGATATCGCTATCACTCGTTGACCCTTCACCGTGAAACGGCCGTGTTTCACCAGCCGACCTCTGCTCAGGATCTATGCACAGAAAATTGAACATTTGCACTACATACAAGTATTACAGCCAGACACAACCATAGGATCCCTCACCAGGTATGTAATGTCCTTCTCTGTATTTTCCTGCTTGTTGAAGTACAAGTTCATTTTCAGATTTTCTTGTAGTTTTACTTCAGCCGAGGCCACAGCTGCAGAAACATTCCAGGTATCATAATTACTATTACAGAGATGTTTCATTTGTCATCTCCATTTATTGGACATTACTTGCCAATGTGGATGTAACTGTTGCTTTTAGAGCTATATGGAAGAGCTGTCATTCTGGCAGATGCTTGCTTTTCAGATGAAATAGCAGGATCCTTTGTCTTTACCTAAAGCAAAACACAGACATATTTACATTAAATAATGTACTACCTGCAGCCTCAGTCAGCTACCTTGAACCTTCGACTGGCTTAGGCTCGAAAGACTTTGTAAAAAAAAAAAAAAAAGAAGTCTGAAAAAAAAACAACTTTATGCTTTGTGAAGGGGCATTAGTTGCTAATAGCACTTATTCTATCTAAATAAAGTTTTGGAATCACTCTGAGGGTGAAGTGCCCTTTGAGGATAATTTGATAGAATATTGAAAATAGATCTCAGTAATTATGTGCTTTTTAAGAGGAACACATTTAAACTGTAATTTGGATTTTAAGAGACTCAAATGACAAGTAGCTAAAACTGGGGGAATGTGCCCACTTGCTATTTTAGAACTCTGTAGTATTTGGGATCAGCTGAAGGTTGTTTGGACATCACAATAGTAAGAAAGTAAAACTAGTCTCGAAGTATAGCACATACATGGACTAGTTTTCCAACAATATTGAGACAGGAGAATCCTATAGCTTTTCCCATTTTCCTTACCTAGGTAAGAGTATAGACACTCAGGTTTAAAAAGACTTCTGTAAAAGCTGAAGTATTAACTCAAGCTTTTTACTCCAGTACTGGTTAACAAAACGACTTAAAGTATAAAAGTAAAAGTAATTTCATTGGAAAAAATGCCATTAAGGACAAAAGCTTAAGGCCACAAAAGCTACAGGGACCTACAGTGCACTACCGTCCCTCCTAAAAAATACATTATTCTAAAGGCCATAATGAATCTAATACTATATTTAAAATGTTGATGTATAAATATGTGGGATAAAATAGGCTACCTGTTCCCTTAAATCTCTGCCACGGACATCTTTTTACTAGACTACATATGTCTGCTATGTCCTTGCTGGACTGTGACCTGTGTTGCCAGATCTTGTGAGAGAAACAAGCGCCCAGCCCGAAGAAAACAAGATCAAAAGAAGCAATTTGAGAAAACAAACCCAAAACCCTCAACTAGTGAAGGGCCCAGAGTCACTCATGACAGACAGACTAGTACGTGTCATCCAACCACAATCAAATTAACTGTGTGTGTGTGTGTGTGTTTTTAATGATGACAGGCCAAAATGAAAGAGGAGTAACAGGATTTTTTTTTAGAAATAAAAGTCCAGATAATGACGTGAAAATATAAAGGGGTAGAAGTAAAAAGTCGGCTGAAAAATAATTACTCCAGTAAAATATAGATACCAAAAAATTTCTACTTAAGTAAGGTAACAAAGTATTTTTACTTCGTCTTTGACACCGCTAACATTTACAATATTTCACCGGTGGTTCAAAAGATTTGTTTGATGATAAAGGATGTTTCCTGGGACTTAGATGTGCGTATTGAGTCGACAGGAACATTTCCATGTGTGTTTAATTTACTAGTACAGCTCTGCTCACAGACAGCGACACATCTGAGTGAAAACTGCACATAAAAAGCATTTCTGGTATCCCAACATACAATCTCTGCATTTATATAACTTACAAAAGAGCCATTTGAAGCTTATCCTGATATGGCTGTATGAGAAATATTTATAAACAGTGTCAGCACATCTTTATAGTGAGCGTATCTTTAAGAGGTGATCTGTTTCGTGGAAGCACACTAACTTCTTAGCAGATACCAGTTTCCCAGAAAGATTCTCTCTTAGTTGTTGCTGACAGATACTAACTGCACACAAGCTAATCCAGGATCCTGTGCAGAATCCAAGTCGGGTTTTGGTCACTGGTGAGAGGCAGGAGACATATCAGGCATTTCTTAAGTATTAGTAACTGGATTATAGCATCCATGATGTTCATTTTTTGTTACATTAATTCCTCTTAGACAAATCAAATGAAAAATAGTTTTTTCTCTAATAATGCTGTCAGTGTGCAGAGTTGTAGGTCAGCTGTGCTCTGTCCTCCTGTAGATGCAGAGATGTCTCATTTTGTGCAATGAAACATACTTTGGTGTTCAATTTATTTTGATTTTTTTTAATTGACTTTTATATTTGATCCGAAATAACTATCAGCACTCCTTCCTCTTATGCAGCCTTTTTTTCTTCTTTTGTTGGTTATGTCTTTTTTCCTTGTTATGAGTGTACTCTTGAATAATACAGTTAACCGAGGGCATTTCTGAATGCAATGGCACAGTTGAGACAGTGATTCAGGTGGGAAAACAGGTTGTTGGTTTGAATCCTGGATAAATATTTGGCAGTCATTCTGCCACCTGTGCCTACACAGATTCACCAGTGTGTGAATGAATAAAGGATTCAGTCTAAACAAAGTGTTTTATAAAGTCTGCGGCATCACGTGATAGATATGTTTTACTTTATGGCACCACATCATACACCAACAACTGGATAACAACATTCTGGCTGTTTTGAAGTGCACTATGGTTGATTAAGGAAATCCCAAAATACATTATGGGAGGAAGTTAGAAAAAAACAAAGTGAGAAAAGGACAGAACAAAAGATTTTACTGGCTGGAGGGAGCTCAGAGAAGAGACAGGACTCAAGATGGATGCCAAGCTAGCCTTCATTAGGGGCCGCCAAAGTGTGAAAATCTGACTAAGTTCAGCCGTACTACCTTAAGATACGACTACAGTATGGGTTATAGGAATAGTAACGTCAAAGCATCTTTCAGGTGGCTCCATATGGAAGTATTCAGACTTCTATTTAAGATTATCTACAGAAACAACTAACAAATGATAAGTATTGTTGATAGAACACATACAAATCTAACCAGTCTCATGACTTACTGTTATTGTCAGTGATTGTTGACCTTCCTCTGTATTGATAGGAAGCTTTGCAAGGCCATTGGCTGAAGTGGCACCCTCCATAGCATCTGTATCAATCACCACTAAAACACCTGGTGCTGGTGTCCCATCAGGATTCAAAACTTCAACCTACAGTCAAACAGACATAAAACTACTTCATAAGAAGAGACACTCCCACAGTAGTCTGGAAAACATGAGTAAAGACAGCATGCGCAGAAGAGTAAGTTTAATTTTTGTGAAGTAAATTAACATTTTAAGGGAAAAAATATATTTTATGCATAAGCAACAACAAAAGATCCATTGGTACATTTATGTCTGTCATCGTGAAATACAATAATTTTAAAGCAAATATACAGTAATATATAAATCCTTTGTTTCTTGTAATATTACAGCATGTTGATTGCATGCACATGCAACTGTATAAAATATACCTCACCGTAACATCGAAAGACATTCCTGGTTTAAAATATTTGGGTGTTTTTGTGAAGTGCATGAAGTAACGTGATGTAACAATCTGGATCCCCCTCAGCTCTGACTCCACCATTTCACTGCCTGCATGAATAAAAACATTCAGGTCACGTATAATCCTCCATACGAGAGACAACATGTAAAGTTTGCACTTCACCACCCTGGTCCTGCATGTTTTTCTGTCTTACGTCCTAAAGTATGCCTATAGCTCTTGTAGCAGACGCTACTTCACTGGTAAATTCGGAATTTCTTCTTCAAAACAACAACAAAAAAAATGTCTAAAAGAATCAGTTTTTATCTCAGCAGGTGTGAATGTCTGCAATGGATTTGGATTTATCATCAGATGCATATTACATTACATGCATATTGACCACCTGTGTACAGTCCCAGATAGTTTTATTTGTTAAAACTATTAAAAAAATGTGGTAGCTTGTTCCTCAAATGTCTGAAAACAATAAAAAAGTATTATCATGCAATTAGTGAATTTTAAATTAGGATCTTCTGTCAGATATATTTCACAAAAATCCTTGAGGTTTTAATTTGTGGTGGGAGTGTACTACTAAAGTACATCATATTAGGCCTTAATTAAATCATTTTGACAATTTATCTTATTTTATATGTTACTATATACTGGACTAACGTAATTAGGAAATTTAAAATACCGTACTGTCCTCTTCGGCTTATCCTTTTTTAAAATAAATGTAAAATTTAAAGTATTCCTTAAGTATTTATAAAATATTTTCAAATATAAATAGAAGATTGTAGGTATTCAGTATATTTGCTGTATTTAAATTTTAATGTGCATTTTAATTAAGCTAATAATTTTGTTTAGGAGATGTAATTTCAAAAGCCCTAAAATGTAACCAAGTATAGTATATAACCAAGTGTCAGCATGTGGTTTGAAGCAATAAGGTAGTAGTTTATAAACAGAACTGCAAATGTTTCTGCTCTTTATAAAGTGCACATAGACACGCATTGATGACCACCTCATCCCCTCTTTCTTACCGCTGTCTGTCAGCACACTGACAGCCACAAATATGGAGTTCCCCACAAGATCACTGATATTTGGGAAGGTCTGTGTGATGTGCTGTCTCTTCAGTGTCAACACTCCTTCTCCATTCTGTATCTAACATAACATAATACAAAAATATATCTTGGCATTCCTAGACTTTAAATTTGTTAATTAAATTTACACACATGTTTTAGACGTTCATCTTTAAGTTTACCTGGAAAAGATGAGTAAATTATTCAAGTGAGAGAAACATTAAAAATGATTGACTGGTTTAGACCAATAGCAATTTTATACCTTTACTCTCTGCAATGAACTGGGAAAACTCTTCTTTTGATCCTGATGAACAACTCCAAATACCCCATATGCGGACCCTTGCACCACTTCTCCAAATAGATACCTAAAACCACAAAAACATGTTTGTGTATTTATCAATTAGCCAAATGCGGCATGCAATAACTTTACACAAAAGCTACCATCTAAAGCTGGTCTCTTAAATCACTTTTTGCCAAAAGAAAATATTCACATACATGGCTTTGATGTCAATGTTGAGCTCTTCACTGTCCACATAGAAGTATGAGCCTCGATGCATCAGTTTAACCTCAAAACTTGGCAGCACTGAGACATTTCAGACATTTGTGTTGGTGAAATCTGTACATTTATTATGACTAATAAGGACTTCATAAGTGTTTTTAATATGAGTTTCACAGATAAGGAAACCTCTAATTTAACTCACCATAGTCTTTGACTTCAAATTCTGCAGAAAAAGTCATCTGTGGTTTGTTGTAGAACCTCACTACCACCTTCCAAAGTCCAACACTGCAAAGGCAAACACGCATACACAAACAGCGAAGTTCAGGCTGGCATGTTGACTGAAACTAAAGACATTTGTGATATATGCTCTTCTGCTAAACAGGATCAGTGACTGTATCTCCATACATGTCACTGACCTATATGCACTGATTGCTCCAGCATATTTACTATGGAAGACCAGAGGGTCTTTGAAATGGCAATAAACTCTTTTTATGATACTTAATTGTGAATTAAAAATTTAGACCGCTAAATATAATTTTGAATATAATAATTAATTTGTACAAAAAGAAATCCAATTGAAAAGTGTTTTGAAATAATTGAAATATAAAAGAGGAATTGCATATAGAAATAATAATTCATTGTAAATACTGACGTGTAAATGCATTTTCAAATGTTATTTCTGTAAGAAGAAATAAATAACATGATTTTATAAGTTTTAAGATTGAACAAATTAACCTCTCCCAGGCTCCCCTGTGATGGGAACCACTTGGAGGATTAAACTTCCACTTTATCCCTTTCTGCAAGAATTCATTATGGATCAGAAACTGATTCCACTGTTCCAAAGATCTTCCCAGCTCTCGATCAACACCGACAACGTTGGTTCCATTGTCTGAGCAGAGCTCTCTGACTCTTTGGCGTCTTCTAGCTATAAAGCAACGTAGGGCGTTGTTGACGGAATCTGTCTCCAATGATACAGCTACTTCGATGTGCACGGCGCTCAGGACTTAGCAGATGAATACACCGCTTTTGAAAGATGATTTAATTTACTGCTAAGCAATGCAATTAATCACAATTTCTTTCAGAATATGATGTTATTAATTGTAGTTAAAAATGTTAATCCTTGCCGGCATTAGTTCAAACATTTTTAAATTCATAGAAATGGTACAAAATTATTTTTAATTATAAGAACGAGTTAATTTGGAAAAATTACTTCTAAATTGTCATTTCACAAAAAAAAATTTTTTCAAGTGAAAGCAGTCGACTCCAGAAGATGTAAAAACAACCCACATACGTTGCTGGTCTGAGATCAGCTGCTCAAACATGAATTTTGCCTCTACAGTGTAATTACAAACTATGCAATTTGATTTATTTTTGTATGAATTAATTGTTGAATCTGAAATTATATCAGATTCAACAATGTTTTTATTTTAACAATTAATTACTCATCATCAAAATGGTGTCTTGCTAATTCAACAACTCTCCTGGTCCACCATGATTTACATGGTATCAGCAGAAAACAAACAAACAAAACTTGCATAGGTCAACTCTTGCCCGACACCACCCACCATTCTGTGTCAGCTCTGCCAATGTGTTCTTATAGCAAGGACTGTTGAAACAGAACACTAACAACACTTTTGATGCACTTCGTCTGCTAAGTTACAATTAGCAGCAAACACAAAATTATACCAAACAGCTTAATCTTTACGTGTTCAGTGCAAATTATATCATGATACATATGAAATTACTTTGGTTTACATGGAAAAATTACACAGAAACCCCACTTAACATATTAAAGATCCATAGCAGGAGAGTCATCAAAAAAGCAATAGTGTTTTTATGATGATTAATTTATTGTGAAATAAAAATATAGATTACTAAATATAATTTCCAATTCAGCAATTAATATAAAAAGAAATCAGATTTCAAAAGCATTTTGTAATTGCACATTTGAAATGGAATTATTAAAGAGGAATTACATCATGTATTCATTAATTCATTATTAAATCCTGTCATTTGAAAATGCATTTTCAAATCCTTTTTGCAAATGCATTTCCTTCATGGTTTACAGTCTTCATTTAGCTATTCTGTGACTCTTCTGGGCCCTGAACACGCTGAAAATCCAAATTCAACCAATCGCAGCCGCTTCTCGTGCTCCACGTGGTACTCCAGCTCTCTCATTGGTTAGACAGCAACACATGGGTTTCAACAGCTAGCTAACACCTAGCTAATCGTGTTGACAGTACAGATCCAATAATGCAAATAAAATGTAAGGAGACAGCTGCAGAATATGTGAAACTTTCATGTGTTTTCTGGAGCAACAAGACAAAGATGCAAGTCTGATTGTCTGACCAATGAGAGAGCCGGACTTCCACACTGGGTACAACGTGGAGCGGCTGTGATTGGATAAACTTTGTTTTCACTGCTCAAGGCCCAGAAGGGTCACGGAAAGGGTAAACCATTTAAGAAAGGCATTTGCAAAAAGGATTTGAAAATGCGAGGGGGAAAAGACAAAATGGAAAAGGGAATGTATTTCTGTGATCAAATCTATGATATGGAAAGTTATTTCTTACCAAGTTTATGAATTGTGTCATTTAATTCTGCTTTTAGAAAAAGGATTTGAAAATTCATTTTCAAATCACAAGATTTAATAATGAATTAATGAAAACATGATGTAATTCCTCTTTAATAATTCCATTTCAAATGTGCAATCACAAAATGCTTTGCAAACTTTGATTTCTTTTTATATGAATTAATTGTTGAAATCAAAATTATATTTAGTATTCTATATTTTTATTTCACAAGTAATTAACCATCATTTAAATGCTGTAATGCTTTTTCGATGACTCTCCTGGTCCTCCATACATGGCAATAAAGATACTGAAATAAAAGATTAAAAAAAAAACATACCTGGTAATTTCAGCAAGTTGGAAATCTCCAGTGTGGATGCCTGATTTCAGTGAGACTTGACCAAGAGGTAAAATGGTGCCATCAGGGGTCTAAATTAAGAAATGTTTTGACAACACTCATGGATTAATTCGCACAAAATAATTTGTTCTTCCATCTGTCAGTCTGAGTAGTTTCTTGATTATCATTTTAATTTTTAGTTTTCACCCGGTGAGAAGAACAGAAGTACTACATCAAATCGGTGTATCATTTGTTCTTTCAAAATTGTATTAAAAAACCAACACTTTTGATTTTAAGTTAGGGTTTAAAGAAGTTAAACTAGAAAAACGACCCACAGATAAACTGATTTAAATATTTTATTTTTTTTAATATTGAATTGACCCGGAAGTTGCTGCAGATTCTTTCTGCAAACCTGCATCTTGTCTTTAAAGCCGTTTGGCT
>JBBBVU010000004.1:26289446-26309274 GCA_037177055.1 Atherinosoma microstoma
CCCGGTGGGACGTGCCCGGAATACCTCCCCAGGGAGGCGTCCAGGAGGCATCCTGACCAGATGCCCGAGCCACCTCACCTGGCTACTCTCATTGCGGAGGAGCAGCGGTTCTACTCTGAGCCCCTCCTGGATGACCGAGCTTCTCACCCTATCTCTAAGGGAGAGCCTGCCCACCCTGCGGAGGAAACTCATTTCGGCCGCTTGTATTCGCGATCTCGATCTTTCAGTCACTACCCATTAAACTGTATAATAGAGTTTATTTTCTGCTTTTACTGTCCTGTTGTACTGGTCCTCAGAATAGTAGCAACAATTGTTGATGATGTCACTGTAGAAATTATTATCAACGTCCTGATGTTTGTACTCAGTGTAATTATATGTTTTCAATTCTATTTTGTCACAGTTCAAAGACACAAGTTAATTTTATGGAAACAAATAAATATATTTATCATAGAAATAAATAAAAAAATAAACTGATTTCTACATCAATAAATGAAAATTTTATGAGTACAAGATATAAATCTATAAATAAATTGTATCCACATAAAATTATCTTATTTCTTCATATATACAATTTTGGTCCTCAATACTTGTGACAAGTATTGAGAAAATATTAAATGTAATGATTGATGCATGTACTGTAGGTATGTTTCGATATTATATTTTTTGGTTTACTGGCTTACAGGGTGTGATTTCATAAAAAGCTATTTCACATGGAGGGTTGAGGATGTGCGCTATGCAAGTCAACTTTTGAACAGGCGTCTAGGATTTATCTTGAATGCACAGAATAGCCAGCGGCTGCAAATTGCATGCAACTCAGATGATACTGCATGCAACTCTTAGGACAATAGAAATCCTGTAAGAAACATGGTTTATTTCTGACTGTACTCATGTAATGAGCTGCTCATGACAGCTCGTCTCTTTAGTGACTACTACTAAAATAGCCACTAAAGCTTTTATATTATCATTTAGTTTAGTTAGTCAATGAATATAATAATGACTACATTTAAAAAGCCATTAAAAAAACAATGAAATAAATAGTAAAAAAAAGCAAAATACACATTTTTAATTCATTCATTTATTCAAATAATGGATTATTACTATATCAGCAATTTCAGGCAAACTGACGACGGTTTTTCCACAAATACATTTCTATGTTCTGATCATTTTCTCCAGCAAACGTCTGAATGATGCCTGTGTTAACACTACTGATCACTCAAAATTCACTACTAGATAATGCAAAAAAAAAAAAAAGAAGAACATTTTCACATCATGATTTGGTTTTGTTCAGTTTCATTTCATTTGACATCCAAAGATGGAAAATTGTTGTTGCAGCTCCTCCATGCCCAGACATACGGGGCGGTATTTCTCACTCTGACATTCTGCACCTTTGGGCCAGTACTCGATCCAGCTATTCTCACCAAGCACGTACTGGAATCTGCACAGAAAAGTAAACAATGAAGAATATGTTGAGTTTTTAGGTAGTGAGACGTTCAATGCTGTATAACATGCTGGATTTTAAAATAAATATAAAAAATTCAGAGTAAAACAATAAGGTAATTAAGAGCTTTAATTTTCATAAAACTGTGCAAAATATCTATTTTGCACAGTTTATTTTGCACATTAATTTGCCTGTTTCCCATTTATTCTGAGCAATTATCTGGTCTTTAGAGCTGACATTTTATCTTAGCTTATATACATATAGTGATTCCATGCAATAACAAGGCCACATGCACAGTGTGCAGCCCTGTACGGACACCATTTCCATGTGAAACTGGTGACTTCTTTGAAACTTGTTTTATATTAAGTGTGGAGATAAAATTAAAGAGGTGAGACAGGTACAAGGTAAAAAAAACTCTGGCAGTGATTATATGATGTAAATAAACCAGGCAGGTTAGTAACTAGTTATTAAGTTTTGTTCCTTGCTTTAAAATAGATTGCTGTTCACTGAGAGCCATGGAGGGTTGAACATGTGTATGTGTAAGTCTAAACCATTTTTTAGTGTCTTAAATCTTGTTATAATCTTTTACAATAACAGCAAAGGATGTGAATCAGTCTCATAACACACAACAAACTTACGAATCGTCTTCTTTGTAAATATCAGAAGATGATCCCATGATCAGGAAGTCTTTGCCCACTCCCAGATCTAAAGACTCTCTGCAGTGCTGATAACTGAGGAACATGCGAAGTTTACCTCGTGGAGCCACATCTTTACTTCCTACAAGAGATCATTTGAAGAAGACAACACATTAACAAACTGACAAACATGGGGACAGGATGCATGAAGGAGCGTTACTGTTGCACACATTCTTTGTTCATAAAAGTGCAAAAACAGTCAAATAAATAAATATTATCATAAATATTATTTCTATGCCCCCCCAGTGAAAACATTGTGAAATGATTTTTCATAAATAAATGACTGAATTTTCATTATTTCCCCTCAAAGTTCCTCAGGTTTGTTGGCTCCCATCGGTTTGTCACTTATCTATTTAACGCACGACTTTCCTGCATTTGGACACCGGGCATGTGATTTTGATTGACAGGTTTAAAACCGATCTCATCTCTCTCAATTCTGATTGGCCAGGGACCCAGCTAGCCGCACCCACGAAGGGAGATTATACCAGGTGGCAACCTCTAGCGGAGAAATGTGAAGACTATGGGGAAGTGCCAAAAACTGCAGTCCCCCCCTCATCCACTAGGGCCTGGCTCCAAAAGGGAGTCAATCCTCATAGACTGAGTTTACATGCAGCCAATAACCCTTTCATAACCGGAATATTAACAATAACCCGGTTGCGCACGGCCATGTAAACATCGGCAGAAAGCCAAATATGCCCGTATTCCAGTTACTCCAGAATTGTGTTCTACATGTTCCATCAGCAAGGACTCTTGGTCTTTTTAATAGTAAACAAACATGGCGCTACCAAGACGCATCACACCACACTTTTGGAGCGAGGAGGAAACAAATGTTTTAATCACAGTGGTGGAAACGGGAAGAGTGGATGAGTACGGCACAACTTCGGCTCCATCTCCCATTTCCATTAGCCTACACATTCTCTCCTTCTATTGAGGACCATGACGCAATAGTGTCAAATACTGCTGGTGGGTCCGTACCAGCACCAAAGCACAAGCAAAAGCGACTGCTATCGGTACCGGATAGTTCATTTCCCGCCTACTGTTATTGTTGTCACCATGGATACAGGAAGAAGCAGAAAATGTTCCATATTTACATCATGATGTTTTCCGTGCGTCGCGGTTTGGGTCGGGATATTCCAATTGATTGCAACTATCATGTATACAGGAGTATCTCTGTCTGCTCACGCATGTAAACCGGGAATTCTAAAAGTTTCAGAAACCGGAATATTGACCTTAACCCCAATATTGATGGCATGTAAATGTAGTCATAGACTCCCATGTTAAAAAGACCAACTTCACAGGATAATTAAACATGTTTACAGCCTGGTACAAAAAAACATTTTAGGTTTAATAGGTCAAGTTTGCCTTCATGACAGTTGTGGGGGGAGGGAATTTATTTATAACTCATCCATTTAGATATTATTTCATCTGGAAATTCTTCATAATTAGGGGCATGTCTTTTTGATTAACAGGTGTCAAATATCTGACAGCAAGGAGGTTTTTAGCCAACTAACAGTGTGCTTTAGCTTTAGCCCACCTACCTCTGTTGGCTCATTAGCTCCTGTTAGCCCTGGGTTAGCTTTGTTAGCTTGTAGCTACAGGCAACTAAGAGTTTGATGAGGGTCAATCTTCTCTCCCCACGCTCACAGCCCCCCTCTCAGCGTCACATTGTCAGCCATTTTTGTATTTTCCGGGAGTGACAAGACTAGTGACGCTGCCAAGATAGTGACGGTGAAGGTAGGAACCTTCCAACGATCTTCAATCACCTCTTCAGAAACCTTCGGGTCATGTGGCGGAAGGTTTGTCCATATATTTTACAGTCATTGGATTATACCCACCTACTTTAATATCCTCCAACACCCGCATGGTGTAAATGTCAGTGTTCAAACCATCCTGAAAAGTTCCCACATTCACTTTGTAAACTGAAACGAGAAAAGTTGAAAATTAGCTTAATGTGTTACTTTCTCACTAACTCGTTCACAAATTTACACACACTCTTACCAAAGTCTATTTTGCTGGTAGACGTGGATTCACAAGCTTTATTAGTACGCTGATCATTGTCGATATTCTCCTTTTTTTGCTTGCTGCAGTTCTCTGGAAAGAAAGAGTGGACAGAGAACAAATGTACCTGGCTCAGATAAAATGTGATTACCTAGAGATATACTGTATTTACAAAGCAGTTTTTAGACTAAATGTCTTTTGTTTAACTGCATAATTTAGACATTGTAAAGGATGCACTACACTCAAAACATCTAAACTGAACCTCCAGCTAGGACTTATCGTCTATGCCTTAGTAAAATTAAACGTTCTCCGGTGCAGAAGGGGCCGGTAGGCCATTTAAGATATTCAGGGCTTGCTTATGATTATTTTCTCACCATAGAAATTCATGAATAGTTTGAGCATGTGGTGGTTGTTCACGTTGCAGAGGTGGTCTCGTAAGTGCTCCAATCCAAGGATTTATCAATTTGAATTTGTCTGCAAAAACTTTATTATGTCCAGATGTCACAGCTTTTGGCTCCAAAAAAGAAGACTTTTTAAACTCTTCATCTTGACCATTCCTTTTTGTTTTCTTTAGTGCATTTTTCTTTCTTCTCATGTTTGTTCTTTTTGTTGTCAACGTTATTTTTCTAAACACAGTTATTGTAGTGATTCTGAAACTCAGTTTAAGTGTTTTCCAGTTTTATTTAACAACAAATTTTTCTGCTTTTTTGGCTTCAATCTTTTTTACTCAGAGACAGAGAATTAAAATAAAATTGCAGGGGATGATTTTTTTTCCCCCAATCCAGTCCTATCCCAAGCCAAACGTATCATATTTACATACATAACGGTTTCTGAGACGTTTTGCATCACTTTATGGTAGAAATTGGGATTGGTAAAATGTAGCAGAGGAACTTGTGTTTTGACAAAGGCTCTTGGAAACATTCTGGTCCACACTCCAGACCACTTGGAGGCACCAATTAGTTTTTGCCAACCACCAAAAATATCAAGACGAACAAATTTGGAATAATGATGCATTAAATTTGAGTTGGAGGTCAGAAGTCGGGTCTGGGAATTAGCAGCCATTTTTAACAGGTGAAGACATAGCTGGTGATTCTTTTCTTTTTTTTTTCTTCTTATCTGTAATTTTAATGTTTTATGTAAAGCACTTTGAATTGTCTTGAACCTGAAAATGTGCTATATAAATAAACTTGGCTTTCCTTGCCTAGTGATTTTACCCCGATTTTCTGAGTCGGATATCTGGCGTCAAGGAGAGTTCTTGTTGCATTCCGACTGGGAGCTAAAAAAAACTGACTTCAGATGACAAATCGATATTCCCAAGTACCTAACAATAAACTCACTTCTTGCCCATTGAGAATGGTTCTGGTCAGTCTTCATAGCTGATATCACAGCTACAATTTACATAATTTTTACATTTTTTATAAATGTTCAATCTTTGATTTCCACTGATAAACTGAACATCAAACCCAAAGGAGGTTTTATTTGACTACATGCTAATGCGCTTTTGTAGCAGATTCATATTTCACGAGATAGGACGAATCCCTAGGAAGATAGTTTATTCTCTTACCTTCCGCACATACACATTCATCACTTCTACAAAGCCTCAGGAGCTCTCCACTTTTTCTGTCTGGACGATAAAATTTCACACAATGCTTCCCTGAAACAAAAAAAGGTAATAATCATTTATTTTTGTCATACTGACTAACCAGAGGATCATAACACACTTGTCACATGAAATATCTCTAAATGCTTTCTATGCTTTTAAAACAGGTGCTTCTTAATCAAGTTACATTTACTCAAAAATGCTCTTATATTTGAACAAAGCAAAACTTTCATTGATATATTTTAGCTGAAACTACATGTTTTTACACCAAGTAAACTACACTGAAAGACTTACTGTTATAATATTCATAAACTGACACAGCGGCTGGTTGCAAGACGCCTACTTTCATCTTCTGTTCGATCCTAAAAGAGACCTCATCTGGCCGAGTGTTAGAAACCTGTGGAGGGGGGCAATAAAGGTACAATAGATGTGGAAATTATTTTGGGAGAGATCCCTACAATATCAATATTCTTGTGAAACTAATATCTGGAGGGTAGACTCAGTTTGGGGCATCAGATATGCCAAAGAAGTGCATTTGAATTTAAGAAAGAGTTGTGATAAAATGCTTACCGTATTTAGGTAAATCATGAGAGAGCTTTTTTCTGAGAGCACTTTGTTCATCTCATATTTTGAAATAAGGGGGTATTTTCCCGATGACAACTGCACAGACAAAGAGTTTTAAATTAATGTTTTGTACAAATTCATCTAATTTAGAAACAGTGACAACCTGCTGTTTATAAGTTTCTGTGCTGCTCTTACTGCTTCCAAGTCATTTGGGTTAAAAGCGTATCCAGTTGGTAAACCAATATCCAAGATTGTCATTGATGCACCCTTCTCCTTACTCTTATACCTTCACAGAGACACAAATGATGGATAGAATAACATCTGCATAAAATGAAATTTGACGGCCTATTTAAAGTTCACACATGTTCCATGCATCATTTCAACCAGTACAAACACAGGCTTAACATTTTGGATCAGTTTATATCAGCAATGACAAACGGAGTAAAAATAATAATAACAAATATGGCACAAATCAAATGGAGGAAAAAATATATATTAAAAAGATACTTTTGGTGTAACACAAAATGCAAATCCAGTGATTAAACTTACAATCATTCAGCATATATGTGCCTTTGGAAAATTACTGGATTAGACTCCGCTTTCAAGACAAATTATAGATAAACACCAGGGGCAGTTTTAGAGTATCAACAATATGATCACAGATGCAGTGGGATTTAGGAAAATGAGTTACTAAGGGATTTTCTCAACTTTGCAACTCCTAAACCCAATTCCAAAAAAAGTTGGGACGCTATAAAAGTGTAAATAAAAGCAGAACATAATCATAGGAAAATCTCATAAAGCCATATTTTTTTCCCATTAAAGTTTCCCTAACTTTTTCTGCAGGGCCCCCTTTTTATCGACAACAATAATGTCAAGCCCCCCACAATCCCACAACCACATGCAACGTACAAAGAAATGTGCCATGCAACAGTTTTTAGTTTATTGGATGTTTATTTCTAAAGTAATCAACAGGCTTTTCTCTGTGTTCAGAATGAGAAGTCCACAAGTGGCTTCATGCTGTCAGATGCTGATATTTAGAGACATTCAACACACTGTGTGACCATTACTTAACCCTTACCTGGTCAAGCCTAGGGCCAGATATGCCTAATTATATTTTCTGATCTTTATTTTTTGTTTAAATCTGTGTTGTTGGTTCATCATCACATTTCCATTGGTATCTTCACAAATTTGTCCATGTTTTGCTAGAAGTTTTGTTTACCCTGTCATAGCTCTGGGCCTCCCTTAGGGGTCCCGCCCTCCCCAGTTTTGGAACCATTGCATTAGAGCAACATGTCAAATGTTTTAACAACATTTTTACCATTTCATATGAATATGAGCTCATTTTTTAATCTAATGGCAGAAACATATATATATATATGGGGTAGGGTTGCAGGGGCAGTAGCCGTAGCAGGGAAGCCCAGACTACCCTCTCCCCAGCTACATTGCCAGCTCATCTGGGGGTGTCACAAGGCCTTCCCAGGCCAGCCGAGAGATGTAATCCCTCCAGCGTGTTCTCAATCTTCCCCGAGATCTCCTCCCGGTGGGACATACCTAAAACACCTCACCACCAGGGAGGCCACCAGGAGCCATCCTAACCAGATGCCCGAGTCGCCTCATCTGTTTGTATGCTATGCGTTGAATATATGTTTGTACTTTATTACCACTGTTCAACTGTTTAAACTTGTTGAACCTTTATCATCAGCAGAAAAGCGGGTACGACAACTTTACACCTTACGCTACTCTGCACTAGCCACGGCCACTTCAAATTTCTTCAATCCCAGATTTGCTCTCGGACGCAACACGAGAAAAAAAATTGGCTGATGTGTCGAGAACAAGCTGCAAGAGCTTCCACACCAAGGTCGCAGGAATAAAATGACTTCATTTTATTCTTGCTGCCTCGAGAACTAGAACGTTCTCTGTTCTTGCGGAGTATGTAACGGCCTCAAGGGGCCAACTTAGTGACTGACCATCATACATTAGGCCTACACCAGGAATCACCAACTTGTCATGAAGGTATTGGATGATTCCCTTCTGCAACACCTGATTCAAATTAAATGGATCTCCAACAGCTTGTTGTCAAGTTTTGCACAAGTCTGACCCATTCATTTGAATCGGGTGTGTTGCTGCAGGGGACACATCCAGTACCTACAGGATACTGGCCCTTGAGGACCGGAATTGGTGAACCCTGCAGTGCACTCATCTCCGAATTAAGCACATATCTAGCTGTGGTTAGTGATTCGCCTGAACGGCTGATCTGTATGTTCTGTTCCTGTGCAGACAATAAAGAGTGCGACTGTAAGATCAGCAGACTCCTTTCCATCATTTCCTCAAAATCTTACAGGTTTATTTGAAAGAAAACATTAGGCATGTGTATCTGAGCATTATTACATACAACATTTATACATTAGTTGTTGACGGTACTTACAGAATCTCTATCTTCAACTTGTATATCTTTTCATTCTCTGCAATTTTCTCTGCAGAAGCAAAACATTTAATTAGTATGAGTATATGTACCACCCCCCTCCACTCCCCCACCCCCTCTGCAATGAAATATGCAATGCAAACAGGCCAAAAATCATTCTAACAGAAAGCAAAAAGAACAGATGGGGGTAATTTACCTGGGATGAGTTCCAGGTTCAGGTCAAACATCTCACAACCCGTTTCCTGTTTTGCAGGCATTGCATAATAAAGTGACACCATCTATAAAAAAGACAAAAATACATCTCAATGAATGTCAAAATTCTCAAGGCTTCAATCTGATATGTACACTCAGAAATAACCTTTTCAAATATCTGAATGAAATGGAGTCAAACTAACCTTGCCAACAATAATTCTGTTGGTAACCTCCTCACCGCTGCACACCTATCCTAGTTTTACTATATTGTCCTTTTTTATATCTTCTTCTCAATTTGACTATGATGACGACAGATCTGTTGTCACTAACAATGGCTAAAAAATGTTTGACATTTCTGTTTACACTTCATTTTTGCTATAACAAGTTTGCCATCCTTTCCTGGTAAGCACCTCTTTCTATTTTTGAGAGAAAGATATACTGAGGTATTTGAGACCCCTGGGGTCCAGAATATAGGACTAGGTGCCCCCTCCCATTTGGGGAACCAATAAAATAAGATAAATAGCTAAAAAAAAAAGATAAATTTAACTATGCAATTCCCAAACTTCAGTTGCCATTTGGCCTGTTTCTTCAAAAAGTACATTTCTGGCTCAAAATCTGTGTATGATTTGGTTGTTATAGCTCCGTCTTTTTTTTCTTTCTTTTTGTTTTTTTTTAAGTTGAAGAGGCATGAAGCTAACAAGGCTAACCCATAGCGCCTGAATCTGTCTTCATCCTCTTCCTCTCCGGCTTATAAAATCCTGGGGCAGGGGGAAGAAGACTGATATAAGGCTGGGATTACATGAATCTAAGAGTGAAGGACAGGTATTGCCTTTTTCCGCTCTGGCCTTCATATTTCTTCCCAGTTTGCTCTTGGACACTCCAGCAGGAGGAGAGCCAGCCCTTTTCATCCAAAAGAAATGGATATCTCTCACATGTGCAAGCACAGTAAATCAGAACATGCAAGATTGTGTATTCTCTCTCAATAAGACTGCTTGCTGATGTCCTAGACACAGCACACACTTGTAGATACACAAGGCAATACAACAACAAAAAAGAGAGCACAGGAGCTGCTCTCAGCTGCAACTTATTTCTAGTATTTCAAAGAAAAATGCCCAAAGCAAATTGGACAAAAACTGCAGCAGATTGTTGGGAACAGAACCAGATGTTGGAGTAATGTATGATAAAGGTTATTTAGAAGGACAACCAGCTGTAAATATGTTGTTCAATCATCTAAATAAGTGGTAGACATGACATGACATCACTTATTGACATAGAAGGTGCCAACTTTTTTAACCTGAAGTCTTTATATGGCCTTTTAACAAAATGTGGGGGGAAAAAAATCAACAAAATTTACTTTGCAAATGCCATTAATTATTATATTATATGCCAAATTATTGTAGTGTAGTCTTGTGCTTTCCTGGTATCCATTAAGGGGCAGAAGACAAATATCATATCATATACTGCAGGGTTTTGAGCACAGTTATTACCATAAACTGATGCAAAATGTCTCAGAAACTATACATATCAAATATGATACGTTTGGCTTTACAGGGTTAAAGTGGTGGTAAAATATCATTTTCAAAAAATGTTATTTCTGGAAATAACCAAGTGTACTTGAAGTTTATAAAGAGGTTTATATGAAATATGATCATATTTCTCCTGACTGTCTACCCAAACTCCAGGCTTTAAACATTTCTAATGCCCATGTCAACCAAACTGCATCGTACTTACCCTGAAAACAGCTTCTCCTGTTCCTGAGGCGGTCACCTCTACATCCTTGTTTATACCTTCAAACTGTTCAGATTTAAAGGGTAGGAAAAGTTAGAAATATGTCAAACATTTGATAACGAGGAGGAAGAAGGAAGAACAGAGTAGTATGCATATGTTGTGAATAAATAAATAAATAAATAAATAAATAAATAAATAAATAGGTTAGCAACCAATCAGCGTCTGTAATATGTCAGACAATTTCACCACTGATAAATATCTGCCCAATCATTTGAATATTTTCAAGGAGTGTATACAGTAACTGGCTCAGTGTTGTAGATAGTTGGCTAATACACTCTTTGTTTAGAAATGTTCTCACCTTGGATGTTCTTGCTTGATAGTGATTGTTCCTGTTAATTCTGTACTTGTCTGCCAGAGACCTGCCTGGTAACAATATGTCCACATTCAGATTGTATGGTGGTTCTTTTGCATTGGTCCAGTACTCTGCTACAGCCTGGTACACCATTATAGTAGCCTGCAAATGACAATGGAATCAAAGCCTCAACTAAATATTTTCTGTAAAAAAACAACCAAAAAATCTTTAAAGCTTTAAAAATCCAGAAGAGTTATGTAACCTGAGTGGATCCATATCCTCCACCCTCCTTCTGCTGTTGGCTGAGCCATCTCACAATATTTTTGGCAGGTTCAAAGTCCTTCAACAACAGCAGGTAAGAACATTTTAAGTTTTATGTAACTTACTATTTACAGAGTTATATTTTCATTTAATACTGATGTTTTTGTGTTGGTTAATGGAAAAAGTCTCAAAATCTACTTCAATTAACATTTCAATTACTTCAGTATTTTCATAAACCTGAAGTTTGAATAAGACTGAGATTGTCATCCTATTGTGTTTGAATGGAAAGCAGGCATGCAGACCTGAGCCTTGACAAGTGCAAGCAGAGCATACGCTGTGGCCTCCAGTGTGTAAATGTGTCCCTTGGCTACAGGCCAGTGGGATCGATCTGCAGAGAAAAATCATCTTTATTTTTATCCATATGCTGTACTTGAGTCAAACTTCTTTTTAAACTCATAAGATCAGAAAAACTCCATTGTATATGTATGCATGTCTATTCCCCTGTCAGTTAAACCCACTGAATCCAGTTAGGAGTTAGGGGTTGGATCACCAGTCCATCACAGGGCCAACACAGAGACAAACAAATTTAAAATCACCATCCAAACTAAGATGCATGCCTTTTTAAACCGGACAACCATGCATGGAGGGGAGAGACACTGAAAAGTTAACCTTACTGCTGCGAAGTGACGGTGCTAACCACCACGTTCAGCACTCATTTACAAACCTTGGGAAGCAAACTTGTAAAGGGTCTGCTTGTTCAATTTGTTTTCATTTGCCAGGGCGTATGATGCCATTGCAACAGCGTAGGGATTGGTGAGTTTGGGAAGTTCCCTCTCCAGGTAGGCTACTGCTTTTTGTATGCTGTTTGGCATACTCTGTAAGAAGACAAAGACAGCTTATAAAAAGGTAATTACTAAACAACAGATTCATCTAATGCTATACGCTATAAAGACATAGCAATCTTTTCAGTTCATATCCCCCCAATAGCTTTACTCCAATCCAAACATTATTAGAAGAAAACTAAGAATAGAAATAACAGAGGTGTAACATAACTTAAATTATGTATACACAGTTTTTTATGAGGTACTTCTGTAATAATGCATCAAACGGGTTGCAGAGAAAACATCATGTTTAGTTTGGCTGCTTACATTTACAGATGGAGAACAAAGTGTTTGTGACTCCTGCATTGCAATCAGGCAGAAAGCGGTCATTGAAGCATCTGAATCTACGCCACCTACATCACCCTATGCATACACACAAACAAACACACAGACACATAAATATCCATATTCTTCTGTCACTTTTGGAATCAATTTAGTGGTGTTATTAAAATCACTTTACTCACAATCATCTGTTTATCATACACACTTCCGATTTCCTTAAAAATTCCATCCGGTTGCTGTGTGTTCAGAATGATATACTTGATGGCCCCACAGATTGCATTTGAATCAATCACCACAAGTTTATAGGACATTGCGAACACCTTGGCAACATATGCAGTCAGCCTTCAAGTTGAGTGAATGATAGAAAATAAGACAATTTAGAAGGAGGGGAAAATATATTTGTGTCTTGGGGTTATTTTCTACATCTACAGAACATGAAATGTTGCACTTATCTTGTCTTTTAAGAGCGAGAAAAATAAATATTTTGACAAAAATATCGGGATTTTTTTATGTCCCTATTTTTTGGGGGGGAAGAAATTAAAAAAGAAAAAATTTCATAAAAATGTTTTCTAAAATTTTTATTTTGTCTTGTCCAGTATTATAACAGCAGGGTGATGGTCTGGCTCTAGTGTTGTCACGAGCAAATTTGCTTTACCAAGAGGAGAAATTTTCCAAATTTAAATGCTTTATTTTCAGCTAGTTCCGATATATTGCTGCAGAATAAATTTAAATAACTGACTAACGTGCATTTTTGCGGGGGAAATACGTCTCCTGATATAGTCTATAGACATTGTCATCCAAATTTTCACAGTCATGTATCATTCACAAAAATCAGCAATATAGAAGAACAACAAGAATCACAATTTAAATCAAATCGGCATCCAAAAAAATCCTAAAATAATCGTGTATCGTCCCAGTCCTACTGTCTATACTGAGAATAAAGGAGCAAAATATGCAAATATTTCATTACAAGATTATGAATGTTTGGGGTTTCTCACCAGGTCGTTGGTTTACTCCATGGGAAGATAGCAAAAGATCCATCATCTTTACGATAACTAAGCTGCATCTCATAGCCTGGAGAAAAACAAATACAAAAATATTTTTCATGCAGCCCTTCAAAACTTTCTTTCCAGTGCAAAGAAGTATGTGCAATGTCTTCCACATTATCGCCATATCAAACCATTTCTAGTAACTGTGCTAATTAACACATCCATACCAGCTTACCTGACTTTATATGTTGTAGAGCTTTGTTGCGCTTTTCAAAGCCCACGTCTTCCCACATGTTGGTTTTGTCCAAATACACGGTTGCAATAACAGGCAGGGTCATGGCAGCCATGTTCTGCTCCCCACAGCCATAGGGCTCTTTGATCAGAGAGCCCATAGACTCCCCGCTAATGCTGCTCTCAAACAACGAACTCATCTGCTCCACTCCTGTGTAAACATAACCTTTAAGATGGGCATTTGCAACAAAAACGGAGCAATATCACCGGAAATCACCGTGGCAGTGCTGAGCTGAAACAAACCAGAGAAGAAGAGGAACAGGAAGAAAAAAAGCAGAAGAAGAATGAAGATGGGGACAACTCAATGTGCGTTCCAGTTGTCTCGGAATTCCGACCGGAGGAGAGTATGTGACGTCATTGCCAGTTTGTTGTTGTTTAAGTTACACCAACTAGGAAAAAGTTGGAAGCCTCCAAAATAGCCACTTTTTGAATGAAGACAACAATGGACTACAAGTGGTACGAGGAGCAGCCATCTTTAAATCTGGTATCTCGGCGTCCTCTACATATTACGATTTCCCTGCTCTGAATTCAGAGATTGCTCCGTCAAGTTCTGAGGCAAACTGGAATGCGCTATCAATCCCAAACCACCCCATACACACTAATCCTACACACGAGCCCTCCATTTGTGCGTTCTCACGGAGGCTTCGCCATATCAAGGATTGTCTCAAACCGCGTAGTATGGAGGGCAAGTGGACCGTTCAGCCCTCAGATAGCGGAAACAATCTTCAGATGCAAATTCTGCATAAGTCATGTGTGTTTGTCACACTGACAGAGAATCATCTTGCATTTTAGGAAAATAAAACGAAACTGGCAAATCTTTTTCTATGCTGATGTTTGATGTGATGTAATTAGCAGCATTCATTCATTTTACTGTAAACGGTGATGGGTTGAAAGACTTGTGGATGTGAAGAATAATGCTGCTCCTCTCATTGTAATGGTTGCTAAATTTATGATGCTTTAGGGACAGTGGGGGAAAAAAACGAGGCAGCTGGTGCACCTCCCAACCTCTGCCACAATGCTACCCGGGTGTCTTTGTGTTGCCATGGTGACAAGTCCTTTCCTTTTCCTGTAGAGGGAAGAGGGTGTGCTTTTGAAGAAAGGGTATGGGAGTGTTCAGGGTGCGTTGATGGACAGTTGGAAACATTTATAGCGGTGCATTAACGCCACCAACCGGTGTCTGAAACTGACATCAGATTGGGGGAGTGAACTATGAACTCAGCACTGCCCACTAGTGGAGGAACTTACTTAACAACCATGGCAACATAAAAGAAGAATGGAAGTAGGAGAGGGTTGACACATGAGAACGTTTGAAACAGACATTCCTATTTATGTAGGGAGCATAAATGGACCTTGACGGTGCAATTTCCCAGTCTGGGATCAATAGAGGCTAATTGTTTGATTGGAGGAAAGAAGGAATTAGGAAACCTTTCTATTGACTAAAAGTTTAAATCTCTTTTCTAAAACATTCATACCTTCCACTGATATATTTTGAGAGCTTTGCATTCACTTCTACAATATGCTATCAAAGTGCTTTACGTAAAACATACAACTAACAATTTTAAAAACACCCACCTGATCATAATCTCTTTCAAAACACACAACCTGCATTCGCCCCCTACCTTCTGTCTCCTCAACTGAACATTAAAATGGAAACAAAAAAATAAATAAATAAATAAAAATCTGGCTTGATACTTCAGAGAGGAAACAATATCTGGGGATCTGTTGAGCTCTTGGTGAACAGACTCTGTTCTCAAGAGCCAGCCCGCCCAGGACCACAAACGCCGCCACCACTGGAAACCATCCAGATCAGGAGAGGCAGAGGTCCGCACCATAGGACCCCCAGCCAACCAGACAAAGGCATCCCCACAACAACAACCCTACGGACTGAACGGGCATAACCCCCCGGTGTGAGGGATCCCCATGAGGAAACCATTGACGTTAAATATGTTAAACAGTAAGATCCAATAAAAGCAAGAGAAATGAAATATAAATAAAAGAGTTAATAAAAGAAATGTAATTGGGTACAACAATAAATCTACAACAATGTTGATTAAATAAGAGAAAACAAATTCTGTTAAAAGCTAAACTAAAAGGGCCTTGATTCTGTTTTAAAAACCTAAACCGTCTCTGCGGCCCTGAGGTTCTCATGCAAGCTGTTCCAGAGACAAGGGCCATAGTGATGGGACGAGGCCCATCTGAAGGTTTTGGTTCTGGCTTTGGGAACAACAAATTAATGTATTACATTATAGAGGTTTCCATTTCCATCTCACCTGTCAGAGAGATGAGTGTGCTCGTAGGTGTGTTAGGAACCATGTCTGTTGATGAAATTTCACTCTTGATAGTCTCCTTTTGCGTACCACCTGAGGAAAGAGAGAGCAAAAAAGCACGCCCACGAACAGAACCCATTATTTTTTGTGCTGTGTTACTTTTGCTTTTGTTTTTGACATATTGTAGCTAAGACCTGGTGGGGCATGGACCACCCCTAAAATCTAACAAGACCTCCAGGTGCCAGTTTGAACTGACCTCTACATGAGTAAACCACAAATGCCCGCGTTCAAGTGAATACAGCATGTAAAATACTCCTATATAACATCCCATCACTACCATGTTCTAGATAATGATGCAGCTTGCATTCAAGCATCTTTCCAGATCCCTTCGTGGGTGAAAATAAATTTCTGTTTAAACTGTTTACATTTTATGATGTCAGTCATAAAACCATCAGATGTGATAATGAACAACCAGGAAAGCTGAAAAAAACTGTTAAAACTAGAGATTTGGCTCTAACGAAGTGTTTTTTATCAATGAAGTACAACTCTGTACATCAGTAATTAAAGGCCCATCGTGTAGGAACATCCGGAGTAAACAGTTTTTGATTGAAAAAGGAGATCATTGGTTATTTGCATTCCAGAACATTGCTTTACTTTTTACATTAGATGACTATTTCAGTTGAAATTATCAGTTAAAAAACATTTTTTCTAGACCTGCCCCTGATTGCAGCTTTTTGAATAATAAACTTACCTTGACCTTTCTTGGCAGGATCAAGCGTCACATTGAATGGCCTTTTCACCAGCACACCCGGAGGCTAGAAGGAGAACAGGAAACAACCCAAGAGTGAAACACTTTCTTCAAAGTAACCACTGAAACCGCTTCATGGCCCGATTCCAATGGGCTTTTGCCCATTGACCAAATGTAAAATATTCAGTAAAAGCCAGTTGGATGTCTACACAACTGTTTAGTCAGGATAACAGTTCAATCATTAAAAAAAAAAAAAATGTTAAAAAAGCCATTGGAAGGAAGTAAACAGAACAGCATGTGCATGCCTCAACCAACTGTTACAGGTTCAGACCAACTGCATCAATTACCAATTAAATTAGGCACTACCAACTCGTTTTTGAGCTCGCAACTTGATCATCTCATGATCTGAAGACAACAAAGCTTGTTGCCTTTATCTTACCAGTAACAGTAGGTGGTTAATTTGAGAAACCAAAGGCAGATTTCTGAAGGTAATGATAACAATGAACTTATCCCATGAAAGCTTCCATAGAAAACGTGCTGTGATGTCATCTCTAAAAAAATTTGGTGCAAAATTTCAACAAGACCTTGACAAATTGTGTCAACTTGTTAAAAAAAGTGTAGAATTTGTCTCCTGTATTAATTATAAATGCATTTTTTCACTGTGTTTCTTACTTTTATTTAGAATTGAATACAAGGTTGATCATTTTACAGTTTCTTACCACAACACGAAGAGTTTTCTCAACTCCGTCACCATGGTATGAGTTTTTAACTTCTCCTTTCACTGAAATTGGAACTTCTCCCTCCTTCATGGGAATAATGATGAATGGTACAGATCGTGTGGTACTTCCACCAACTTGGACCTCCTGACGGAACCACCCTTTCTTATAAGCTGCACTGCATGCACCAGGGTCTTCTTTTAGCTCCACACGAACCTTCAAATGAGTTGAGAAACAGACACAGACTGACAGTTAGGCCATTGCAACTTAAAGGTACATGGTTAGAAATATTATGTTTCCAATTATATACAAAGGGTCTCCAATGCTGGATCCTTAAAGGCTCACAGAACATATCATGAGATTATGCAAATTACTAACATAAAAACATGGAAAACATCAAAGTCCGAAAACAAAGAAAAATATTTTTTCTTATTATGAATAATAGTTGATCTTATAAAAAAAATGTGGTTTTCCAAAATGTGGTTGTTGTCCAAATAAACTTGCCACATTGACATCTTTCATTTTTGATAGTTTTTACGTTATAAAAAGTTCCTAATTTTTACAAATATTCTGTAAAAATGCAGAATTTTGAATTCATTTTTATTCCTGAAGAAAAACAGTTGATCAAAAGTGTTACTGGCCTTCAAAGCCATATGTAACTTACAGTGATAGGCTCAAGATTGTAGTTGTGGAGAATTGCTTTAATTTCCAGCTGTTCTCCTCGGACAGCTGCATATGGGAGCCTGAGGTCGATGAAGAATGGCTTCCAGACTTTGACCTCCAGTGTCTTAGCCACACAGATACCTTAGATAAAAAAATCAAGTCAGGAAAATTTCCTGACTTCACCTTTTTGTTCCTCATGGCCTCAGTCAGGCATGCCTGTGACAGTGTGTTTTTTTGCCATTTGATTTGTACATCATGCAATTAAAAAAAAAAAAATCTGCATGTCTCAATTGTCAGGCAACAAAATGTTGTATTCTAATAAAAGCTCATACTAATGTGGCAGGCAGGCAGTGGTTGTGTAAAACAGCAAGGGTGGTTCAAAGAAGCTCCGTTTCAGCTTATTACTGTGATACTTTGTAGTGCTTGACAATGAAAATATGTTTTAAACTAATTGCATATTTCAAAACTTCTAACCACAATCATTTATGGGTGAACAAGTAGATAGGTAAGTCATTTCAGAGGTAAAATATAGTGAACAGAAAGAGGGGGTGTGACGGGATCTAATTCCCCAGGCTGATATGAAGAAAAATTTAATCTCTATTTTTTACCAAATTAAGTCATGAAGATGAAGAGTCCTCACCGTGAGTGCTGGACAGACTAATGCCGGTCAACTGCCAGGTTGTGATTGAGTCAGGCAAAGGCACATATTGCTCAAGCTCTGTGGTTTTACTGAAAGAAAAGCCAGTTTTAGGGACTTCTAGTGCTGGCAACATTTTTTCCTTGTACTGATTTATTTTGCTGATCTTACCAGTTTTTATCATTTTCAGGGCAAGGATCCAGTTTGACATCAGTCCAATGCCAACTTTCTGGGAAATTTGTGCGGGAAACGATTTCATCGCTGTCTATGTAAGCGTCATCCGCCTCACCTAAAAAAAGTCATGAAAATGATGAGTTTTTCATTAATGGATTTTTTTCCTATTTCATACAGAATTAATAAATAGAATACAACCATCCCCATCATTTCTACACATTTCTTACTGCGAGCAAGTTGTAGGACCTCCCCCTTGTTTTCATCCTGATGCTTCTTCATCTCCTGGCAGCAGCGAAGGAAGGCATTTGCACATGCAGCATCGTCTACAATGTATTCGGCGCGCCTCTCACAGGTGTAGGAAACAGGGACATCCCTCATACCATCCAAGCAGCATTCTCTGTCTGCTTTCTCTTTAAATTCACTCACTGACAAGAAAAAGGGGTGTGAGCGTGACACAAAAGGCAAAGGACAATATGGTTGAATTTAAAGTGTTTAAAGACATGTAAAGAAATAGCACACATTTTGACAGCTGATAGACACACACTACTGTTTTTATTCTGATATTCTAATGCATATGCAAAGGACTTACTATACAAAACATATTGAAGCTGGATTTTTTTTTTTTTGCTACCATGTACATTCTAAAAACACGTTTAGTTGTTTCTGGCTCATTTACATTGCATGTTTACTGTTGTTTTATACGTGTTTACTGTTGTTTTATACGTGTTTACTGTTGTTTTATACATGTTTACTGTTGTTTTAATACTATATTGTTTTGATTTATATTGGGTAGAAGGTCTAATAGAATCTATCCTGGCTGTCAGAGCTTTTTGTTTTAATAATTTGTAGCTGTCTTTTGACGTTAGATGTATGTTTACATATTAAGAATTTAATTACATTTCTTTGAATTTTCTTTAAAAAATAAATAAA
>JBBBVU010000004.1:26353729-26364778 GCA_037177055.1 Atherinosoma microstoma
TATATAATGTATCATGTGTGTATCATGGTACTACACATCACAGATTCAGATACATAATTTCAACATTTATCCTTTTAACCAAACAATCATTCTGACTTTAAACTTGAATTAGCAACTTTAGCTACTTCCTGACTACCACTCATCTAATCATGTTCATGCTTGAATAACCCTCCTTTATTTAACATTTATATTTATTATTCATGATCCAGGCAGGAGTCTGCAGATATACAAGTACATTTTTCTCAGTCCAGAGTATGATCTGAATTATTTGCATGTTTCCCAGCTCATATACTAATGTTTTAAGTTAATATGAAATATTCTCATTCAAAAGAGACAATGAGAAGCATGAGGTGACTGGAAGGTGTGAAACTAGACAAATGTTGGTTCCCAAAAGACAACAAAATGTAAGACTCAAACAATAAGGTCTATTCAATTTTATTCAGCAGTGTAACGTTGTCAGTTTTGCTTACTTGTGTTATAGCAGTCTTTTCTTTTTCTTTTTTCTTATTTACAAATGTAACAAAAAGTAAAATGATCTGAAAAACTGCAAAACACTTCCTTGAGATTTACTATTGCTGACATGCAAAGATGGTATACTGAGCAACCATCTCCTCCAAGCCCATGCAAGAAGGTCGGAACTGCTCCATCTGACACTCTGGTCCTGAAGGCCAGAACTCAACCCAGGTTCTCTCACCGAGCACGTATTGATACCTGAGGAGAGCAAAAATACAACATGTGATGATCCGTCTAGTTCTGGAACATACTGAAACTTAATAAGAACAAACACTTACGTTTGCTGCTGCTCATCTACGTGAATATCTTTGGAAGAGCCCATGATGAGGTAGGCTTTATCTTTTGTCAGACTTAAAGATTCTCTGCAGTGTTTATAACTGAGAAATGCACGCAGTTTATTTAAAGGTCCAACATCAGTGGTTCCTGTAATTAAAATAAAGGGAAATTGAGATAGTTTGAGAAGCAGCAGACTGTATAGTCTTTGAATAATTCAACCAAAATTTAAATGAAACTAAATTTGGAGCCAAAGATCTCTTTATTTAGGAAAAAAAAAATTAGTATAACTATTATGTGATTTGCATGGAAACATCTTTTAGATTTGTGTTAATTTGTCTTTTACTTTTATATATAAAAGTAAAAGATTTCCAAAAAGTTTGTTTGTATTACAGTTTTGAATACACCACACTGGAGCATTAATGTGGAGGTAAACACAGTGGTGGTCTGTTTTCAGTGTTGCTTGTGGAATTAAAATCAGGTAATCACGTCTTGATCAGCTGAGTATAAAAACTGCAAAGAAGTGCAAACATCTCTACTGGTGGAGATGAATCATCACAAAAGAACAGCTCTAAGACAAATACTCTTGTTGAAATCTCTTAATAAACTATTTTGTGCATTAAGCGAGCTTCTTTTATCACTTCTTAAAAAAATTAATTTAACATAATATTATATGCCAGAGGTGTATATTAAAAGTTTAAGCATAAAACAATACAATATTAGATGCCACTACCACAAATCCAGCCATAATATGAATTTGATTTGATTCGATTCAATGCAGTTACCAGTGATCAATATGACATATGATATGCCGCTTAAATACATTTACTTATATTAATTTTTAATTATAAAAAGCTATGAAAATATCAATTTGTAATTTTTATTCCTTAGCTCATTCAGACATGTAAATGTAGACAAATTTGTTCTTTTAACGAAAATAAATTGTGCCACATGTAAATTAAGCTTACATTTTTAACTCCTTAAAACTTTTTTAAAATATATATTTGTATACATTAAAGAAGGATAAAGTATAAATCTTCGTTAATAATAACTAGGGCTGTCACTGACTTTATAATTCATTACAGTTGCACATGATATGGATATCAGAATTTCCGTCATCAAATTAAATGAAGATAATTTGGTTGTTCGAACTAAGCATATACAAACAATTCCACTCGTTTTTTCTGAAGTGTGCATCACTAATGATTATTTATTTATTTTTAATATTTTCTATTCTATTTAAATAAGTGCTACAGAAAGTTTGACCCACCTTCTTTAATGACATCTACCACCCGCACTGCATAAATGTCTGTAGAACCCTCGAAGACAACATTTTCCACCAACACTTTGTATGCTGCGGGGAGACAAAGCAAAGATTTTTAGCTCCCTTCCTCACTCAATATTTTCAAGCTAAATACGCTTATATTTTTTGGTGCAGACATTTAGGTGCATTAGACTTTTGTTTCATACCATAATCAATTTTGCTGGTTTCTGTGCTTTCACAAATCTTAGCTGTACGTTCGTCATTGCTGATGTCACCCTTCTTCTGCATGCTGCAGTTCTCTGAAAATGCAAAAAAAGTAAAAGGTTTGGTCACACGTACTCATTCAGTGTGTTTTCCACTGCTAACTAAATCAATGAACTTGCCCTTTGGCACCTTAATAGTAATAGTGATCTCTCACAAGTGCTCTTAGTCAGTGCAAACTCTAGAAGTTACACTTTATCCATAAAAAATACTTAAAATTTAAGTTTAGTTTTTTTGTGCTTGCAGCAAAATTTAATTCCAGCATCTAGTCTACTTTAAAGTTGTTGTTCAAGTTCACAGACAATGCAGGAAGACATTGATTTACCATTTGGGTTAAATAACAGAATCATTTCTTTACCTTCTGCACATGTGCATTCATCACCTCTACAGAGCTGCAGTAATTTTCCACCCTCCCTCTGTGGGTGGTAGAATTTCACACAAGTTGTTTCTGAAGTTGGAAAGAAAAGACAATTTTTGTTATTAAAGAACATCTAAAATTTTCACATTTGAAACAGAAATGGGGACTCAATTTGCACTTCAGTTGCATTTTGGGTACAAAAACGGTGGAAAAATAAAAGAACAGCAATGATAACATTTATGGTATAGAAATACATGACGCTGACTCCACTGCTTCCAACTTTATCCACCAACTTTAAACATTCCTGGAGAGATTAGTCACTGTAATATGAAAGACTAATGTTAGCATCTATGTGGTGAAAATTTTAGCTTGTTACTACCTTCGTGCAAAAATAACATTAACTCCGTTAAATGTGTTACGGTTAATTTATTTCAGTTTTTATGCTCCTCACGTGTTGAACAAACTCCCAGAAACCTGCAGGTCTGCTGAAACTCTCAGCAGTTTTAAATCAGGGTCAAAAACTTTTCTTTTTGACACCTTTTATGGAAACAAATCCTATTTTCTCTGAGGTTTTCTTTTATTGTCTATTATTCTCTTATTTCAATTATTCAAAAATTTGTTTTCAATACTTCTTAATGCTTCTTCTGCACCCAGCTGTAATGCTTCTAATGTTATATGTAGCACACCTTGAATTGTTCTGTACATGAAATATGCTCTTCAAATAAACTTGCCTTGCCTTACTGACAGCAAACTCTAAATTTAAACTGCTGGCTTCATTATGAGTTGCCTGGATAACGTTAAACTGTGGATAATAAATCAGACTCATTGTAAACGACATGGTTTACTGGGTCTGATTATAAAAAAAAAAAGTTACATGTGTTGCTGCTTTAGTAAAGTTGGCAATATTTTATGGACCTGTGAGAATTGGACCTGAAACCGATTAAAATTTTGAGTTTCTTTTAATTCTTTATTAGATTTTAAAAGTTTAATATTCATTTTTCTGTACTCATCTCGCATAAGGCCGTTTCAAGCTTGCAGGGATCTAACTCTGGACCTCTTGAGTCACAGTCCTGCAGGTTTTGAATGTTTCCCTGCTGCAACACACCTGATTGAAATGAAATAACTGAAATCCTTCTTGAGAAGTCAGGCTCGTTGCAGTGAGAAACATATAAAACCTGCAGGACTGTGGCTCAAGAGGTCCAGAGGTGTTGAGGTTGTGTAGCATCGCAGCCCCTCTCTCAACACTCAGAATACAAATTTTATAAAATTTATAAACTGCAATATTATTTTTTAAATGTTTTCAGGGGTCCAGATAGAATTTTGTACACATGAAAAAATCTTGGTTTGATTAAATGTTAACAGCATTTTTTGCAATCTAAATACATTTCCATGTTCATGAAAAGGTTTTCCCAAATTGGCCAATGAAGAGCTCACGAGCAGCGCTGTTCCAAACTGCTGTCATTTAAAGGGTGAATATGGCTTTTTAAAAAGATTATTATTATTTTAGTATTTTCTAATAATAACAACAGCTCCTCACCCTAGAACTTTAGGGACATCCATCCAGAGTAACAGAAATAATAATAACAAACAACAAAATAATAATAATAATAATAATAATAATAATAATAATAATAATAATAATAATAATAATAATATGAGTATGGATTTTAATAATTTAATGAAGTGTTTTAATCAGACCATGTCACATGTTACATATTACTCATTACAAGTAAAAGTGACTTGCAAAAAAATCACCTGAGAATTTTTCTGATATAAAATATAGATCTTATTCACTCTTGTATGAAATGAGGAAAGATTAAAATCGGCATCTTGCTTTAAGACTTACGATCATAGTATTCATACACAGACACCGCAGCTGGCTGTAAGATGCCCACTTTCATCGTCTGGTGCATCCTAAAAGAGATCTCATCTGGTCGTGTGTGAGAAACCTGTTGAAGTTGTAACAACCAAGACATCAACGTGACAAATCAAACAGCAGGCTGAAAAGAAAAACTGGAAGAAGACGGATATTTACCTTGTCCAGGTAGATAATGAGTGAGCCTCTCTCTGACAGAACTGTGTTCATCTCATATTTAGCAATGGTCCGGGCGCGGCCTTTAGATAACTACACACACACACACACACACACACACACACACACACACACACACACACACACACACACACACACACACACACACACACGTATCATCACATAAAACACATCTTGTTTTTTTTTTTTAAACAGTTTTTTCTTAATTGTCACAGTAAATAAAGAAAAAAATCGTACTATGTCCAGGTCCTTTGTGTTAACAGTAAAGCCAGTTAGCAAGCCGATATCCAAGATTGACATGGTTGCATCCTTTGTCTTGTCCTTATACCTGTACACAGAATGGATGTGTGAATCAAAATAATGTAGACAAATTGGAGGAAAACAAATAAAGATCTCTTTAGTTTTTAGATGTTTCTAAATTCTCTTTTGATATGCGCAAGAACATAGCGCATTTTACTTACAAAACCTCGATTTTAAGCTTGTATTCATCCTCCTTTACACCTGGAGGGACAAAGCAATACATGTGCATTAGAATACCTCAGGAAATTACAAAAAAAATGAAAGCAGACAATAAAGATGAACTCACAATGAAGAGATAAATAAACAAAGTAAATTACCTTGGGTAAATTCCACTGACACATTAAACCTCTGGCAGTCACTTTCTTTCTCTTTAGGCAGAGCATAATACAGAGACACCATCTGGCAAACAGATGAGAGACTTCTATCATTTTGCTTTGTGATAAAAAATGAGCACCCGTCCTGATATTACTGAGCCCCATTCGGGAAATATTTGTAAGAAACGTATTCATTTGCCAGTGTTTTTCTTCTTTAAGACATTTCAAACACATTTTAGTAAATTCTGTTTTCTTCTAATCAGCAGTTGAATGATTTTTACTACCATACCACTATTTGATAATTGTTTTTAAACCATTAGTTTATGTCTGTAAATAATGCCTCCCTTCTTATTGAATGTATGAATGTATCTACCCCACTGGACTACACATATTAGACTTTAATCTTTTCAGATTTCCAGGATAATTGTGACCTTTTGTGTTTTGAAAAACATTTAAAGTATTCCACAAATTTGCTTTTTATTTTCTGTAATATTGAAGTGCAAATGGATCTGCTTTTTATGAGGCAACATAACTGCACAACCTTATGAACAATTCTAGCTTTACTTATTAAGACAAAAAGTGCGGGGTTTTTTCTTAAAAAGGAAGACATTAACGGACCAAAGCATTGTCTAAAAACAGCTTCCTGAAACTTGAGTTTTCTACCTTTTCTACCTTTAGAAATTTGAAGAGTTGTGAAATAAAGAAAAAAACGTTTTGAGGGATCTTCATGTGCATCAACATAAAAAAGAAACTAAGGAAGCTGTTTGCATCACACCAGGTTTGAAAGGTAAAAAATGCAAAAGATGTTCTGTGTATAAATGATACTTGGAATTTTTGGTCTTAATGAGTTTAAAAAGAAACATTGATCTAAGATATTGATAACTGATGCTTATAATTTGGATGATTATTAACAACATGTGGGTTAAAAAGCAAACAAAATGACAGATTTCTTACCTTCACTGTTGCTTCTCCTGTTCCGCTGGCTTTCACTTTCACATCCTGGTTAATCTCATTAATCTGTTAGGTTATATATGAATAAATATTCAGACACAGGGGTAACATGATGACACAGGCAAACATTATATGTGGGAATGAGGTTTACGTTCTCACTTTAGATGTTCTTGTGGCATAGTGGTTTTCTTTGTTAAAGTTGTATTTTTCAGGCTTTGACCTGCCTGGCAACATAATGTCTACATTCAGATTATATTCTGGTTCTTGAGCACTGGACCAGTACTCAGACACAGCCTGGTACACCATTATAGTAGCCTGGACAGAAAAAAAGGAGGTAAAACAATGGTTAAAATCCTAGTGTAACAAAATAAATGCATTTTAAAATTCAAAAGAAAAAAAACATATAAAAATAATAATAATAATAATAATAATAATAATAACAACAACAACAACAACAATGATAATGATAATGATAATGATAATAATAATAATAATAACAATAACAATAACAATAACAATAATAATAATACAATTTTATAATTATTATCTTTATTTTACCAAATAAAAACAACCGGCAGACTAAGGTACAAAGTTAACAACATGCATCGCCACTGAGTAATGCTTTCACATTGTCATTTAAGAATAAAAACATTAACTATAGAAGTTTTGTATTACCTGAGTCGATCCATAGCCTCCACCCACAAACTGTTGCTGGTTGAACCATCTTACAACAGGTCTTGCTTCTTCAAAGGCCTTTTTTGGAAGAAAAACGTTAACTAATTATGGCTTTTTATTACCTTGAATTTAAAAAAATGTGCCGGCTTTATTACAGTTAAAATCAGGCCAGCTTACAAAGCTTTCTGAAAAGTTTTACAGTTCTTAATCAGTTTTTTTTCATAAAAGGTCTACTGTTGGGTCAAGTTAACTCTATTATGAAATGAATGGACATGAAATAGCTCAATTACTCAAGTGTTTTTTAGACTCTTTGTTTTTTAATGAGTTTACATGGATAATGTATGTTTTGTAAAAAACACTTAAAGTGGATGTCTTACCTCAGTCTTGGCCAGAGCCAAAAGAGCATAAGCTGTGGCCTCTAGTGTGAACATACGTTTCCCAGGTACCGGCCAGTGGGATAACTCTGAAAGCCAGAAATACTTGTTATACTATCAATCATGTCCTGCAAGCTTTGTTCTGTTGTAATTCCCTGATAACATATGATTCCTTCACATTACAAGACTGTGAAAGTAGGGATGTCACAGTTATTCAATTTCACAATACACATGGTATTAAATGCCACAATTAATTAATTGTAAGGATTCCACAATATTGTCACTTTAAATAAAAGATCATGTCTAAACCATAACGGCAAATAAGAGCACAAAACTAAAACAAATTTATTTGTTATATCAAATGGGTCATAAATAACGAGGATAAAGTGGTTTTTGGTGGATTCTTTTTACCTCTGTGGTAGAACATCTATTTGCCCGAAGTCAGCTTCTCTTGTCAACATAATCCCAAATTCAGATTTTTGATTTGAAATGACTAATAACTTTGTTGTTTATGTGTTAATTCGTGAAAAAATAAACCATACAACAAAAAAAACCTTGTGTTAATTCCACAGATCAATCTTTTTGCATGAATGGGTTCATTCTTTTTAAAACTTTAAGACCTATAAGGAGTGTTTGTGTGATTTTACACATTTATAATGTTGGGAAATTAATTAACGAATAAAATCGTTATTATTTCTTCGATAATAATAATACCAAGAAAATCTATAATTGTGACATCCCTAGTGCAGATGGGAAAAAACAACACTTTGTTGGGCTGTCAGAGAGGGCACGTCCCTGGAAAACATTGAAAAATCACCATAGCAACTGGTGACTCATTGGGTTCTTTTTTTCTGATGAAATATTCCATCATGGCTATCTTCAAAAGCAGCGTCTCTGATCAGAACTTATTAAACAATGCTTTGTTGGCTATATTCAATCAAATTTAAATTTCATCAATTTAACATTTATTTAAGGAAGTTTCAAGGCTTTGGTTTTATTATAGTACGTTCAGTAAACTAAAATAAGAAATTAGAATTTCCAAACAACAATAGCAAACGTAGTATTAGAAAATGAAAATGAATATGACAGCACCTGGAGACACGGCCTTGTAGAGGATATCCCGATTTAGTTTATTTTCATTGGCCAGGGCATATGATACCATAGCAATAGCATAAGGGTTGGTAAGACTGGGAAGGCGTCTCTCCAGGTACGCCACTGCTTTGTTGATACTGCCTGGCAGACTCTGGACAAATGGAACAATAAGAGAAACAAAGAAGAGTGTAAGCATGAACGGTTAAAAAGAAGCTACCAAAAGATACCAGTGTAACCATTTAAATGTGTATCATGTTTGGGAATGATATGGGAATTGTTCTTTCTGTCTTCATGAGCCACCATACACCTAAATTTATCACAATCAAAGTTGGGGAGTGGGGTAGAGATTTAAAACAGACAACTGGGAACAATTAAATCAAAGAGGAGAAGGATGAGGTGATATTCACAAAGTATTTTAGCAGATCTGTTTAAGTATTACATTTACAAAAAAATGATTTAAAGATATGTATCGTATATCGTGATTCAGGTAAAAATGATCGAGATATGAATCTTCATATCGCCCAGCCTTAAATACAACTGTAAACCAGATTGAAGAGGAAATATAGGAAGAGTGGGGGGAAAAATTATATGTTTTATGCAGATGAGGTACTCACACCAATAGATGGAGAACACAGTGCACGTGTCTCTTGCATGGCTATTAGACAGAAGGCCGTCATGGAGGCATCTGAATCTTTGCCCCTCACATCACCCTAAATATTTATAAATACATACACACCAACTGTCATAAGAATATCATTGCCATAAAAACACTTTTAATCTGTGGCATTTGATAATCTTTTAAAGAGAAAGAACTGATATTAGGGAAATAAGTGCACTCACAATCATCTCTCCATGGATAACATTTCCTATTTCTTTAAACAAACCATCGGGCTGCTGAGTCTGGAGGATCAGAAACTTAACACCGTCACAGATATGTTCACTTCTCACTGCTATCAGGCTGTTTGCTAAGGCAAACACTTTGATAACATAGGCGGTCAGCCTTGAAGAAGAGCACAGATACGTTTTATTTGAATGTGAATAAAATACACTTGTGAAAAGATATTGTCCAGAAAATTGAATATGAACGGAAGAACGGTAAGTGCCTCACCAGGTGCTACTCTGACGACCAGCCCAAACAGCAAAAGATCCATCATTTTTGCGGAAAGTCAGCTGGTGATTGTAGCCTACGAAAAACAAGACAAAAAATCAGTTCATTTGAGTTCCTCGTTGAAATCCTCTGGTTTCTTCTATGTTTGCTTACCAGCTTTTATATGTCCAATGGCTTTATCCCGTTTTTGAAAGCCAACAGCTTCCCACTGGTTAGTTCTGTCCAAATATATGGTGGCAATGACAGGCAGGGTCATGTGGATCATGTTCTGCTCTCCACAGCCACCAGGCTGTCTGATCAGACTGCCCATTGAGTTCCCACTTATTGCATTCTCCACCAGTCCAGATACTTGTTCTCTACCTGCATGGACACACACAGAATAAAATCTCTAAGATAGCTCCTTGTCAATGGGAAGCTCATTGTTCAGGCTTTGTTGAACATACAGTAAGTGACCTAAATTAACTGCATTGCTCACCTGTTACAGACACCTGAGTGGAGGTGGGTGCACTTGGAACCAAGTTGGTCTTTGAAATATTAGCAGTCAAAATTTCTTCTTGTATGCCATCTATAGAAAAAAAAGCAGAATCATTTAGAGAGAGATGATGCATCCTATTATTAAAAGTCTTTAATTAATTCCTTTTGGTTAAACTCACTTTTGCCTTTCTTAGCCGGATCTAGCGTTACAGTCTTGGCCGTTTTAACAAGAACACCTTCAGGCTGGAAAAACAAAAGACGATTCAAACATGGAGTTTGAAAAGGAGAAGGAGTGCATTCAGAGAGTTTTCAGATTTCTCCACATTTGGGATCTACGCAGCCTGTCTGGTGCCATCCACAGAAAAAAAATTGCCTCGTGGCCATGAGATACAGATGTGTGGGAACGAGATAGCATTAGTTTACCGTAGAGTTATTATTATTTTTCATCTATGTCACCAGATGGGCTACATAGATATTTTCTATTTTATTTCAAACTTTATTTTCAGCATCAGTCGCCATCCAATATTCTCAATATCAAAGAAAAAACAAGTGTTTGGAGTGTTAAGTCATTCATCTAGTTACTTATAAATTAGACCCCTTGTAATGATGCATGCAATTCAGTTCTGGTCTCAAATAGAATTTAAATGCAGCAAAATGCTTATTTTTCAGTGTTTGTACATTTCTTAACTTTTTCTGATGTGCTTGCATTTAAATCCAGCTCCCCAATCTTTCTCTGTCATTCTGTGAACCTGGACTGTACCACTACACTGTCTTAGGATAGATAGATAGATAGATAGATAGATAGATTGGCATTACAATCATAGTTCAACATTTAATAAATGAAAATTATAGAGAATATAAATGAAATAGGAATGAAATGATGAATATCTTCAAATTGAATGGAAAATGTACAAAAAGAGATCTTAATCATTTAGTTCCAGACATATAAACGTATTTATCTGTGTTTCCACCCCAGTGTGTGAGACCAGCTATAATAATCACTACTTCCTGTCTTCCTCTCATCCTCCATGCGTACTAG
>JBBBVU010000004.1:26379817-26395952 GCA_037177055.1 Atherinosoma microstoma
CAAGCTGCTCAAAATAATGGACAATTCTTCACATCCTCTACACACCACAGTGAAGAAACAACAGAGTGTGTTTAGTGAGAGGCTGCGTCAAGTCCGCTGCAAGACGGAAAGGTACCGGAGATCATTCCTGCCAGCAGCGATCACCCTCCGGAACAAGGCCCTATCTTCGACTTTAATTTGATTTGTTTGTATCATCATTATTATTATTATTTGGAAGAGAAAAAAAAAAACTCTGCTACAACAATAATTTCCCTCTAAGAGGGATAATTAAAGTATTTTTCATTTCATTTCACATAATGGATGCTAGTTTGAAGGCTACACTCAGGGAAGTAGACTTTGTTTCCACCACTTCTGACATGTGGATGGTGAATAATAAAAGTTTTATTGGTGTAACTGTCCACATGATTAATTCCAATTTACACTACAACAATGCTGCCCTAATATGCAAAATAATTAGAAGTGGGCACACCTATGATGTTATTGGAGCAGAAGATTGAATAAATACATTCATCATATGGACTGCATGGCAAAGTTGTTGCCATTGTAACGGATAATGCATCCAATTTTGTTAAAGCATTTAAAGTAAGTCAGCAGTGTAATTTTGAGTCTGAATCTGAAAATGAAGAAGGTGGTAATGACAAGGAACCGACTTTTACAGATGTTATAGAAGCTCTTTCAACCGCATCTGGTAATGGATAGTTTAGCCTCCCTCCACACTACACATGTGCATCTCATACAATTAACTTGATCTCAACAAGCAATGTTGACAAACATCTAAATTTCTGTGCAGACACCAAGGCTGTAGGAGTAGCATTGCAAAATAGACTTCTCTTTAGACTAAAGCAAGCTGATCAACATTAGCCTCTGAACAGGTGGAAGAGGTCTGCCGCAGGAAGTTAATGGTACCCACATCCACAAGGTGGAATTCCCTGTACGAGGCCATTTCCAGAATCATCACAATTCCCCTGAATGAACTCCCCTGTGTGTAAAACTGGAAATCAAGTGCATTAATGAAAGGCAGTACCAGTTCTTGAAAGAGTACTGCGCTGTGATGAAACCCCTGACAGTAACACTGGACATCTTGCAAGGGGATGAGTGCACCTATGGGGCTTTACTACCAACACTAACAAGCCTGATGTCAAAGACACTTGCCTTGAAAGATGACCTCTCTAGAATGACAGCCAGCCTTCCGGATGTCATTGTAAAGGTAAGATTACTATTTGATCATTTATTTGGGTAGATTTGTTGAATTTATTACACCATTCATGGTGGGCAGATGTTACACTTTGTTTTAAATAGTGTGTACAATTATTAAAATGATGATAATAAAACAAACAATTATTCATCCCGTTCAATACCAGGGCTATTGATCATCATTAATCAGAACATCAACAGAAGATTAAAATAAAGAGGTCAAAATAGCTGCAACCAAAATTAAATTGCATGCAGTATTGATAGCACATGAGATGGTTTAGGTCAGTAAAGCCCACTAAATAATTAAAATAGCCAGTTAGATAGTAAAATAAATATAGTATTATTTAAATCATATTGTATTTTACAGACCATCAAGACTTGTTTTGATACTCTACTGGAGAGCCAAGACGGACTCCTTGCAGCCGCCACTTGTCCCAAGTTCAAACTTTGATGGCTGAGAGATGAGTGTAGGAGAGAGCATGTAAAGGAGCTTCTGACAACAGTGGGTCATAAAGCTGCTCCTGCAGCTGACAATACTAATTTATCCCAACAGTCAGTCAGCCCAGATGAAATGGGCTTATTTGATTTTGAGAATCAGCACACAGAAAGCTACTCAGCAGGAAAAGAAGTAACTGACTCTTTAAGGTAAGGGTATGACCTTGAAATTCTGAATCAGTTCCCAAACCTCAAAAAGACGTACGTACATGAAATGCAACGCTCCAACTCCGTCCAGTGCACCAGTGGAACGGCTGTTCAGTTTAGGTGGCTTGGTGCTTTCCCCAAAAAGGAAGACTGTCTGATAGGAGGTTTGAGAAGATTCTGCTGATGTGATATAACCACAGTTACACTCCGAAAGAAAAAAAAACACAAGGCCTCGTCAGGGTAGTCATAAAATGAGACTAGAGTAAAAGCCTGAATGTGGCATAGTATTGTATGTTTTGTTAAACTCATTATTACTCCACTCTGCACTTTACCAAGTGTTAGAAAATGTAAATGTTAATCAGGAAAGAATTTGAGTTTGATTATTTCATTGCTGTATTTTATTTACATCTATTCAAATGACCCAAAAAAATCATTTCATTTTATATGCTGGAATATGTAGAAATATAAGTTAACAGAAGAAAGCTTTATTTTGTTAAAATATGTTGGAATGTGCAGAAAATAGTAAAATGCTCAACAATATTCTTCAAGTCAGACACTGTTGCATTTAATTTAATTTTTGCTTGATTAAATGTGCAATGAAGTTAAAAGATTGAAACTAATAAAACCAGTTCGGGACTGCTTCACTTGATTTACTATTATATGATGGAATATCCAGAAAGAATAGACTTAGGCTGAAAGGTCTATTGCTTTTTCAGGTTGTGCATCATGTTTTTGAAAAGTAACTATGAAAAAGCAATTATTAAAGTAACTAATTACTTTTGAAAATAAGTAATCAATAAGTAACTGGATTACGTTCTTGATGAAGTAATCAGTTACTGATTACTGTCAAGAGTAATTTGATAAAAAATGTGCAATGCATTGAAGGAAGAAAGTAAGTATTGCAATTATGATCATTTGATGGCTGAAATTATGAGAGAGAGAGAGAGAGAGAGAGAGAGAGAGAGAGAGAGAGAGAGAGAGAATTGGTGATTGGTGCAGAGAGGACACGTGATCCCGGTGAGTTCCATATGGCAGCCAGGTAAGAGCGAGAGAAGTCCTGTCAGTTTTTCCGAAATATTTAACTCTGAACCAGCACTCCCCACCACTTCAGCCGTCTCACCCGGATGCTCAGTAACCGACAGGTAACCTCCGTATTCTCTAACACCTGGCCTCCACCGACCTGCAACCCAAACCTTCTCTGAGCGTGTCCGCGAGACAGAGGGAGCCTTCGTCATTATTTTACCTGTGAGCGGTTTCACCTGTCAGTTCGCAGCAGCAGTGTACTCACCTGAACTGACACACCAGTGGAACAGGTGTAGCAGGATCCGTAGCATTCCACCGTGTGGAGACACGAAGCCGCCTGTGGCAACATAAAACTGGTGCGTTTGATTGTAAATGGTTTCTGCTGGATTTGGGAGAAAATCTGCCCCGTTTTAGTCTGAGGTCAACATAAGCACTTTTTTCTTCTTTTTTTTTCGAGGAAAGGAGTTTATCTTTATCATGTGAGCGTATCTGTGGTGAGTTTGACATTTTCTCATCTGCCATCTTTATTTTGCAAGTTGTATATTTGTTTCTTTCAAGGAACACAGCAGTTTCTCGCCAGGATGGACTGTATTTATCATCTGGCCTAGTATTGGATACAATTCTGAAAGTTATAGCTCTTGTTACTGTAAGCACCGTGAAACTGGGCTTCATTCTAATAATTTTATATTTTAATGATTTTTAAGGACAATAACCCGATAACTAGTCTGTGTTTCAGAGGGAAAAAAGTAAGCATTTTCTTTTTCCTTCCCTTTTTTTTAAACCAACAAATAATTTACAGTATGGATTTCCAAAAACAGGTGTTGGTTATTTTGTACTGATTAACTAATGATAACACAATTTACTACACAATGCTACATCACCTTTTGATTTATATTAAAACGAATGCAGGAATGTTGTTGTCTTTGCAGGAAAAAAGTGTTGCCAAATATACCAAAATATATTCCACTGGTAATGGCAACTTTTTATTAATTGACTTATCTGCTTATTAAAACATTTTTCTCTTTTTTGCTACTGCTGGCTGCCAGTTTATGGGGTTGGTTGTTGGTGTTTTAGTGATGCAACCAAAGCAAACGCACCATAGTAAATGCCTCCTTTTGTAAAACATGATTAACCTTTTTTAATATGTTTTGTCAAATAAGTAAAAGAAAAACTTTGAGTGTTCGCCTTCTAGTGTTTTTGTGTTGAGAGGCATCATATTGAAGGATGTTTTGTGTAACAACAAAATGTTGAAGTGCAGCTTGGTTTTCTCAAGTGCGCCTGTTGTTTTAACTAAGTCAAGGCCAAGACATAATGGCTCAGCATTTCAGCCGATAGCATCTTTTTCCTGCTCACACTGGCCTGAAAGAAGCACTTCCTTGATGATTATGTTGGTCTTGGGCTGTGCATGTCATCTGACTACTTATTTTTTTATTAAAGTTTAACTTTTTTTGCAGCCATTTCCTTCATGTTTCTACATAAACAAACCAGTGAGACATTTTCCAACACCCTTCACTGATTTCTACAGGCCAGATGAGTTTATCTCAATCAGGCACAAGGAACTTGGGTTTTTTACCCATCCACAGACTGTAATTGTTTCAGTATTTATCTTTTTTTCCGTCTTCTCAGATGCTGAACAATTAGGTGCCTTAGTGATGCGGTTTTGCTCCAGATGTAAGAACACAGGTGTGATCAATACTTTCTGTTCGCTGTTTAGGTGAGTGAAGTTTAAACACACGTATGATCTCATCCAGTGATGGGATGGGATGGGGGGGGGGGTCTCTTCCCTCTGAACATTCAGAACTGGACAAACAAGTCCTTTGTTTTTACTCTTCACCTAAAGTGATACCACTAATGCAATGAGTAATTTCATATATTTTAATTTGGCATTTATTTTCTGCAACATAATCAGATTCTGTGAAAGTGGAGATACAAGCGTCAACTTGCTGGAAATAAAGTGTATTTAGGAAATCAAATAATTTGTGGTATAATTTTTTAATTAAAACAGATTCATGAGTCAAAAAGGCTTCAGTTCCCCCCCCAAAAAATCAGTTTTAGTCACCACTTTTTGAGTTTTTCTCCAGTCCAGGTAATGTGAGGTGAGTCCACAGTTGTGGAAGTTACCTGAAACCTGTTGAGGATGAAACTATTTCGCTCTTTAACCTTTAGTTTGTTTGATTAGCAGTTACACATTCACTGAGTCTTTGTGACCGCCTGACCTGTGTTTGATTTCCCCTCTTCAGCCTTCTGTCACCATGGCGATACAAGTGTTGAATCCCTCCGTGGTGTCGGCGGCTTTCCCCGCCTTGCTGTCCCTGCTCACCTTGGCGCTGCTGCTGCTGCTATGTGTCATCCGAAAGAAGAGAAGGATGGAGGGAACGTACAGGCCCAGTGCAGAAGAGAAGAAGCAGTCGAGGACAGGGGGACCTGAAAAACCCGGCTTGCGCCTCCCGCTACCCAAAGAAGAGCGCCTCATATAAGAGAAGGGGATGGATTGGTAACTGGTCGCCTCTGGTTTCCCTGCTGCCGTTCACTGGGATTGTTTGTGTTTTGTTATTTGCACCAGAAATGTATAAATCCTTTTGAACACTGTGCTGTTACGTTGTTCGGAACCGGTGTCGACAGACGGATCAGACAATCAGAAATGTTCCTCTGAGAGAGGAAGGTCTGCTCACTGTTATCCTCCTTAAACAAGACACTTCCCTCATTCTGTCACGAGGAACATGAGCTGAAGAGTATTTTGTATTTGTCTAAAAATTGGTATATATTTTTTGCTGTACTGTGTTTCTGTTATTTATATCTGAAATGTATTTTTACACTTTCTCCTATCATGAAAGAAATGGACTTCTGAGGGTCCTCAGGTATGTATATGTGGTACACAAGGTGTCCTATGATTAAAACAATATGCACACAAGGCGCCGCTTGTCTGTCTTTTCCTCATCTGAGTGTTGAAGCTTAAGCAGGAAAAGGTGTCAATATGCCAAATATTCAAGATTTCATTAAAATATCTAATGAAATAACAGGCATACATTAAGTTAACTCCCAGATTTATATCATTTTAGAGGTTAATTATTCATTTGTAATAAGTTTTAAATCAGTTGGAGGAAATTTTAAATGCCTTTACATTTACAGAAACGGTGAAATGGAATGGCAGGTATGTCTGATCTCTGACGAGGTCGACCAAACCATAAAAGTTTGAGAAAACGGTTCAAGTTGAGCGTTAATATTCAAGCAACATGTCGCTTTCCTCGTCTGTCTTTTTTATCTATCAATCTCTTTTCATTTAGAAGTGGAGGAAAAATCCAGAAAATCACAGGAAAAATACTTAATGAATCCCCTGAGGGAAAATTACAATGTAGTTTTTTTTTATTATTTAAAAAAACAATTGTCAGTCATATTGCTCTTGAGGGTGATCACTGCTGGAAGGAATGGCTTCCTGTATCTTTGTCTTGCAGCTACTCGAAGAAGCCTCCTACTTTAAATTAACTTGAGTTTTGCCCTTTAATGCAAATCTGAACAGCATTTAGAAAAATATTGAGTTTGAGTCCACTTTGAGATGTATAATTCTTCATATCATTTGATATTTCTATTTCTATTTGGATATTTCTCTATATAAAATGTGATGATATATTTTCCTGTTTTTGTTTTTATCTCTGAGTTTAGTTTTTGTTATATTTCTGTTAGGCTGTAGTGTTTTTCAGTCCGTTAATCAGTTTAGGCTGTCCTTCATTTCAGCTACACTCTTCTGTGTTTGACATGTTCAGAGAGAGTGACCCCTCTGGCTCATACTCAGCCTGGGACTTGAACCAGCGACCTTCTTGCTGTGAGGCTGTGGTGCTAACCACCACACCACCGTGCTCAATATTAAAAAAAATGTGTTATAATGCCTTTTTTAACTTGTAATTTTATTGAATTTAATACGTATTGTGTATTCGTTTAAACTCATGAGTACAGTTTTTTTAATTCAATGTTGCTGAAAAAAAAAAAAAAATGTTTCTGATGGAGAAATCCCCCATCATCTATGGAAAACAGTTTATTAAAAATAGACAGCTCTTTCCAAAATAAAGCTAAATAAAGCTTGTCAGTCAGTTTGGATGACATTTCATAAAAATTTCGTCAAAATTGAAGTTATATTTAGTTCTGGAAAATCGGTGAGAGTGAGACTTCTGTCCAGGTGTCAGTGAAATCTTTGACGTCCCCGCAGCTTTGGTTGTCGCAGAGAAGCAGAGATGTTTTCACTGTTTTACTGAATGGACTTTTGTGGAGGCCACTGCTGCTGCCACACTGCAGACTCGAATTACAAGCTGCTCTTTAGCCAAAGATTTGAAAATAGGGAACATTTCACTTATGAAGTGAAATGTAGGCGGTAAGACTCTCTGAAAGAGGGGTTTCCTGATCCCACATGTGCTCGCTTCAGCGGAAGGAAAACCCACAGCATGCACTCCTGCACCAGTGGTTCAGCTGAACCGGTCTGAGACCCGTAGTAATCACAGATGCGCCCCAAGACAATAGCTAATTAATATGCCCATTCACTACCAAGTGGTCAACGGTGTGAATTATAATCCATCAAAATGACGGATGGTCTTCAGATTTTTCCGTCATCCATTTAAGAAAAACAATCAATGACGGAAATATTGGGTTAACACGACTCCTGCTTCAGTGAGTGCATGTTGGAGGAGCTCGGTGGATCTGCGCATACGAGAAGTGACCTTTTCACTCTGTGGTTTGATAATTCCTGTTGACACAGAGTTTTTTGGAAAACTGTTTTGTTTCAGTTTTTTTTTTTTTTTTTTTTTTACCAGAAATGTTGAAATATTATATGAAATATGGCATTCTTTTTGGAAACCCAGTGATAGAAGATGGATCAGATGATCAGAAACTGCCCTTGAGAGTTGAAAGTTTGCTCAGGGTTGGTCACTTCTCTCTGTCATAAAGAACATGAGCTGAAGTGTTTTCCATATTTGTAGGTATGGTTTGTATGTATGCATACAGTTTTTTTTAAATATTCATGATGTGTTTTATGCAGGCACATGAGTCGTCTTGCAATTAAAACACAAATGCACTCAAAGTATTGCTGCTCATTCTCTCTCTCTCACCTTTGAGTGTTGATGTTGGGAAAAAAATGTTTAAAAAATGTTTAATTTATCATAACTGAAGTTTTTTATTAAAATTCTGAGTGAACAGTTTACTAAGTTTAATAATTATCTCCTAAGAATGTGTCAGTTTATGAAGGGAAGACACCGCTTGACAGGATATCACAAACATATTTACACTTGAGATATTTTCATCAACAACAACAACAAAAAAACTCCTTCCTGAATCTTTGTTTCAGTCATGCTGCCTGCAGTGGTCTAAGTGCAGTTGATCATTTCGTCTTGTGTTCAAAATTCAGATAAACTATCTAAATTGTTCCTAAATGACCAATCGGTGATGCCTATGAAAAGGTGTGGTTTGTCTCACTGCCATGACATCTCATTAAAAGAAAAAAAAAGGAAAAATATGGAAGCTCCAGTGACATATTTTTCCTATGACAATAAGCTTCCTGCTGCCATGAAAACAGCACCAAACCGGAGATTAAAACTACAGGTTCACCTCAATCTGTGCTGTATTTGTCCAAACCTGCAGAGGTCAGTTCATTTAGAAAAATGCTGAGCTTTGTTACTTAACAAAGTCATAGTTTTGGGTCACAAAGATAGACACAGGAAATAGAGATACACATTTTTTTCCCAGTAAGAAAAGCTGAAACGTCCTTTATGCTTCAAACCTCTTCTTCAGTTCCGACACTTTGACTGGCGGGCGGTCTTCTTCCTCTGAGATTTTATTTCTCTCTGAGTCATATGGCGGGGGAGGGATCTTGGTCATGGGCCTCACCTTGAAGCCATTGCTGGATGCTTCAGACTGGAATCGTACGACAGCAGATCGGACTTTAGGAGGAGAGGAAATCTGTCGTACCTCTTGCTCTTCGTTCTTTGCTGCTATTTCACTCTTTTCCTCTGGACCCGCTGGAGGTTTAAGGCCAGCAGCAAGACTCTCAGGCTGATCAGAGTTTGGATGAGGAGGATTTAGTTTTTTACTTAGTGAATCTTTAACCTCTTTACTTTGTTCCTCTTGGGTCTCTTTTATTCCTTCGGTCACATTTTGTGTCTCCTGTCCTGCAGCCGCCTCCTCACTCTGACTTTGTTTATCTTTCCTTTTGTCTTCCAAGCCGTCCTCCTCTCTCCCTTCGGTCATGTCATTCACAAGGTCCTCCCCTAAACTTCTCCTCCTTTCCTGATCTTCTGTCTTTCTAACGTTTTCCACTTTCACTTCCTCCAATGGATTTCTGTCGTACATTTCTTCTCCTTCCTGCTTTCCGTTTATTGCTACATTCATCTCTTGATTTTTCTCTCTGTCCTCTTCCTGTCCCCTGTCCTGCTCTCTTATTTCACATGCCACATGCAGATCATCTGTCCTCTCCTCTTCTGCCAGGCCGGTGTCCAGACACAGCCAATCAGAGTCCTCTGTCAGGTCTGAGAGCTCCTCTGTGGTCTCCAAATTCCAGCTATGGAGGCTGCCGCTGCCATTGATGGACAGGGACAGGCTCTCCTGGCTAGGGTTGCCTGGGAAACGCTGAAAAGCAGAATATTCACAATTTAAACTTGAATTCGTATTTGTATTTTGTGAGTGTGCATCAGTTCATCAGTGTCTTACTTTTGTGATATAGTCGTGACTGTCCGGTCCAAACAGATCCAGACTGCGAGTGCCGTACAGCAGGCCTCGTTCGTGGGAGCTACGCGAGCTGAGAGTGTCAAAGATCTCCCCGAGGAGATCCATCTCCTCCGGGTCGCACAGCGGGGAATCATCTCCCTCTTCATCCTTCTGGAGCTCGGAGTCAGCTTTGCAGACAGACTCAGATACGGCGCTGTTAACAGATGAGTAACACAACGCCATGAATAAGAGAAAGACGGTGATAATTCCTTTATTTATTGTATCCCCATCCCCATCTTACACACAACGGTGACACAACTAGTCAAATTCAGCAAATAAACTGGATAAACCAGAGCTTTTAAACTTGATTTGAGCGAACATGTTTGTATAACTAGTTTCCTCTCCAATATGCTACATCAATATTAGCCACATTTTACATTTCCATAGCACGAAACAAAACAATAACAATAAATAACAAACTCAATAATAAGTATCTTAGGAAAAATAAAATGTAATTTTCCATCTCAGCTCACCTGTCCCATGGATCTCCAGAGTACATTGTGTTATCGCTGTCTCTGAATTTCTGAGCCGGCCGACGAGGTCGTGACTGACATGGAAAGGGGGGGGGGGGCAAATAACTTTATGACCAATCTTTAAAACCCTTTGAGCCCTGTGTGTGTTTATTTATCCATCATGAAATCAAATGATCGTATCGCTGCAACCACAATGTCTATTTGATTACTTTTGGAGTCATAATGAAAAGAAATTTCTGAAGATGAATCACGTTCACATTCTGGACATGAAAAAGATTGAAGGACCTCACCCTCCCAAAATGTTGTGTGATTGGCAGGCGGTTCTGCAAACTGTCAGATTGGGCTCGCCGGTGTGATACCGACCCACCTCTCTGCAGGGAGCATTCTTCATTTTGATCCTGCATCGAACAAAGTATTAAAACCACCGCAGAATGTGCAACTTTCAAAGCACAGACTTTCGTAAATATAAATCCACCTTATTAATCAGCAGGTTTCTCAAGCCAGACTTGGTCAGACCTTTGGCCTTGGAGACACAAGAACACATCAGTTACATCTTGCGACATGGAGCACCCTGCATCCCAACAGTAACACCACCATGTGTCATCTCTACTCACCCTCATGTTTGCTTTGGTCTTCATGTTATGGATTAAAGCTCCGCCCCCTTTCTGTAAAACATTCAATGCCTTTGAGTTGGACTCTTTAGCATGGTAGGGCCAAATCAAATTGTGTGTCAAAAAGAAACTTACCTTTAAATTACCAACTAATTGATGGTAGGATTTGCTTTTTCCTATAAAGAAAATAATAAATGAAAAATCAAAAGAATGAGGACATGCTGTCAGAAATAAGCTGATACAAACCTGCTGTTGTTTCACACGTTATTATCTCTTCCTCAAAAAGGTCATCTGGTTCCTTCCCTTTGTTTAGAATATCCAAGCGATCGTCGATGAACTAAAACAGCCAATTAGCAACAAAAAAAAAGTCATTTTACTCAGAAGTTCTGCTGAGATAATTTCATTAAACAAGCAAGTTAGCTTTGACTTTTTAAATTACAGTTGCAGCATTTGTCCAGCAGAGGACAGTGTATACCTGTTTGAAAAACTGTAAATGAATGGCACTCTGCAGGAACTGCCTCATACTGGAAGATTTGTGATCTAGAAACAGCTCTTTACAGAAATATGTTTCACCTTCCTGCAAAGAGAATTGAATAAAAATTGAGTAAAAGGCATATTTAAAGTAAACAGTTCTGCATCTGCAGCAATGAGTGGTAGACCTTGTGGCCCTGTAGTGCATCCCTGTAGCCTCCAAACAACAGAGCTTGAGCTTTCAGGAAGGCCCTGGAGACACCACAGCCAGGAGACACCGCCTGACGCTTCAAACACACCTTCAGCCCGGACATCTGGACACATGTTTACATGTTCAGCTCTTACATAAATCCAGAGGTGCTGTTGCTGCTACTTAGTAAAAAAAATCAGCATGATGACATCATACAAATGAGAAATAATAAGGTAGAAGTGAAAACAGCATTATGGGAAGTACATTTTTTTATCATTTAATCTGTTTTGTTGACGGTGTCGTTTTTCAGGTCATGTGGGAAAATGAAGATAACTCATGTGCCTGACTTTGGTCAGTGACACAGACTTCCAGAAACCTATTCAGGTGGTTTCTATGTCGGGACTAAATTAGTTTTTTCTGCCACAGCTTTGAGTCCCAGAGTTTCAAAACTCACTGTTTGTGTTTCTGTTAGCTTGTCATGACTAATGGTACCATATTTTATTATATCTAATGTCCTTATTTCTCACTATTTTAACACAAAACTGTGCCAAGCAGACCTTGATATTGTAAATCAGCTCCTAGGTGATGTTCTTTTGGCCTCATGGGTACCCAATAACTAACACTTTAAACTCTGATACAGATCACCAGAAATAACATGAAGGCTGTGGTCACCCTTTCTTTACAGCTAGAGGTCAGTAATCTATATATAATCATGCACACATTTCGAGCACAAAGTGCATTCTTTACCACATCTGAAGGTATCCGCTTAAGGTCGTCGAATGGGGTTTCAAGTGTGTTCGTGTCCACATTCAGAATTACAACCTCCTCCAACCCTCGACTCCTCACCCTCTAGCAGGCAAACACAGAGACAGTTTTTATCAGCGGTCGGTGTGCATGGACAAACCTGGGGTTGATTCAATGATTTGTTTACCTCGGATAGGCTGGTGTGGACCCCTATTAGATAAGGCATTGGTGCACTGTAACCATGAGAAAAAAAAACATGAATCTATTGTCTGCACAGAGTACATAGATAAACAGACAGACTTCTCACCAGCAGTAATCCAGTAGATGTGGGGGCAGGACAGGTATGAAGATGTGTTGCCAGTACATCGGATACAATGCAGCACTTAGTGCATGCACGCAGGATGTCAGCTGCACTCACAAATGGAAAATGGCTTCAATACAAAATGCACATTATCAAGTTTTTGTGGTTGAATGTGATTAAAACAACGGGAAGTACTTTAGTTGCCTTCAGCAGAAGATGAAGTGGTTTCATTTTTAACTTGGCTTCAGTTAGATTTGATGGGTCAGTCTATGTCAGGGGTCTGCAACCTTTACAAAGAGACTACTTTGCCCCCTCAGCCTTGCTAAATAAAACTCGTTTATAGCAGCAAATGTTACATGACCCTTTGAAAAAGGACAACTTCTTATTTTTGATGAATATTACGAAAGGAAATTTGTAATTTTTGAAAAACAATTGTACTTTTTATTTCTAGGTTTTGAAATAAAAAAAATGTAAAAAAAAATATAAAAAAAAACTTTGCAAATAGAAGATTTTCCTCCTATGGAATGTACATATATATATATATATATATATATATGTCACAAGAAAAATAGATCTAAAATAATATTACTGGTACTTTTAGTGTCATTATGCTGTGGAAATTCAATGCAATTATTTCAGGAAAAAAACTGCTAAAACCGGCATTTGTCTCAATATCTGTATTTAAGAACATTAGCTGGTGCTTTATCACTATCATCTTTAGCCTATGTTATTAAGAGCCATTGTGGAAAGTTTCAAAGAGCCATTTGTGGCTCCAGAGCCGCAGGTTGCAGACCCCTGGTCTATTTGTTTGTTGTCAAATACAGCTGCTAGCTAAAGTAACGTTCCAAGCAACGAGCATGCTTCTGCACCCAGACTTACATATTATAGAAAAGGAAAAACGCTTACTGTGCTCAGTTTGCTTGCAAAGATGAGGATGCGTCTCTCAAACAGCATGCTGGCATACAGCTGGAGAAGGTTTCCAACATCCACTGCTACAATCAGCTCTGTCAAGTTCCTCTGATGAACCCACAGACACATGCAAACCGACTTTGGTTGGACAAATTGTTTCGTTCCATTTTTTCCCAGTTTGAGAGTTAAATGTAACTTAACATACGTACGTTTTCAGGGATGGAAGGGAGACTTCTTGGGTCTGGAGCAATGAAATATGGAACCTGCCCAAACAAATCAAATCAAATATTACTCACAATGCGGCAGAAATTTACAGCAAGTATTTTTGCTTTCAATCACATGGATGTATTAGTATCTTCACAGATGAGTGCGTTATAAGTTACACAGTGAAAATATAGGATTTCATTCCAAAACCATCTGTCATTTAAAGAAATACAAACTCTCAGATGAGCTGACTAGAGTTTTTGACCACATTCTATTAAACCATCAAAAATCCTCTACATATCCTTGTGGTTAATTTAGTAAGAATAGGTCTCAACACATCACACTGTAAAATGTAACATTGGCTTTGACTGAATATATTTAGTGGATATAAGATAAAGTTAATCCAGCTGTTCTGGAATAAGTCAGATGAACACTTTAAAAAATTAGAGGCAATTCAACATATGAAACGTTGTACTCTTGGTTTGGTAGTTTGATGATATTTTTAATTACCCTTTATTTATTTTTTAGAAAGTACTATTATATCACTAACATGACACAAAACGTTCTTATGGATTTCATGAAGACCTAAAAATATTAAATAACCAATGATGCCATGCCTATTTTAATTCATACAAACTAAAATGTCTCAAAGTTTCTCTTGTTTAGTTTTCTTTTTTCTTCTTGTTCCTCACTGTTAAGATGGAAATTAGTCATTGGCTATAATCTTACATATTTATATGGAAATGTATATTAATATGCCTAGTTCCTATATTTAAATAAATAAACTGAATTTAATATTTCAATGAGTACAACTGAATTATTTAGTGAGAATAAAATATAAATATACATTTTTTGTCACCCTTTTATGAAAGCAGTTAAACAGAGAAACAAACATTAATTTGTCACCATGTTGACCAATATTAGCAATAATCAACCTTTCACTGTAGTCTCAGTGTATAGGCGACATGTTATTGACATAGTAAATACAGTCTACCTGTAATAATGTTGACCGATTATTAAATTGAGTGATTTTTAAGTGATTTTGAGAGTGTCATGTAACTGATTTCAAGTTATTTCTTGGTAACTTTCATACCCTCATATCAACAAAATTTCAACAAGTCACAATAACCATTAATTCCATCCAACTGCGTTTTATGGTTATTTTCACCCGGTGTTCAAAAACAATTATCCAGAGAGCTGCTGCACTTTAACAGAGAGGTGTGTGGTCAGTGGCTCAAAAAGGACCACACGCACATGAAGATCCTGCTCCAAAGCAGCAGAGAGAATCATTTTAAGTTAGTAAATTACTTAACTTAAAATCCTCATGTGTATTGAAAATGGAAAGAAGATTTTGTGAATCATCACCTCTGATTTACTCAGAACTTCAGGTACCTACAACATTCTTTAATTGAGTTAAATTAAGTTCTACAGATGCAGCTTGTTTCCGTTAATTGTGCCCAGTCTTTTAAGATTTTTAAATTTATTTAATTTGCAGCAAGAAGTTTGCATTTTTTTTCTTTTTTTATTCTGTAAAGCCAAATTGTTGTATTTTATAGTGGTAGTCAGTACTTAAACCGTATGGATTGGCTTTTTTTCCACCCTGCTGTAACAATTTCTTATTTTGGAATGAAACTCCTCTTATACAAAAATATATACAATAGCTTTGAGTCACATTGAGCCGTTTCCCACGAGACAAAACCCCTTCTGTCTTATCAGGAATGTTAAGTGTTATTCAGGACACACATAAAGGTCATTGTCTTTGCCACAATGACAGTTAGTCAGCACAAAATGCATTAAATTTGGCAAAAACATTTAGGAAGGGAGTGAAAAAGTTTTAGTCCACACGCATCAGCTTTAGCCATCAATAGACACAGCCAAGGTTTTCCAGCAGGAGCAGGAGTTAGTCTGTATCTGCTCAGCTGTCACTCCACATGAGCTCCTGTGGAACTCACCCCCTTCTGCCCCTCTGGGTGTCCAACAGGACAGGACACCTCTGTGCTGACCAACAGCTGCTCTCCCTCAGAAAAAAACACAACACGCAAACCTCTGACAGAAAAAGTGTCAAATAAAGTGTGCCGCCTGGTTCTCATTGGCTAATTAGAGATTTACCATCTGCAGAGTGACCGATCCATCTGCCGGAGGAATGGGCTGCTTGTAGAGCGCAGCTAGGAGCCCTTTCATCTCATTGGTCTGTTAAAAAGAGATTTTATGCTTATGTTAGAGTTTTCATGCAAGGATGTGGAAATGAAAGAGAATTAAGATTAGAAACTCACCTGTCCTTTAGAGAGGTAATCAGCCAAGTTGTTGAGAAGTTTGTAAAAAACTTCGAACCAGGGAAGATAACTGTAATATAATGTTGAAAGATGGACTCATAAAGAAAGGCACTATAAATGCAAAGAGACCAAAATACACACACACACACATGAATGAATGAATGAATGAATGAATGAATGAATGAATGAATGAATGAATTAATGAATTAATTAATGAATGAATTTATTTCAAACAAAAAACAAACAAAAGAGAAAATTTAAAAAAAGTAAAACTTGAATAAGAAAATAATAATAATAATAATAATAATAATAATAATAATAATAATAATAATAATAATAATAATAATAATAATAAT
>JBBBVU010000004.1:26396052-26408826 GCA_037177055.1 Atherinosoma microstoma
TACATACATACATACATACATACATACATACATACATACATACATACATACATACATACATACATACATACATACACTACCTAAATATCCAGAAAAAAAAATACTGCAGCCCAAAAAAAAAAATAAAACATGTACATATAGATTATATCGTTAGCAACTTATAACATCCATATATATTGCTATTTTTATCACTTATGTTCCATATACCTTGTTATATTTTTTTCTTGCGTACCTGAGAATACAAAGGCAGTTATGTGTGCTGTTGTTGAGACGACAGAAGCCAAAGCGCTGGCATCCCTCCAGGTCAGTCAGAACAAAAGTAAAGTGCTGCACAGCGATCCCATCCCTCACTCTGAGCAGATTAATGCAGTGAAAATGGACACATGAAAACCAATCTGCTGGACTACTTTGTTTTTGATTAGCAGTTCCTACTCACCTTTGTATGTCATACGGGAAGCAGAACTTGGGTAATGTTTGACAGGACTCCTGGAAGATGGGGTGGAATAAGTTCAGTTCTTTATTTTACTAATCTATTTAAAGTACACATAATAAAAGTACAAATGAAATACAAATATAAGTGGAATAAAAAAGGCGCTGCATTGCTAATGGCCCAGTGTGGGCCAACCAAGTTTTGAAACTAATAAGCGGACACATGCAAATCAAATTTCCAGAAAATTTGGGAAATTTTCTCAAGAAGGGTTAAAAACTAAAATCTGTATTTTTTGTTTTTCTTTTATTTGTCTGGAGCCCTGTGTGAAATTAGCTCATTTTAATTGTTTTCACTAACTAGCTTTATTCCCTTTTTTTAAGCATATAAAGAAATGGTCAGGTTTAGGGCACAAACACATTACTAAAGTAACGAGGGAGGTAAAGAAAGACAGAAAAGTTTATAGGATACATAAATAACAGTGTTGTGGACTCCACAATGAGAAAATTAATTGGTGATCTGTAAGAGTGTCATGATTGGGTATAAAAGGAGTATCCACCAAACGCTTAATTTTCCATGTAAGGATGGGTTATAAATCACCATTTTATGCCAAATTTGTTTAAATAATCATCAGATGGATCCAAAAAAAGTGACTTTATTGTAAGATTTTAAAAAATCTTTGGTCTTTCATTATCTACAGAACGTAATATTGTGAAAAGTTTCGGCAAGTGTATGGAAAGCTTTGTCTGCTAGAAAAAAAAGCAGTTGGATGTCCATGACCATCGAGTTATTATTCAAAAAATATAACATGAAGCTGTTTTACAAAAGGAAAAAAATCCATGTTCAAGTTCTCTTGAAATTATCTAATCTCAGACAGAAACCTGTTGTAAGGTGAGTCCAAGTTTCAGCCGCTTTTGGAGAAAAAAAATGACCATCCAGTCAAAGATGACAGACTATTCAGGCTATTTGGCAAAAAATACTAAAATCCAGCATCGGAATAGGTTTGGTGTTGCATCAGTGACTATGGCTTGGAAGACTCGTACATGTATGAAGGCACCAATAATTCAGAACATTGGAATTTTTTGGAAGATAAATGCTACCATCGAGGTGTAGCAGTTATTTCTACAGGACAATGAAGTGCATCTGAGAGGAAGCTGATGGAACACAACAGTAAACACGCTTCTTTTTTAACATTTCTTTTCTGTGTTTTTCTGGCATGGAATTTGAAATTTGGTGGTAATTTTTAAAAACCAATATTGCCCCGAAAGTGAAAATGCTCCAAATAATTTCTTGGATTGTGTCTGTTAAATAAAGGTTCAAACAAAAATAAGAAATTACAGATTTAAATATTTGATGTATTTTAAACATTTTCCAACTTTCCTTAAGTTTGAAAAATGCGATGATATTACTGGTTAGCAGGTATTTAAGTTTAGCATGTTAAAATGTGAAACCCAAAGAAAGGCTGTTTGACTTTATGATGGCCCCATAGTTAATTGATAGAACTAAATCATTTTATTACACTTCCAAGTGTTATACTAGATGTTTTTCGGTGCAAGTGTGGCTACCTCATCATTAAAGTCATCTGGAAACTGAAACAGCACCCCGGGATCTGTAACATCAAAGTGAAAGAATAAATAAACACCAATGCAGAAGTGCTGTTAAAAGTAAAAATGATATTTTAAAAAAGACCAACTTAATCAACTCTGTCAGTAAATCATTATGATTAGATTGTCATTGTTTACTTATTTAGAAATGAAATACTCCCATAGTGTTCAAGCACCAGCAGACCAGCGATGTGGTTTTTCTGTTTACTTGACAGGAAGCAGCGCAACACACACACCTTCATACACAGTGAGAATGGCGTTTTATTTTTTACCAAACTAATAATGAACCGTTTTATGTTTGAAGCCAGTTTAAAAGTCTGGTCTGATCAGTCTGTTGTGTCTTGCTTAGACAATAATGAAACTTATGTGATATATAGTCTGTGGTGTTGTGTGGGAATATGAAAAGAAGAAGGTGGACTGAAAAGAAAGAGGGAAAAACCTCTGTAGTTGTCAAAACTCTTTATAAATATAAATGATTCTTTACAAGTTACACTTGTATTTCTCCAAGAATGATCACTAAAAGACTGAGAAAACGCTTAATTTCAGTTTTCTGCTGGGAAGGAGGCGAGAGGCCTCACCTTTGTCTCTGGCCACGGGACATGTTGCTTCAAAGAACCAGTTGAAGGTTCGTTCAGGGTTTTGTCTGATGGGAAAGAGATTCAGAGCGTAAACATGAGATTCCTCTTTGGTCACAACGAAGTGAATCAGAAATGTCTTTATACTCCAATCATAATCTAACAAACCCTAAAATATTTTGATCCTGAATTATAGAGAATAAATGTGCTGTTACTGACAACGGGAGTTTTTGGAGTGGTAAAATCTGAAGTTTCTGAAACAAGCGGGTAAGGGTTTTGACATTTAGCGTCGATTTAAATAAAGCTAGAATAATGGAGCATGTTTTTCTTCTGGAGTTGATGAATACTTCACTTATGTTTGATTATTCCCAGCATGCACCTAACTGATCTGGAACATTAAATCTGTGAAGATTTGGTAAATGAAAGTCATCTGTAGTGAACAGGTAAAATAATTAAATTACTGAGATTTAACATTTGGGTTGGATTTCGTGCAGAAAAGCTAATGTCACCATTAGCTTAGGTGTGAGCTGCTAAAAAACCACAAGAGCTCTGCAACTTTTTACCCTTCACACCAAAATAGTGTGAAAATGAAATCCCTTCAGAGTTATTTTTCACCTCTTTGATGTTTTATAACACCCCAAAGAGTATATTTCCAACTCATGATAAAGTTTGATGTCCATGTACTCAAATGTGGTACATTTAAACTCACAGTTTATTCTAAATGTACGATTTTGCTTTGTGATCTGCCAAAGACAGGAATCTATAGACGGACGTACGCAACATTAAAGCTGGTCATTTGCACAATCTGTAAGACAGAAGACCTTTTCGATTTGCTTTAAACGAGACAGGTCCACTATAAATTGTATGGCAGCAGATAAAGGACAGCAGAGTTGCTGCAGGAAACTTCCTGTGCAGTTGTGAGAGGAAGTAATAAAAACCACAAGAACTGACTGACAGGCAGAGTGATGATGATGGAGGTCGACTAACTAACTGACTTACTTTAGTCTGGAACCCATCTTGTCTGAATGTGACTGTTTCCATGTGTTTGTCCAGGAGGAGAGGGATCCTTAGCAGGTTCTCCTGATGCCAGCCATGCCTCAGATGAAGCAGTGTTATAGATGAAGGCAGACAACAGCAGCAGTCTGCGAAGTCAGCGCTGGAGTGGCAGAACACTTCCTGATCTATGTCAATATGTGTGTCAATGTGTAAATGACGTCGGTTATGAGACAACTTCTTGGCGAAGACATCTACTTCTCTTAAATGTTTGTTTCCTCTATTCTTGTCCTTAGCTTTATTATTTTAAAACATGTAGCCATCAGGTGCAAATTTAGTTCATGAAAAAAAGTCTAACTTTAGGCATCTACAGGAGATGTTGTAAAAACAGTACTCCTTATTGAATAAAGAAAGATTTGAGTTTTTAAAAATCAAATCCTTTTTGCCTGCTTTGAGCTAGTTTTACCAACCAGCCAGACAGCATGGTGCAGTGTTCACACTATCAACCCTTTTATAAGGCACTAATATCAGTGGAGCTGCCACTGAGAACCTGGTATGACTTGATTTATGCTGTGAAGCATGCTAGTGTTTAAGTATATATCAACCTTGTATCCACATCCTGTTCATAGAGATACACTAATTATAGTTCTCATACTGCCTCCTTGTGGTGGTGAGGCCAAACTGCATGGTGCAAGGCTCCATTTTGCTTTGCTTTGTTTTGCAGAGGGTCTCCACAAGTTTGATCTTTTTATATACTTCACACAAAGGTTGTAGATTTGTTTTAAGAAAATTGTCAAGAAGACTACAGCTGAGCTTTCATATAAAATACAATTATCACCTTCTTTAAATCAAAATGAAAACTGATCACACAGGAGGGGGGGGGGAATGAATGAATGACAAACAAAAAGAGAGAAAGGAAGGGACAAAAGAAAACTAACAGTAGTCATACCAGCCTAACATGCTCAAAAAGTTGTTTGATACTTGTGTAATGCTACCTCTTGCCCACTGTTAATAATATACACTGCTCCCTATACACAGCTCCACCTAAATGGCTGCTACCTTCTCTTCCCCTGTTCAGCTGCACCAACATCATCCCCTCTCCCACCCCTCTGCTTCAACCTGAGCCTCTCCACCTGTCTCCAAGAGCAGAAGAGGTAGGAGCTGATCTCAGGAGATGTTGGCCATGGAAGGTTGTAGGTCCAGATGGAGTGTATCCAAGGCTTCTGACGGACTGTGCAGGATAACTAGCAGTCCCTCTGCAGAGACTCATTCATATGAACTTTCTGTCTTATACTGGTGCCTAAATTGGGGTGACTGGTGGAGCTGAATGACTACAAAGCAATGACTTTGTTATCTCACATAAGGAAGACCGGAGCAGCGGCTAATATACGGACAGCACGTAATACCACTCTTACAACCATCTTTTACTTCATCTATTCATTTTAATTACTTATCCATTTATTGTACAGGTGTGAATATGTATAAATCTGTAAGCTGCTAAATAATGTTTATTTCCCCATGGAGGATAGACAATGTGCAGACAATGGATTCACCAGTTAAAGGAATCTGAATGTGGATAAGAGCACACCTGAAACCTTATTTGACAACCTCAAGCGGATACCTTCAGATGTGGTAAAAATACATTTTGTGCTTGCAAATGTGTGCATGATTATATATAGATCGCTTATTAGTTGAAAGGAGAGCGTGACCACAGCCTTCACGCTATTTCTGGTGATTTGTATAAGAGTTTAAAGTGTTAGCTATTGGGTACCCATGGGGCCAAAAGAACATCACCTCATCAAGGTCTGCTTGTAAGAAATAAGGATGATCCGGTGTGAATTCATTTGGTCCATCTTTCCCAGGAGCATGTGGAGATGAGGTACTATGAGTCAGGACAAACAATCTGAAGCACAAACATTCAAGTGTTCAAAACTGTGGCTGTGAAACAAAATTCTAATTCAATTTGAAAGTACAGCGTGTAAGAATATCTGACACCGATTGGGGGAGTAGAAACATCTTTAAATGCTCCTTCTACATTGTGTCCATGTGTACTGTCTTCTTCTACGTGCCTTTCTGCCATTACTTCTCCCAAACGGTGCTCCAGCGCCTATCAAACAAAGCTGGTACGACAGTTTTAAAAACTCTCACTTCACACACAGTTGTTTGTCCATTCAGAGACACCGTAGTAGAAAAGGTGGCACAATATGTATGTGGACCCACTGAAGGTAGATATAAGTGAGTGATTCTAAGGGAATAAAAACATAATTTTGTTTTTAGTAAAGTTGTTACCATTACACACTGCATCTTTAAATCTGTTTATTGTAAAGATGTGAGTAGGTGTACATTTATGAGCTGCTGCACAATTTGAATTAATGATGCATCTATCTATCAATCAATCATTTGTGCTCAAACTTTTTTTTACTGGTTCTATATGTTGTGACTATTTGTATAAGATGCTTTTTAAGATCAAGAAATAACTGTATTATCGTTAATTGAATGGATTAAACCCGGTCACGTTGAAGCATCTGCATCCATATCGACTGTCAGAAGGTATTTGAGCTTCTTCGAAGATTTTTTTCTTGGACTCTGGAATTGTAGGAGTAGGGTCAGGCCTGTAATGTATGAAGCACAGCACAGCTTTAGCTTTTTTTATTTTGGTTTGGAAATTTACCGATTTTATATTACTAATGTGCATTTTCTTGAGATCCCCTCTCTTCACAGTTTTCATATCAATGTCACCACAATGTGTGGATGCCTGACTTTTGGATGAATAATTATTAATAAAAAAAACTGTTGAAATATGGACCATATTAACAAAGTTGTCCTTCATGAGTTTATTTCTACTAAGGGCAGCTTTGCTGTTTAGAACTGATAAAAAAAAAACGAAGACAAAACAATCAAAACACCACACACAGATTTTTTTTCCAACTAATTTATTTCAATCAAAGCCAAAATAGACAAATGACAAAATTGGCCCAGGTGTGGAACTTTTTATCTGATGAATATTAATTATGAAAACAAAACAGAAACATACTGATAAAGATCACGAACACACTTGTGTTAGCTACCGCTACACGAACGATAAGATGGGAGGAGCAGTTTAGTGTTGAGGGTGTGGGCCCTACTCTGGCCAAGAAGACAAGAAGGAGAAGAGGCAGAGAGAAGAGAGGAAATGAAGACGGGATTAAGAGAACTGGGAAAGGGAAGGCATCGAAACCAAATAAGTTTAAATAAATCACAGGTATAGAGCAGAGTAGGGCTGAAATGAGTGGATGGATGGAGTTATGGATGGTTGCAGATGAGAAATGGTGAGTGATTTCAGCCTCAGGCCACCTCCTCTTCGCCCTCCTCCTCAAACTCTCCCTCCTCGGCAGTGGCGTCCTGGTACTGCTGGTACTCGGACACCAAGTCGTTCATGTTGCTCTCCGCCTCGGTGAACTCCATCTCATCCATCCCCTCGCCGGTGTACCAGTGGAGGAAGGCCTTGCGGCGGAACATGGCAGTGAACTGCTCAGAGATGCGCTTGAACAGCTCTTGTATAGCCGTGCTGTTGCCGATGAAGGTGGCGGCCATCTTGAGCCCGCGAGGCGGGATGTCGCACACGGCCGTCTTCACGTTGTTGGGGATCCACTCCACGAAGTAGCTGCTGTTCTTGTTCTGCACGTTCAGCATCTGCTCGTCCACCTCCTTCATGGACATGCGGCCGCGGAAGACGGCGGCCACCGTCAGGTAGCGGCCGTGGCGCGGGTCGCAGGCGGCCATCATGTTCTTGGCATCGAACATCTGCTGGGTGAGTTCGGGCACGGAGAGGGCTCTGTACTGCTGGCTGCCCCTGCTGGTGAGCGGCGCGAAGCCGGGCATGAAGAAGTGCAGACGAGGGAAGGGGACCATGTTCACGGCCAGTTTGCGGAGGTCGGCGTTGAGCTGGCCGGGGAAGCGGAGGCAGGTCGTCACCCCGCTCATGGTGGCCGACACCAGGTGGTTGAGGTCGCCGTAAGTGGGCGTGGTGAGTTTGAGAGTGCGGAAGCAGATGTCGTACAAAGCCTCGTTGTCGATGCAGTAAGTCTCGTCTGTGTTCTCAACCAGCTGGTGGACGGACAGAGTGGCGTTGTAGGGCTCCACAACCGTGTCCGATACCTGGAGACAGAACACGGACGCTTCAGAGAAACCCAACATCCACGTAGAAAACACACCAAGAAGCAACGAGGGGTGACCACCGTACCTTAGGAGAGGGCACCACACTGAAGGTGTTCATGATACGATCGGGGTACTCCTCTCGAATCTTGCTAATGAGCAGAGTTCCCATACCGGAGCCGGTACCACCGCCCAGGGAGTGTGTGAGCTGGAAACCCTGAAGGCAGTCACAGCTCTCAGCCTCTTTCCTCACCACATCCAGGACCGAGTCCACCAGCTCAGCTCCCTCTGTGTAGTGACCCTTTGCCCAGTTGTTACCTGCTCCACTCTGGCCTGTAAGGATGAGTTAATTATGATGAGTTTGCATGAGCCAGGGTTTAAAAAATAATAATATTTAGCCAATTATCGGCTGACAAAATGACCGTGTTAATTAAGCTTCTCTATAACGGAATACAACATTTTCCTAAGTACTAATCCTAATGTGCTGAAGTGTGTCTGATCCAATACCAAAAACAAAGTTGTCGGGTCTGAAGATCTGTCCGAAGGGGCCAGAGCGAACAGAGTCCATAGTGCCTGGCTCCAGATCCACCAAGATGGCCCTCGGCACATACTTTCCACCTACAAAAACAAAGGCATGCTTCAATTTCTTATTTTTTATTCTTTACAAAAAAATGAAATCACTAAGAAGAATGCTCCTGTTAAAAAGTCCTGACCTGACGCCTCGTTGTAGTAGACATTGATTCTGTCCAGCTGCAGATCGCTGTCCCCATGGTAGGATCCTGTTGGGTCGATGCCGTGCTCATCACTGATCACCTCCCAGAACTACAAAACAGGTTGATGAGAGAGATTAAACACGTTAAACAGATACCAGGACATAGATATGACTACTGGCATACCTAGCAACATTTAAAGTGACCTGTTTCTGTTTATTTCCAGCATTTACTACTTCATGAACCAATACAGCTGTTGCTAAAAGGCTACTGTTTTGCTAGAGAGACCTCAAAATATTCATTGCCACGGTTAAAACATGACTCGACGCTTTGTCAAGAGAGATGTCTGCGCGTTCCAGTGCATTCGGTGTCTGAGCCACACCCCTCTCTCTCTCTCTCTCTCTCTCAATGCCCCCCGCCCCCTCCCCCCCTACGCGCGTGCTGGTACGCGTGCACAAACAGGGGTGTCGCCTTTTCATTCATTATTTTTCCACCAAATATCTGTCTCATAACTTGGCTATTAACGTCGATTTTATCCTGAACCTGCACGCGCGCCTCGACCTCCCCGTCCTGCCCCGCTGCTGTGCGGCTCTGTCTGGGCGCAGCGCAGTTAAAAGGACATAAAGCGACAACAGCGGGGATGTCTCGGCTCGCCACCGCCCATCCTGAAGGATGCTTTCATACGCTGCCATCGCCGCTGCTGCCTTACACAACTATTTCCATTCCGCTACGTTGACCTGATTTGGATTTCCTGCGGCCTGCATGATCTCCTAGCTGGCACGTCGGCAGCAGCAAGAACTCACTTGCGGTTCGTTGCATAAAAGCGACCGGTGCTAACAGGTAGATAAAACGCCCACGGGCTCGTCTGAAAATTTTTAATACCTTAGCTCCAATCTGGTTCCCGCACTGGCCGGCCTGCAGGTGCACAATCTCACGCATGTTGTCGCTGCGGTGTGAGGGGAGTCTGCTGCTGGAAAGACGGAGGAAGCTGAAAACTGGCTTTTTTTTCTCTTTTCTTTTTGATGCTTTTCGGCTCTGGCCCTCCCGGCGCAGTCTGGCTGAATGGCGGAGGAGTTATGGCTGCGTTGTAAGCTCCCTCTGACTCGCCCCCTTTCCCTCAGTTCGCGGCTGCGCCGTTCCTGCCGGTACTGCAGCATGACGTCATCTCCATGGCAACGGGAACCGGGCACAGCCGGAACAATCGCGGTCTGGCAAGCTGGGAGAGAAAGGGAGCAGAAGCAGTGTAGATACTAGACGCTGGTCTGGGGAACGTGATGATTGAAAGGAAAAAGAGAAGTTGTGTAAGGTGTCAGAAAAGGAGTCCAATTCTTCGAAAACAAACAAGCTGGAGCTGGTACTGGCTCCACACCAGCACTTGGTGGAAAAACACCGTGTCTTAAGCCTGACATCATGTCTGACATCATGTAGAGGGAATACGTCATACAATGTAACCACAATGTGATGGTCAAATCTCACTGATGAATAAAATATGGCATTTTATAATAAGCACAGCCGGACATGTGGATTGCGGGTGTGCCTGTTTGGGTGGATGCTTTCATGAGGTTTGTGATTTCCTGGATAATAAGCAATAAAATAACTAGATTCATTTGGATATTGGTGCTTGCCTACATCTAAATCAATGTCTAATGAATTACACAAGACATTATTGGGCTGAGGTCATAAAGATGTGTAGTATGACAGATTTGGCCTGCATATGCAGGATACATCAGACCTCACATTACAAGTATCAGAACAGAAAACTTCCTTTTTTCTTCCGTATTAGATTCAAAACATGAACAAGCTTTCTGCATTGTCATTGTGTGGTACTTTGAGTTTAAAAGGCGCAATATAAATGAAGTTGAGTTAAAACAGAACTTGATATGGATATTTGGAAAGTGTTTAAAACCATATCAGCATGATTCAGTCACATGCTGCCCAATATAGTCCTTAGCTTGGACGGCATCCTTTGTTCTGACACCATCACATCAGAGAATCCAGCTCCACACCCACAACATGACTGGCTTCATGGATAAGTTTACTGAGTCAGCCTTGAGTTTGCTGCTCCATCACAACAGCATACAAAAAAGACACCGACCACAGACTCATAAAATACCCCGAGCATCGTCCAGCAAATGTTGAAAGACCTCAGCTGCCTCAGAAAATAGAGTGGACTCTGGTCCTTCCTGTAGATGGCATCTGTTATTTTGTCCAGTTTATTGTCAAAAAACACTCCTGGGTTTTCATAATCCTGCACAGTGTCCACCTTCACTTCACTGTGCATGCACACAACCAGTTCTCTGGTTTTTGAGCTGCAGACAGTTCTGCTCACACTATGGGACAAACCTGTGTATTCCTCTTCATCGTCCTCTGAGACAGTGTCTCTCATGAGGGTGTGGTTGATTATATTACACATGACTTTCCAGAGCAAGACAGAAATAACATCTTTTGCTTTATATTCCCAACACTTGAATGTTCACTTTGTTAATTAAGCGATTTTGATTTTTAGATTGTGTAGTTTGGAAAAAATGTTTCTAAGACATATTACGGTTACGGATACTTTATAGTCATGATGCATAATGAAATGAATAATAAAAAGTCATAAAAAAAAGATGAAATAATAAAACTCAACACAATCTGTCACCTCAACTGAACTCCAGACTATTAATAGGTCATGTTTTGGTGAGTCTGTGCCCATTGTAGCTTTAGACTATTCTGCTGTAGGTCTTGTTTAATGCACATCTTTTCTGCTTATCACAGAGGTAAGAATCAACCTCTCTGTCAGTTCTCAGTCGTGTCATCAACAAGGTGTCTGCAAGCTTGACTGATGCACACTGACTATCTTTTGTATTCACAACATTTTTGGTGAAATATCTCAATTTTCTACCTGATGAAAACTTAAAAAATGAAAAATAAAAAAAAGATGAATTGAAGCTCCTTGCTTGTATCTGCATGATATGATGTCACACGACTAGCCGGCTGCATGATAGACCTTTGATGCAAACAATGTCCCTTCTCTCAAATGTATTTGAGATCATTATTATAGATGGAATAGAAGTGCATTACGTTGGAGCTTGTCCTGTTTTTGTGTATGCTGGTTCACTGCCAAGGCTTACTGCGATGCTTTGTGGAAATGAACCCTTATTAATTCCACTTCTACTTCAGTAATTTGTGTCTGGTCTGTTATCAAATTAGCTAAATTGGTCTCGTTCGGGTGTATAGTTGGAAAAAGTGTCAAACATCCAAACTTCCAAAAGAATAATCAAGGACATGAGTTCAGTGTCCTCTGTGTAAACTCTGGCACTGGATATTCTGCTATTTATCATTTTTCCATGATTAGGTAGCGGCTTCTTATTTTGTTTGTGCTGTTGCCCATAGAGACAGGAAGTTTGAGAACAGTGGCTGGAAGGAAATGAAGGTTAAAGCTGAGAGTGATAGTCTGGAAATGGCATGCATTCCTCTACCTTTTTATGCAGAGGTGACTGTTTCCCCATAGACAACATGTCAAGCAGAGGTGAAGAGGGAAATGACTGATCACAGGTCTCTTATTATCTGAATAAAAACTGTATGAAAGACTCTTGAGGATTCAGGGTAATGAATCAGTAAATAAATATTGTGGATCCTTTTGTTCTTGTTAGATCCACAATCCCGGCTTTACCTCAGATGGCTCTCAACCACATCCATGACACCCATTTGTCAATACATTTTCAGAGCAGCCAAGAGCCAAGGTCAGTTGAAACATGGCCAACAAACTAATAACATCGGGATGTGGTTAACTCTGTTCGGATGAGTTTAAATATATTCAAATCTCTTCTGAGTCACACCAAATCTCTACCAAAAAGCAAAAGGAAAACAGAAAGTTCCAGTAAGTTAGCTCAAAGACAGAAATAGCTGAGACGTGTAAACAGAAAAGTAAAAACAGCACATAAGGCAAAATAAAAAAATTAGTGTAGTTTGACCAAGCTTGAAAATCAATATTTTGTACGACCACCTTCCTCTCATCGAAAAAGGCTTCTTCTATTCTACAGAGTGGGGAGCTGCAGGTTTATAATCTGTGGTTAGGGCATTCACAGAATGAAATGAAATGAAATGAAAAATACTTTATTTATCCCTCTTAGAGGGAAATTATTGTTGTATTTATTTATTTATTTTTCAAATAATAATAATAATGATGATACAAAAAAAATTAAATTGAAGTCGAAGATAGGGCCTTGTTCCGGAGGGTGATGGCTGCTGGCTGGAATAATCTCCGGTACATTTCCGTCTTGCAACGGACTTGACGAAGCCTCCCACTGAACACACTCTGTTGTGCCTTCACTGTGGTGTGTAGAGGA